>OY855916.1:12234091-12462591 GCA_963693305.1 Meandrina meandrites
TTCTGCTCAATTTGGCGACCATTTTGGAAAGAGCTCTAAAACTCACTTTAGCATAAATATCAAATATTTATGGGTATAAAAAGTTCTATCATTTCTGAGAATATGGTGCTTTTAACACAAAGTGAACAATTCTGGACAAAATCTGCACATATCCGCCCCACAAGTAGTTTTAACACAATATTATTCTGTGGAAGCAAAAAATTGGGCAATTTTATTATGCTATTGATCGCTAAAAATTTCCTTTTAAAATCATTAAAGGTATGGGCATATGGATAAATGAAAACCTCATACGGAGGATTTCAATTCATTTCCATCTTTATATTAAAAGTATAAAACATTGAAATGGCATTGAAATCAACATCTTTGATTGAAATGTGATATCTTAAAACACTGGAGCAACTCAAAAAAAATTTTATCTTAGAAGACTTTAACTTGCTCAGTGTTGAATTCATGGAGAATAAAGCACCATGAAAAAAACATGAATTTTAAATTTGTGTGAGGATTTCATAATGAAAAACAAGAAAGCCTTTGCAAAGCTTCACGCCAGCCCAGCCACACAGTCTAGTCGTGTTTGACTTACGTAAATAACTGATTGTTACATTTGCAAAATATTCACTCTTTCACTATTCACTCACGCTAACTTTTGAGTAAAATGGAAAGGGAAATCGAAAGCTCCCTCAAAACACTCTTAAAACTCTCTTTCCCTTCCTCCACTCTGTGTATTACTGTCAGCTCTATCATGTGAGGAAACAACTTTGGAAATATCTGTGAATGGAACATCATGGCGCCAAGAACAGGTTTAAGCTGCAAAAAGTCACCCACGGCAAGAACCTGTATACCTCCAAAAGGAGTAATCATGTGAAAAAGTTTCAGCAGCCGAGCACTTCCCATGGAGCACTCCTCAATACTTCTGATTTCCCAAATCCTCATTGCAACGGTCTAATTCCGACATGCCTTGCTAACAACATTGTTGAAACGTCCTTCTGTAGTTCCAATTCCAAGGAAAGAGTTGATGGTGATCTGCTTGTGGTCTGCTTGTGCTGTAAGACAGTTGTCCTTCAGCATTTCTACACTACCATGGTGAAATTCATGTCAAGCACATGTGCAGAAATCAGTCCCTGAACTTGTCAAAACAAACTGTTTGAGTTTGCTTGGGGCCTTCGTTTCTGATTGGTTGGTTTCTTTTTCCGGTTGCGAGTCGGAAGCAACAAATAAGCAACATGGGAGTTCACATGGGAAGGTAGAATGTTTATTTGCCGCTTGCATGCGTAATCTGACCTCGGCGTTTGATAACTTTAAATTTGATAATGGCCCTATGATCACCAACCTTTTGCCACATCCTCTGACCATGGGGTATTGTCAAATGTTAAAATTTGCGGTGTTTCTGTCGTTAGTTTTGAGCGATTGGAACGATTTTCGGCCCAAAGCTTGGTAATTTATCAAACTAGACGGTTGTCCTTCAGCATTTCTACGCTACCAGGGTGAAATTCATGTCAAGCACATGTGCAGAAATCAATCCCTGAACTTGTCAAAACAAACAGTTTTAGTTTGCTTGGGGCCTTCATTTCTGATTGTTTGGTTTCTTTTTCCGCTTGCGAGTCGGAAGCAACAAATAAGCAACATGGGAGTTCACGTGGAAAGGTAGAATGTTTATTTGCCGCTTGCATGCGTAATCTGACCTCGACGATTGATAACTTTAAATTTGATAAAGGCCCTATGATCACCAACCTTTTGCCACATCCTCTGACCATGGGGTATTGTCAAGTGTTAAAATTTGCGGCAGTTGTTTCTGTCCTTAGTTTTGAGCGATTGGAACGATTTTCGGCCCAAAGCTTGGTAATTTATCAAACTATATTTGCCTGATGCTGGATGGCGAAGCAACATGTGGAAATAAGAAAAATTGGAAAACTTTGCAGCTGTGTCAGCATTTGGCAGAGTTGGAAGCTGCATGCCTTGTCTCTTTCTCTGATGTTAGTAGGCGGCGTCAGCAGCAAGAGAGGAATTAATTGTCCCAAAACCCCATTAAATCTCACAATAACATACAATCAACATTAAGTAAGTGCAGGGCTGCAAATAACTGTCGGTCTTTGGACATTGGCCGACCAACTTGCAGCAGTTTCCATTCCATGTTGACAATTGTGAATGCCACAAGCCTTTTGACTTTTCCTCCCCTGACAGCTATGTCCCACAACCTGAACTTGATGACGATTTACTGATTATGGAGCATTTATTGCTTCATTCAAAGCTGTCGTTGGTGATGACACTGCTGAATTCCATGATTATGTCAGTCAAGAAAATGAAGTCGTTGACCAGGCAATAAGGTTACTGGCCAAATTTACTATTCTGATCAAAGTCATTTGGTTGAAGATTTTTGACTGCATGAACAACCATATCAAGATTTTCAGTCGATGCATTGAAATGTGTTTTTTACCAAATATTACACTTGATTCATCAGGGGGAATACAAAGGACTGCTCCAAAAAGCATTTCAGTCTTCAGGGAGTTCTGAGGAGAAAAGTTTTTTGACAGAGTTAGAACTGAGTTTCTGCTGCCAACTTGTTTATGGTGTGTTCTTAAATGTGCTCAATGTTATTGCAAATGAAGTAAGAAGCCAATGCCAGGACTGAGTGTTCAACATCCCAGTTTTTTGAAATGGATTCCCAGGGTAAAGGGAAAGTGTGATTCGTATATGCATGGGCAATAAGCAGGCTCCTAAAGCAGTCAAGGGCGTATGTTGCTGTTGTCCAACAGAAAGTAAGGAAAGAGAGGCAAAAGATTGAGCCCTTTGAGAATGCAGTCATCACTCCATGTGACATTTTGTGCAAAAGTACAAAATATCCCGAAACTTTACAAGTGACTGAAAGTGGGCAGTATCATTGATGTGGACTCTTATATGTCAGTGATAAAGTGTACGAGTTGTCCCTGAAATGTGAACAGACCAGAGTCTCAGCACTGAATACAAATATGCTGAAAGTCCATGGAGAGAAGCTTATACAAGGGGCAAGTGATTCTCTCAAGTCAGACAACTTCCTCTTGTCTATGTGGAAACAATTAATTAAAGAGGAAATTCAAGTTGAGGCAAGTTGTGCATTTTAATACAATTATCAAACAGCACTTGATTTTCAAAATATTTGATTTGATTTAATGACAGTTCTTTTCATAGTATTAAGGTAATTCGTTGTGATTGAAAAAAAAATAATTGCAGTTGAAAAGAAAAAGAAATAGATTGCGGGGGCACCACCTTGTAATGATAATTGTTCCAATCAAATGACACTAAACTACTTACATGCATGCATAGTGTCATCATGTACCAGTCTTTTGCAAATTGATTCCTGCAATGTATTCTGGTTCATGTGGCAAATTATTTTTGATATTGTTGTGGTTCCCATGCCAGTTTGTTTGCAGGTTTGATTCATGTACCATGTGCTTTCAAGTTATAAATGCTGATGTTGGTGATGTTGAATATAACTCAAGGCAAAGCTTTATGACCCTGAAGATGAAAAAGAAACTAAAAACATAAAACCCCTCAAAACTATGGCACAAAATTAAAGGAGCCCAAAATTGTGAACATTCTTAATAAATCCATATTGTTTCATTATCCAATCAGAAGCTGAAGAAGGCTTCCAGTTGAGTTCTGATTGGACATATGAGTACTCAAAAATTTGAACCAATTCAAGGTGGTCACACTTTTGGGCTGGTTAACAGGGGCATATCTAGGGGAAGGGTGCAGGGAGGTGTGCCCCCACTCCTCCTGAGATGAAAAAAAAAATCAATATGCACCCCTTCCTAAGAAAAATCCCAGATGTGTAACCCCTCCTAAGAAAAATCCTGGATCTGCCCCTGTTAACCCTCAACTCTTTGCAAACTTGGCAAACATGCCTGCCCAATCACCTCAGGGCTTTTTTTAAAGACCCGACTGACATTCCTACAAGGTACCTCATTACGTATTCCTGAAGGCTAAAGTGACTATTCCAGATTGCCATGAAAAGAAATACGTTTGCCAAGTTTCAGGTCAAATGAGCCAAAAGCTTTTGAGATATAAGGGAGCAAAGTTACGTTTCTGTGGCTGATTTAGTGGGAAAAATTTGAAAACCATACTGTGTTTGGAGTCGCAGTTTCCTGCTGTGGAACTCCCTCAGGATGGTCTTGATGACAGCTTGTTGGAATAAAACCTTGCCATCTGCAACATGAAACCCTCTTTCCTCATGGCAGCTGAATGTGCTATTTGCAAGCTCGATGTGGCATTCAGGGAAAGTGGGTAAATTGATGTTCTTGACATAATAGAATTTTTGTCCTTCGGTTTGCATCAATTCGGTATGATTAACGAAATATGTACACAATAGTTTTCAAGCAAGTCCTCCAGGTCTCATTCGCCTCTTCCGTGGATTCGAACTAAAGGATAATAAGAGGAAGGAAGGAGATTTTTTCGCCGCGTTTTCGGCAGTTTGTGGGTAAGTTCTCTTAGAGATTCGAAATACTTTTTAATATATAGATTTAGGCAGGCTTAAAGTGGAGCTCTTATTTATTATTTTTTTTGCTTGAGTTTGCACTGTTTCCCAATTAATACGTAGCCACACTATTTCTAAGCGTATACGGTTGCCCATATAGCAGCATATAGGTACATGTCGCTGCGCTTTATTGGGTTCCTCCAGAAACTCATATAAGGAGTTTCTGGTTCCTCATGCACGTATGCACATAGGCGCACACATCAAATTTTCGTTAAGACTTTTCATAACTCTAAGGGTTATAAGGCGAAGAAATTTGTTTTGATTTACTTTAAAACAGTCAAGGCAAAAGTTCAACTCAATGCACTGAACAAAGTGAATTCGCGGCTAAACAAACTGAACTCACGCCACAACAAAGAAAATTACAATGGCAACTCAGCAAATTCATTGGGAGCCGGTTTAAGTCATTTTTAAGCAGTTTTTTGTGTGTAAGAATTGTGACAGTTTGTGATTTAGGAAGTGGTGCTCGCTGTCTAATAAGCTTACAATGTAATTTTGAACCATCTTGGTTTAGTTGCATGATTACTACGCTGCATTTTATATCGTACACATTACTAAATACCCTAGAGAATTTTATGCAGAGAAGTGAATGAATTTCCTTCGTCTCTAACAGGCAAATGTGCATTAGGAAAAGTCTGAACTCACTCACTCAAGCACAGGCAACTCGCAATATAAAAACTGGCGTAAATACTCGTTTACGAATCTAAAAATTTATCACGCGTACGAGATTTCAACACACTCACCAAAATGACAAAAATGCAAGCGACTGAAATAGAGCAGTTGGATAATAAATCGTTTAATCGTTGGTATGAAGTATCGTTGCCGAAGGCTTACTGATTTTATGCTTTGATTTGTTTGCGGGATTTTTCTGCAAACGCAGCGTGCAAAATCATGTTCTTGATCCGTGTAGCTCAATAATTGAATATTCTTTTCAAAATCCAACGATGAGACTCACAGTTAACTCCACTAACTAAAAAAACACGATATTTGAAACGAAACATTTAATAGGCAAAAGTTCTCAAAGTGATTAAAGCTAAGAGGTTTGAAAGCAGCCGTTTTAACGAAATTTAAGCTTATAATTGACGGGAAGATCTGAAAACCGACACAGCATCGAATTCGCTCATAAATGAAGTATAAATAGATTCTCATAACAAAATGTGTACATTTACGTTTGTTACCTCATATTTTGAGAAGGCTTGTAAATTCTGCAGGGCAAAGCTTTCAAACCAGCCAAATAACATCGGAGACGAAGCAACGAAAACGGTACTAGTTTCGTCCAATGTTCGTAATAATCTCACACCACGGACATATACATAATTTGAATTATCAGCGAAGATCAATATCTTTCTTCCTTTTGGTGTAGCTTTTAACGGTCGTCACTTCAGTCAACTTGTCATGACCGGCTCTGAGCACACTTGTAAAATTAGTTCAGTTAATTTTCCAATCTTGGTCAGCTGCAGGAACCGAAGAAAGTGCTTCAACTCTCGCTGTTTTTGACTCGTACTCCGATATATCATGTTCAGGTCAAAAATTATTTCGGATCTTCCTGTTAAGAGGTTATCCTAAATCACTTGGCATAAGTTTCCATGCTGTAGATAAGTAAATAAAGCGAGAAATATTCACGAAGATCTACGACCTCCAGCACGCTTTCTTCCCGTCTTTCAATTCAGCAGTGAACAACGTGCAAGAGTTTGCCGCCTTTTCATACAATTGCTTCGTTTAAGATGAAATGAAATGTCCAGATCATTTTTTTAACATGAGAAAAAAACTTTTTAAAATAGATTTAGCCGAGCCTAAAAGCTGAGCTCCTCGGGTATTAACTTTGCCCTTTATTTAAATCTGAATTAACGCGATGATCAAAAAATTTGTAAAAAACTAGGACTTGAGCCCACGATCAACTAGAAAACCATCTGGCCAGCGGTCAACTTCGCGAAAACACGTGAACTCGATGTGCTCCAGATGTGAGCCCACAATATGGCCATGTGATACTGGTCAGCAGATACCTTGTTTTTTTTGTAATTTTTATTAGCATTTCACACAAAAAAGATTACTTACAAAATATTACTCTACAAGTGACATATACAGCTTACAATTAAAGTTACTTACAAATTATATATTACAAATAAAATTACAATTAAACAAGACTAGCTTACGATAATCACTCTAAAATATACAATGATAACGAAACAAATTAAATAACTGACAGTACTGAGATTACTTACTTATTGACAATTTATTTGAAAGTTACAAACGCGACAACATTGCTCACAAAAATTTTAACCGTACAAAAGTAACAAAAGTAGGATACGAGATATAAAAAAAAAAGCAATTACAGATGTCATACTATTCAAATATTTCAAATAATAATACCATACTTACGTTATTAACAGAAAAAAGGAAAAACAACATAAATTAAATTGGGATTAGTACCCACTTTTCCTTAAAATAGTCTTTCTTTTTGATCTTGCTTTCCGTTTCATATTTAATGGCAATTTTCGTTCGAAATCCTTGAATTTTGGGTCGAATTTGGCTTCTTCTGCAGTCCCATATGAATAGTTTTCCAATTATTATAAAATAGTTTAGTAAGTTAAGTAACGGGCATGGTTTGGATAATATTCCAAATAAAACATCTTGGAGGGAAAGATGAACCTGCTGATTTGAGATTTGGTGCCAGTAACATTGAAACTCATTCCAGAACCGTTTAACATAGGAACATTGATAAAAAAGGTGGTACAGGGTTTCCGGTTCTGCTTTGCAAAATGAACATAGGTCGTCCGTTTTAAAGCCTATTTTGTATAATTTTGAGTTAGTGTATAAAATAGAATTGAGCACCTTGAATTGAAATCCTTTCACATAGGATTCAAGTACAACAGAGTGTGGCAAACTGAACATTTGTCTCAGCTGATCGATGGAGAAGTTAAAATCGTTCTGCAGTTTAATTATGATATTAGGATATTGTGCTATTTTGCGGACAAGAAATGAGTAATAGTCTTTCGATTTCTTTTTTTTGACGTCAAAGATGTTGTCGCCAAATGAGAAGGAAGGGGGAACTGAAGATGGGCAGAAAGTGATATTTTTTAAAAAGGGCGGTATAGAGTGGCGCAGGCCAGCCCATTGCAAATACCTAATGTTGGTAATCTTGTCAGACCAGTGGCTGAAAGCATCGTTTATATTTAAATCAAAAAGTAGGTCTTGAATGCGAATCACACCCGCCTCAAAATAATTTTTGTAGAAGACTGGTCTTTTGTCAATACGAATTTCCTTATTATTCCAAATGATATTTTGCCAATCTCGCCAAGAGGCAAAGGAGCCACGAAAATCCGACCACCATGAGAGCATTTCACTATAAAACTGAGAAGAGATGTTGTAATCCTTTATATCATAGTTACAGTTTAAAAAGAAAAAACCTCCCATGGGATCTAGCAGGTGTTGTAGATATGATTTCCATGTTCCGTTGTTGTTGTCAATAATACGTTTTATCCATGCCAACCTTAAAGACTTAATCATGCAATTCAAATCAGTCGTACGTGAAATACACCCCCAGTGCTTTTATTGGCTCATTAGGCCATTTAATGCCTAAAGGTTTTGCTTTGCTTTCTTTTGATGCACCAATCCACATACCCTCAGTTTTTGTGCTATTGATCTTGAGGCCTGAAATATCTTTAAAAAGGTCTAATACTTGAAATAGTACTCTAGCCGAGTTAGTGTCGGCGAGCATTGCTGTTGTGTCATCTGCGTATTGTAATAGTTTTGTCTCTTCCTTGCCAATGACGATACCCTTTATAGCTGGATTTTGACGAATGGCGATTGCTAACATTTCTACAGCTACAATGAAAAGATAAGGGGAAAGTGGATCCCCTTGTCTAACGCCCCGCTCAAGCTTAAAAGGTTTTGAAATCATACCGTTGTTCATTATGCAGCTTTGTATTTTTTTGTACAACAGTTTTACCCAGCGGAGAAAGTCAGAACCAAAGTTAAAAGCTTCAAGGCATTTAAAAAGGAAATCCCATTCAATACTATCGAATGCCTTTTGAAAGTCAATGAAAATCATTAAGCCAGGGATGTTCTCTTTGACAGTCCAATCCATAATATCATAGATGGATCGAATGGTTTCACCGATAAAGCGATCTTTAATATACCCTGTCTGATTATGATGAATGATATGAGGCAAGACGTTTTTAATTCTCGAGGCTATTACTTTAGACATGATTTTTGCGTCCACGTTAACAAGAGAAATTGGGCGCCAATTTTCAATGAGAGAACGATCTTTACCCTTATTTTCAATGTGTGATGAACGCTTGCTTTTGAGATTGGGACATCTCTCCTTTTTCGAAGCACTCATTAACACATCTAATAAAGCAATCGCTGATTAAAGGCCAAAATTTTTTATAGAATTCAATCGGAATTCCATCATTCCCTGGAGTTTTGTTGTCTTGAAAAGTATCGAGAAGACGGAAACATTCCTCTGAAGAGATTTTACCTTCACAAGAATTTTTTTGTTCTTCAAATAATGTAGGTATATTTAAATCATTTAAAAAGGAATCAATTTTAAGTTCGATGTCAGAAAGATTATTATTAGTCACAGTAGAATTGTTCTACTTCCTTTAATATACAAAGTGGCTCTGTTTTGATTACGCCGCTTATGTGCAGTTTTCGTATGTGTTTTTTGACGTGATTTCTCATTTCTAAGTTTAAGAAGTATTTTGTACTCTTCTCACCTGGTTCATGCCATCTGGCGCGTGCACGCACAATAATTCCTTTTGTTTTCTCTTCATAAAATGATTCTAATTGTTTCTGAACGGCATCTAACAGGGTTGCATTGTAATCACTAGGGTTGGTTTCAACTGCTTTCTTCGTTGCATTTAGTTCATTCTGGAGTTTTGTTTCGGTTTCATTTCTTTGCTTTGCTTTTCTTTTGGAGTGACGGATAGCGTGGGCTCTTATATTATATTTGACCCAATCCCACACGCATCGATCATCAGAAAGTTCTTCCCGTCCCTCCGTAATCCACATTGGAATCAATTCAGTTGCACTGTTAACATATTCCTCATCATCTAACAACGAGCAGTTCATCTTCCAGTAATTTGGTCCTCTACACTCATTATCTAACTCTCCGTCAAATTCTAGATAGATCGCGTCGTGATCAGTTCTTATAGCTGGAATTATATCCGTCAGTTGTACAGAATCATTTAAGTTATTTGAGATTAGCCAATAATCCAGGCGACAAAAAATTCGAGGAGATTTTTTACTCCATGTAAAACTTTTAACGTCTGGGTTTTTAATTCTCCAAATATCTACTAAATCAAGTTGAGTTTGCAAGCAAACGATGCAGGATGTGACAGATTTTCGTTGAATGAGAATACCACCTTTCTTATCAATAGTAGGGCTGAGTGGACAGTAAATATCGCCTCCGATTACGATGTTGTTTTCGGAATCCAAATCCTCATTTTGCAGTGTTATAACTAATTTGTTTAAGAAAGTGACAATTTCTTTATCTTTGTTTGGTGCATGTATATTTACTAGGACATATACCGTAGTGATTCGATTTAGCGCCCGGGGCGCTAATTTACTTTTCGCACCCCAAGGGAGGGCGCTTATTCGAGACAGGGCGCTTATTCGGGACAGGGCGCTTATTTAATTTTTTGAGAAACTTCCAAATGCTCAAAACAAAAATTTAATAAATGCTGAAATAACTAACAATTACAGAAACTGTAACGGAAACAAATTGTCGGAAGTTCAGTTACTTTTAAAAGAATTGTTCGTTTTACGGTTTGGTGATCCAAACCACGTTTGATACGTACTCTGAAGGCACTGTAATTATATTAGAATAGGGGCGCTTATAAGAATGGGGGTGGGGGTACTTATTCAAATAGGGGCGCTTATTAGAATAGGGGCGCTTATAGGAATGAGGCGCTTATTAGAATGGGGGGCGCTTATTGGAATAGGGGCGCTTATTGACAAAAACGCATTCGAAGGGGGGCGCTTATTCGAAAGGGGGCGCTTATTGGAAGGAGGGCGTTAAATCGAATAATTACGGTACCTTATCTTTGATTTCAGCTTTTAAAATGATGTAACGCCCCAGAGGATCAAGAATTTTTTTATGTATGATGCAGTCAACACCCTTCTTAATTAAAATTGCAACACCGCGAGAATTTGAGCTGCCGTGGCAAGTTATAAGCTCCACTCCCCATTCATTTCTCCATTGAGTTTCCGCTGCTACCGTAGAATGAGTTTCTTGCAAAAATGAAATATTTGCACGCTTTCGGCACCAGTTAAAAATAGCCCTCCTTTTTTTAAAATTGCTTATGCCCTTTACATTTAGCGATAATAATTTAAGCGCCTCAGTCATCTTTTGAGCTCACAATTGTCGCTAATAGACTGCAGAAGGAAGATTGAAACAAAGGAAAAAGTGCTAATGAAGTATTTGAAATGACAACTGTAAATGCAAATCCAAAGTCGTAAATAAACAGTAGTGCTGAATAATAAAAAAAATAAATACGGTTTAAAACAAATTTCTTCGCGAGTGTAACATAATCTAAAGACTAGATATAACAGTTTCCACTGAACAAAATTGAGATCAACTGGTAATTCAGAGAACAATACGAGAGAAATAGGAAGAACTACATAAAATAAAAACACAACTACATCAATTGTCCATCTGGCGTGCATTTAAGAGCTACAGCTCTCCCTCTGCTTGAGTATTACTGCTCATTATTACACCATAATATGGAAGATTTTCTGTTTCCTTTCCTTTGTAAACTTGACCTTGTTTTGACAGCTGTCAATTGATCATAACATGTTGTAGGCTCTGTTTACTTACGTAAGTACAGTAGGGATAAGTAGAGCTGTGCCGTGGAGCTCCTTATCTCCCACAGCCTATTCTCCTCCCCCCACCCCCGGTCGGGCTGCCATAGGACTCCACTCCCCCTCCCCGAGAGTCTGTACGGGCTGGTGGGCGGGCGGGTGGGCGTACGCTGACGTCATAACCAAAATTTCTTGCATCGATAGGTTACCAAAATTCCTTACCCATGGTGCTCCGCTGGCACGCTTTGCACGCCGGAGCTCCGCTAGAAACCCTTCTGAATATCCCAAGAAACCTTATTGTGCCTACCTTTCCTTTTTTTATTGTAAACGCATGTTTCCTGCTCTGATCTTCCATGTGGCGCGTCTTGTGCAGTTTCATTTAGATGATTATATTTCGTACTGCTCTTTTCAATGTGATAGAGCGCAATAACTGTTCTTGTAGAAATATGTTTGGTTACAGGACAACTGTAATGAGTTGCCTTGTGGTTCGCTTTCTTTTTCTTTCTCAATTTTTCCCATGGCTCATGTGTTGCCGAAATCTATCTGTCCTTGTGTGCCTTTTCTTATGTGACTACTTTGGATGGATAATTCTGACAATATATTTTTTTTCTATTCCCTCGACAGTATGGAAACAACATTGGCAAGGGACAATTCCGGGGAAAGGCTCTTCCGACATACCTGTATCCGGAATGTTTGAAGGCTGCAATTTGTGATAAATTTGCAAGGGTCTCCCGGATTACCCGAATCCCCAGACATCAGTGGTAAGTTTCTTTTATTTGGTGTGGCCACGAAAGGAGGGGGGGGTGTGTTTGGAAGAAATTACATTCAATGCCATCAAACTGACCATCCCACTAATTACTTTTGGGACCCTCATCCCTCCAATCCACCATAGTATATTTTTGTTCTCATTATATTGATTTTTGTATTTGAGGTCTACACAGTCACAATGTCAGACCTTTGTGGTGCCAAATGGCCTGGTGACAAGAAATAAATTCTGGCATTACAAAATGACAGTGAATTATAATGAAATTGTTTTTTTAAAGCAAAACATTTAAATGTAAACAGTTACTTTCATTTCCATTATATTACACTTAGTAAAGTTGAAATCTTTATTATCTACAAACAACTTGTTGATTAAGGTTACACAATACCTTCGAGGGTGTCCTTCGGAAAAAAATTCGTACGCATGTTGTCTTAAAGTAAACTACCACAAACTATATATCAATAGAAAGGTAAAGAACTGTAGAATATCTGCTGTTTGGCAGAGCCGTTATTGAGAAGAAAGAAGCCGATAAACAGAAAACGACCGAGTGTCATTCTGCCGAATTAATCGGGTATCAAACACAACCACTACTGCAAAAGTACTGCACATTGTAAATCAGCAAGTATCAATCTCTCAAAGGGTGTCAGGCTTTTTCTTAATTCTTATTGGTTATCTTTCTATAGACCCGTAAAGTTTTAGTAGCGATTAATTTGCCGACCCCGTTGTGTTTCGTAAAATGAAAAATATCTAAATTAAAGCTAATCCCTGACACCCTTTTGTTCCTTGATGCTTAATGAATGTTCAGGCCAAATTTCGTTAGAATCCGTCAACTCTACATACCCTATTAATTCATTCAAAGAGACGTTATTCTCGCGAGAAACGATTGTGAGTTTTCGCCATTTGAAGATTTGTAAACACGTTACGATCTTCTGTCAACAGGATATGCTGCCGGTCAATGAAATGATGGCACCCCTACCGTTCACAGCAAGCAAAACAATGTTCGCGGGAATTCAAAGTCAGTAATAGTGTTACCTGAGTCACGTACATTCTCCTTGTTGAACTTCAGTGTGCGAGAGATTTGAAAAACAGAAAATTATACGGGCTGGAGAACAGAAATGAAGTACCAATGAGTAGTTCGATTTGTTTGAAGGATCACTCGTCACTATCGGCCAAGTTTCCCTTCTTGCTTTCGGCAAATTCTGCTTTTGTCTTCTTCTTAGGTCCTGGCTTCGATGTTTTCGCTGTCCAAGAACTTTTCTCCATTTTTTCCAACTCGTTTCACGACCTCAACAAGGCCAATATTCGAGAAACGAAGAGCGATATCGGGAATGGAAGAGAAACAAAATCACATGTAAACAAAATATGCTAATTAGGTCCTCGTAATAAAAGCTCGCGGATGAGGCCGTTTCGCACAAAAACGTCGGCGGGGAATCAACGCGCTATGAGGATTTATGACACCAAACTGTTTTATTAACTCTTAATATATAGACTTAGGCAGGCCTAAAAGCGGAGCTCCTATTTATTATTTTTTGCTTGAGTTCGAACTGTTTCCCAGTTAATAAGCGTATTTCTAAGCGTATACGGTTGCCCATATAGGTACATGTCGCTACACTTTATTGGGTTCCTCATGCACGTACACACGTAGGCGCACACATCAAATTTTAGTGTAAAGACTTTTCATAACTCTAAGGGTAATTCAATGTAAAAAGGACCTTGATGAAGGCGAAGAAATTTGTTTTGATTTACTTCAAAACAGTCAAGGCAAAAAGGTCAACTCAAGGCACTGGACAAAGGGAACTCGCGGCTAAACAAAATGAACTCACGCCAAAACAAAGAAAATCACAGCGGCAAAACTAACTCAGCAAATTCATTGGGAGCCGGTTTAAGTTTTTTGTGTAAGAATTGCAACGTTGAACCTCACAGTTAACTCCACTAAACACAATATTTGAAACGAAACATTAAATGGGAAAAAGTGTACAAAAGTGATTAAAGCTAAGAGGTTTGAAAGCAGCCGTTTTAACGAAATTTAAGCGGTTTAAGCTATAATTGACGGGAAGATCTGAAAACCGACACAACATCGAATTCGCTCATAAATGAGGTATAAACAGATTCTCATAACAATATGTGTACATTTACGTTTGTTACCTCATATTTTGAGAAGGCTTGTAAATTCTGCAGGGCAAAGCTTTCAATCCAGCCAAGTAACATCGGAGACGAAGCAATGAAAACGGTAGTTTCGTCCAATGTTTCTATTAAACTCACACCACCGACATATGCATAATCTGAATTATCAGCGAAGATCAATATCTTTCTTCTTTTCGGTGTAGCTTTTAGCAGCCTTTTATCTGTCACTTGAGTCAACTTGACCGGCTCTGAGCACACTTTTATATTACCTCAGACCTCAGTTAATTTTCCAGTCTTGGTCAGCCTCAGGAACCGACGACAGTGCTTCAACTCTCGCTGTTTTTGACTCGTACTCCGATATATCATGTTAAGGTTAACAATTATTTCGGATCTTCCCATTAAGAGGTTGTCCTAAATCACTTGGCATAAGTTTCCATGCTGTGGATAAGTAAATAAAGCGAAAAATATTCACGAAGATCTATGTCCTCCAGCACGCTTTCTTCCCGTCTTTCAATTCAGCAGTGAACAACGTGCAAACCAGTTTGCCGCCTTTTCATACAATCGCTTTGTTTAAGTTGAAATGAAATGTCCAGATCATTTTTTTAACCGGAAAAAAACTTTTTACAATAGATATCTCGCCATACCTAAAAGCTGAGCTCCTCAGTTATTAACTTTGCCCATTATTTAACTCTGAATTAATGCAATGATCAAAAAATTAATTGTAAAAAAACTAGGACTTGAGCCCACGATCAACTGGAAAACCATCATCTGGTCAGTGGTCAACTTCACAAGAACATGTGACCTCGATGAGCTCTACATGTGAGCCTGCAATATGGCCACTTGATACTGGTCAGCGGATACCTTGATTTGACAGCTGTCAATTGATGAAAGTTGTAAGCTCTGTTTACGTACGTAAGTATGGATAAGTAGGGATGGCATTCATCTGCTCCCCATCTCCCTCAGCGTATTCTCCTCCCCCCACCCCCGGTCGGGCTGCCTTAGAACTCCACTCCCCCTCCCCGAGAGTCTGTAGGCGCGGACTGGCGGGTGTACGCACCAAATTTTCTCAGCCTCATGGGTTTACCAAAATTTCTTACCCAAAATTTCTTACTCCGCTATTAAAAAACCTTCTTTTCAAAATAACTCGCGCACGTTTTAAGATTTTACTTTCATTTTGGGGGAAATGTTAGATTTATGGCAAACTTTTATTGTAGTCCAAAGAAAAATTTTTCGACAAAAGTAGCCCTCTGAAGGTATTGTGTAACCTTAAAATTTCTTTTCAGCTGGCCTGAAGCAAGATGTAATGACTGGAGGAAAGGGTGTGTGTGTGGGGGGGGGGGGGGGGGGGGAGGGGATGGCTAAGTGACTAGTCCTAAAGTTTTATCTACTTTTCATTCAAGAAATTATTGCCCCTCCAACTGCTACAGGCCAGTACACTACTTTCAGGCCCATCTCATCCAACTGATTTTTGAGATAAAACTAAATGCCCTATTTAAACTGCCTAAGGATCTTGAACCTCTAAATTTACATGAAAAAAGTTGTGTAAGAGAGGCGAAATTGCATTCAGGCAATGAGCTTGACCCTAAAAGTCCATATTTTAATTAAAATTCTACTACAGATCCACTAAAAGTTCAACAATATTTACATTCAATAAAGTTGACTTCTTTCGTATTATCCACAATTTGTTGATAAAATTTATTTTCAGCTGGCCTGAAGCAAGATGTTAAACTAAATTCCCTGTTGAAACTGCCTAATCATCTTGAACCATGAAATTTATTTTGAAAACGTTATGGGAAATTGCATTCAAGCAATGAGCTTGAGCCTGAAAGTGTTTTCTGTTTTCTTTGGATTACAAGGGCAGTCTCTGTGGCCTTTACGGGAGTAAAGGTTTTCAGGTCAGGGTAAAACCCATCAGCATCCACTTCAAAATTCTTACAAATACACTTTAATGATGGACGAATCCCATCCCATTCATGGATTCCTTTGCTGTGGTATTTCCCAAGGGTCAGCATTGTCTCCCTGTATTTATCAGGACTGGTGCCTGCATGAACCAGCAGACAGTAGTGATTTTGCTTAACATTTTGTATTAAGCCTGGTCCTATACAACCACAAGGAGGTTTGTTCCAAGTGGCAACAAATGTCTGATTTTTACCTGCACAGCAACACTTTGCTGAAACAATTGCAGGGAATTATCCTTTGTGTTTAGAAATAAAGGCAGAGGTGAATGAAGACTTAGTCCTCAACTCCTCCAACCTCTTCCCATGCACCCTTCCAACATGACCCCCACATAACATCATTTTACTCTTGTGTTCATTGGAAAATGAATGGCGGATCCCTTAGCAGAGGATGAGTTGGCATCCTGCCAGTTAACTGCAACATTCAGACCCTCATCTTTTGCCCTTGCCCATAGGACCTGACTGAGGTGACTCTCTGCTGCTTTGGTAGTGCCCTGCCACAGCTCCTCATCACAAATGGTGTCTACCAGCAATCCAGCAACCATCACAGCATGTTACTGCTTTGGTCCAGCTTCCTATTTGATCTGGTGGGAGATCTTTCATTTGTTGTTTGGCATCCTCACACATTTCATCCAAGATAGACTTGATGTGTGGGAAGGCAAGGTCTATGACCTCTAAGTAAGGTTTTTCTGATACTACTCCCAGTCCCAACCCCCTTCCCAATGCCTTCTGATAGCCAGCATACCCATGGCCACTAATAAAAAAAGCGAAAGAAAGGGCCAAGGACACTTATGGCCTTCTCATGTAATCAATGTCCACTGTCCAGCAACCATGACACTTGAAAGTAAATGTCATGGCTCCTCCATATCCCTTCTTTTGGTAAGCAGTGAGGACAAGTTTACGTACAATGTAGAAAGTTGTAAATGAATGTAGTATCTACGATTGCCTTTGAACTTCAAAAAGAAGGAGGCAAAAATACTTTCAGATTTTTCTAAAGCTGCAACACAGATTCCAAAAACAATAAACGTTTTTGTGATGTACATAGTTTCTACTAGTCTTCTATCATTACACAAAAAAGTTATTTGCACAAGCCTGCTGCACTGTTGCCCAGATTTGTCAATAAGAAAGAGCAGAACAATTTTTTAGTGTAGAACATTTATCAATTTTTGCCAAATATGCCAAATAGAAGAACTTTCCTCATCTTAACCTCCATTGAAATAAACCTCAAGCAAGTGATAGGCTTACCTTTCCATTTTCCATTCTTTGACGGACAATGAAAATACTGATTGAAGTGATCAACAAAGTTCACTATACTTGAAGTTGTTGCCACAAACAGTCCCTCTGGAACGGTGAAAAAATCTTAGTGAAGATTTAGAAAATCCTCTAATACAGATTGGTCCTTTTATAATGCAAAGTTTCACTTGCGACATCTCACCTCGCTATGATAAAATCAATCTTACTCACCCTGATATTCCAACATCCTCATAAGCTTTTTGTTTATATGGAGGCTCATTCTCTTCATCTGAATCTTTTAATGTTCATCATCAGAGAGGTCAACTCTGATATGCCTATCTATTTAAACAGAACAAATGCTGGAAAAAATCAAATGCCCCGAACGGGATTCGAACCCACGACACCCCGATCTCATGGAAGGTGCTCTAACCACTGAGCTACCGAGGCAACCACAGTGGAGTGAGTCGAATATTAGCTACAAAGGAACATCGATTACCAGACATTTGCTCTCAGGCCTCGGGGACTGGGAATTACTTCTGTTGATCGTCGAGACACATGCTCATCGGACCAGATGTATAGACAATACACATTGTACATAACACGGCATATTTCGAACAAATTGTTCATCATCAGAGAGGTCAACTCTTAATGTTTCAGTGTTTTCTGATGCAGGAACAGTTTTATGTTCATAAACTACATCAGCTTTTACAAACTCATCCAAGGTGCCATCACTTTTGAGTTTCTTTTCATGTCCTTTGCACTTTTGTACTTTGGCCTTCACGGTCGACGAAATCTGTACACTGTTTTTTCCCTTATTGCCGAGAAAGAATTTGCCATCCAGCCTCTCCAAGTTTAGCAAAGTCCAAGCAACTTCTAGAACCACTTCCCGAACCTCGAGCAGCATGAAGAGCATTCGACCACGCTACCGGATTGCTTTCTGCCATAAATAACTCTCTCTAATAAATCAATCTCTGTATATTATATAAATCTATCTCTTTGTATATATATCTCTGTAGTAAATATCTTAAATCGTTTTCCTCGATAGCTTTCCCGTATTCTCGCAATGAATCTCTAAATATCCACTGGCTATCAATACACGGTAACTCCTGCTGACTCAAGCAGGTCGAGGTGTCGTTGCTAGGTAAACGGATTATCTCACGTCCTGATTGGTTTCCCGGGAAAAAAGGACGCACAAATATGGACTCTCTCACCATATGTGGGGGCAAATCTATTGTTTTACTGCTGAATACAACGAATGTGTTGAAGGCACAAATGTAATAACTGGTCACAAATGTAATAGGAATCTTGACGAAGATGAAAAAACAAATGAGAATGAAATCTGAATAACAACTTAAGGTAATTCCTCTGACAATAGATTTTTGTTCAAACTTTTTCTATGAAACATTCACCATGTGTGAAGTTTATTTTTGAAGTAAAAAAGGGGGGTGCCAGTGTAATAACTGGTGA
The DNA here is from genome assembly GCA_963693305.1 of Meandrina meandrites. Lineage (NCBI taxonomy): Eukaryota > Metazoa > Cnidaria > Anthozoa > Scleractinia > Meandrinidae > Meandrina > Meandrina meandrites. The sequence continues at coordinate 12,252,942 of OY855916.1, forward strand.
AAAATGTAAAAGGAATCTTGACGAAGATGAAGAAACAAATGAGAATGAAATCTGAATAACAACTTAAGGTAATTCCGAAATAAAACTGACAATAGATTTTTGTTCAAACTTTTTCTATGAAACATTCATCATGTGTGAAGTTTATTTTTGAAATAAAAAGGGGGGTGCCTGTGCTTGTTAAGGAGCAGTGACTCATTGAATTTACCCCATTTTAGTGTTCCGTCCAGAATTGTATAGCAATCAATTTAAAAAAAACTGTAACTCCAAATTCAGGAGATCGTGCTCAATGAGACAACAAGTACATTGTGTTTGACATGCAAAAACTTTTGACATTTGATCAAACCATATAAGTCTCTGCGCTTGGTAAATATCACACTATCTTTGTTACCATGGTAACAAAAATGGAAACTATGAAAACTGCCATAAACTATGTTTTCCTTAATTATTCATTTTCTGACAATAGAAATTTGATCAGTCTTTTCTCATGCAAAGGTTACAGGTACTTGATTAATATGAGCAAAAAACTAGGGGTGCCCGTGCTCGTTTTCAAGATATTGTTGGTCATTCAGACCCAGCCCCTGGCCTGTATTAGAACTGAAAATCTTGATTTTCCAAGACAAAAACATAATACCTGTGACATTTTATGCAAACATTTGTATAAAAAATAAGGAGCGGTTAAAAAACCACTTCATTTAAACACAAATCGGAAATTATTGACATTATATATATTTTTTATTATTATTTATTTATTTATTTATTTATTTATTTATAACCACAGACATTACAATACATTACAAGAAAAGAGATAAAAGTACAAGAAGAAATAAGTACAAGAAAGAAAATAAGATGGAGAACAGGTTCCCTTATCTAAACTAATAGAGTTAATATCTACAATGGTCAGTAATGTGGCTGCTTTTTTGGTTTTGTTGTTATATCCATTTTTGATATTCTATTTATTGTTAAGCGTTACAACTTTATCTGTTTCCTAGATTTGTGCTTCTCTATTTGAAGTTTATTTGCAAGGATGGCCACGAAAACTTCCCAGTAGTACTCTTCTTCTTTTCTAGAGGCAGTGTAAATATAGTGTTTTGTGATAATCAAGCAGAGGTTTAAACCAAGTCGGCGAGAGAAGTCATTGGTAACACCATATATTATCATGTTTTCATCAAGAGTTATTGGCTCAGAGTTCTTGGAAATCCACCAGTTAGTAAACTGAGACCAAAAGCTCTTCGAAAAGGTGGGTTAGTGTTTGTCTTTCAGAGCATAGGTGCGTTGGTTGGCAGAATGTGATGAATAATTTGAAATTGAAAGATGGCAAGTCTGGTGTCCTTGGTGACTTCAAAAGCAAGGCTATAAATGAGTTGTATTCTTTTCTCATTCAAATTTGCTTTTACCATCCTTTTTTCAGCAGTAGGTGGTACAAACTTATTTTTAACAAGGAATTGTGTTGCTGATTTGCAAGAGAGCTTATTTAAAGTTAATCTATCGCTATCTTTGTCATCCAGAGGCGCCTGGATATTTCGTTTTAGGATATTGATCCATTCTCTAGGGATTGAGTGGCATAAGCCATGATACATAAGAAAGTTAGCTTTGATTTTAAATCAAGTGTAGAACTCAGGGAAAGGTAAAAAGGCATTGTTTTGGAAAATGTCTTTGGTTCTAATTACTCCGGCTTCGTGCCATTTTTTGTAATAGACAGAAAAACCTCCGATTTTAATGAAGCGATTGTTCCAGATGATTTCATTCAAAACTTGCTCTTTGGTGTTAGGAGAGCTGCAATTTATTTTCTCCCAGGCGTAGAGAGCTTCCTTGTAAAAGGCGAGTGGTATTTCAAATTTAAGTGCTTTTAAGGTGGTACCCTGGAGTTTGACAGGTCCATTTTGGATGGAAATTTCTCAAAATTAAGAGAAGTGGTTGAAGTAAAAACATATCAGGTCAAGACAACTTAAGTTAAGCTTCAGAAAAATTGATGTTTGAGGTGACAATTTTCACACCTCAGGTGACACACCCCATTTGAATTGCGGGTTCAAAATTTAGAAATTTTCGTTTTACGGCTTTCTTTTCAAAAGCTGGTCAAAATGAAATGTATGAGTCTATTCCTATACATAAAAGGAAAAATCCTGCGGGATCCCGGAGCGGAATGCCACATCTTTCCTCAGATATCGAGTTTTAAAGTAAAAAACACGTGCTGATAATTTATGCCGCGCTTACATCACGAAGAACACTCCTTTTGCTCCGGGCTCCCGTGAAAAGTTTCTCTTACACCATAACAACAAACCACGCAAATTTCATTCAGATACGATAAATATACAACTTTATTCTTAAAATACCTTTAAGTGCGGTCTGTGTAGGTCCTTAAATTGTGGTGGTTTCTCGCCGATATCGCATCATAAGATCGCGTTTTATCGGGCGCCATTTTGAAATCTTCTTATAAAACCGCTGTTCGAAGTGTTTTTGGCAACACATGACCGATTACAGCGCGAAGAATGCCGAAAATCTACGATCTTATCCGTCCTTTGACGAAGTTCAACATGGCGGCGTAAACAATTACGTAATGCATAGCAACGGTGTGATTTTGAGACCTCGGCTAATGGGCACAGCGGATAATAGGCGTACTGAGTTACTGCGCATGTATCCCGTGAAGAATCTCATGCTGGGCGGCACATTCTTGCGGTGTTGTGTAAATATGTCACGAGTCCAAAAAACGGAATAAACCACGATATAGCCATTAAATGGAGCCAAAATACCAAGGAACTACACAAAGGACATGAGTTAAGTTTATTTCTGCCATCAACTTTGAATTCAAGACGCGTAAATTGCTCTGAAGGACTGATTTTGGCTTATAGTCGATATTTCACAATGATCGATAGTGTAACACTATGCTGCTTTCTAAATCATGTTCGTCCGGTATAATGATCGTCACTTAGCTTCTTTTGTAGACTATTTTGCAGACACTTTAACAGGAAAGCTACAGCGGACCTGAACTTGTGTCTTCCAAGATGTAGCAAAGCTTTTCAGCGGCAAAAGCAGCCTCAAATCAACCATTGGTGCGTGTCACACAATAAATTCAATATGGCGGCGCAAAGCGCCAGCTTAGCAACCAGCTTTAAGCTTTAATTATTCCGCACATAGCGAGAATGGAGCGCTTATCTCTTGGTATTATAAATAAATCTATGTTATCTTTGAAATCCTTAAATGTTTTGATATGTTTCATTTTTGAGCCAAACTCCAATGTACCACCTTAAGTCAAAATTGCATTGAAGTAAGAATAAACCTCCGACATCCCTTAGATACCTCAATGGTATGTGGCTCCAACTTGGAGTTTCATTACTGTCGTTAAGTCTTTTTATCCAAGAAACTTTAAGTGCATCGTTGATTATTTTGAAATCAGGCATATTCAGTCCGCCTTTTTCTTTTGGACCGATCATAGTCTTTTGCTTTATTTTAGCTTTTTTGTTCCACACAAATTGGGTAATTGCTTGATTTACCATAGTGATAAATTTCGACGGAAAAGTGAGTACTGATGTGTTATATACAAGTTTAGAGATCGCGAGAGATTTTAAAATTGTTATACGGCCATACAATGTAAGGTTTCTAGGGTACCATAAGTTAAGAAGGCTTTTCATTGAGTTCAGCTTTTGTTTGAAGTTTTTCTGATATGCAACATCGTCATCATGTGAAAAGTGAATACCTAAAGCGAGTACTGAGTTGGAAGGCCAAGCTATTCCGAGGGGTTCTGTTGTATTGTTTCTGTTCGCGCCTAACCACAATCCTTCAGTTTTGCTTTTGTTAATTTCTAGACTTGAGCATTCCTGAAAGTTTGACAATAATTGGAACAAATTAATTGCTGATTTTAAGTCAGAAACAAAGGCAGTTGTGTCGTTGGCATATTGAGAAAGTTTAAATTCTTTGTTATGTATATTAATTCCTTGAATAGATTTATCATTTCTAATAGCAGTGGCTAGAATTTCAGCACATAGAACAAATAAAATGCCTGAGAGTGGACAGCCTTTACGAACACCCCTCTCAGGTTTGAAAAACTCGGACGCATAACCATTGTTTCTGAAGCAACTTGAGCAATCCGTGTAAAAGGTTTTTATCCACTTTTGAATGCTTGGACCGAAGTTAAAAATTTGTAAGGTCTTGTGAAGAAAAGTCCAGTTGACAGTGTCAAAGGCTTTCTTGAAATCAATGAATATTGCCATCCCAGGGATGTCTTCTAATTCAGTTACCTGAATGATATCCATAATGAGTCTAATGTTTTGACCAATATAACGTTCTTTAACGTAGCCGGTCTGATCGTCATTGATTATTCTGGGAAGAACTTTTGAAATCCTATGAGCTATGGCTTTAGTTGCAATTTTGTAATCAACATTAAGTAGTGTTAGCGGTCTCCAGTTTTCAAGGTATGATTTATCCTTTTGTTTTTTGGGTATTACTTTGATAATTCCTTGCTTTTGCGTTATATTTAAATGTTGATGTTCAAACCCGTAATTTAGACTTTGTACCAACTCTTCACCCAGCATCGGCCAGAAATGTGAATAGAACTCTACTGAAAGTCCTTTGGTTCCAGGACATTTGTCCTCGGTGCACTGGTGTAAAATATGAAGGCATTCTTCGTTATTGAGTGGGTGCTCTAGTTCATTTTTTTCAGTTTCATCTAACTTAGCAAGATTAGGATCCTCAAAGAATAGTTTGTACTTCGAAGTGTTGCTCGGTGCTGCAGTATAATGGTCACTTTGATCTTGAAGCTTTTTTTCTGTATTTCTGCGCTCTCTATTTTCCGCTTTGTATATTGGACACAGAAGCCTCTCACTTCCATCTTTATCATGTCCCAGTAAAGACCTTTATCGTCTAGATAGTTGTGCTTTGTTTTGAAATCTGGTATCCTGTTAGAGAGTTCCTGTATGAATTTTTCATCACCCAGCAGAGAGTTGTTTATTTTCCAAAATCCCGGGCCTCGTTGAATATATTCCTTTGATTGCAGATTAAGAATAATTGTGGAATGATCAGACAATGTGTAATTAACAATTGTGGAGTCTTTCACAAAGTTTGACAAGTCTTTGGAAACCAGCCAGTAATCCAGCCTGCATTGTATTTTTAGAGAAACGGTAAAGTAATAAAAGCTGAAAGTACAGGGTCACACTTAGATGGGAGAACAGTACATAAAGTTTATTCAACAAAACTGAAATAATAGTTAATAATACCCATAGATTAGCGCCACACTTGTAGACTTGGCAGCAGAATAGATCTTGCAGTGGATAGACCTTGTAGGCCCCCGGCCTTACTCAACCCAAAACAGAAAAAGACTAACACTGAACTCCTTGAAATCCTGATCTACTATTTAATTTGTATGAATATGCTTTTATTTTGGCAAGCTAAGTGTTTACTTATATAGTAATACTTTTTAAACTGTTACATGTTAGTGTTTTCAAATATCTGTAATCTTCCAATAAACATTTCTTTGATTTATGTTTTTTACATATTGGCACACTCTAGCTGTCAAATTTAATGCAGTTTTTCATAATATTCCAAAGCTAATATTATTCTGTTCAGTGTGGTGTTGCATAAACTGCAACATTTGAATTCAATTTTACAGTGCACATTTACAGTGTACACTTTATTCCTTCTGGAAGTAGCTACAAATATTTCCAATAATCCTCTTGTTTGCTGTAACTCTTGCTTTCCCTTTAAACTTCTCTGTAAGAATATCAGAAATTCCATCAACTCCACCCCTTGAAAATGCCAATTGAAGATGCTGTTGACTCAGACCAGAGGCAGCAATTTTGTCACCCCCTTGACCACATTGAATTACATTGAAGGCTTTTACTAACTAGTTTCAAAAATGTAACTTTGAGGCTGTTTCGATTTTTACTTTTTTCACTAGATGGCTTTTCGTATTTGGCCGCTCGAAGTGCCAAGATCGGCCCTAAAATTACACTTTTTTCAAATGCGAGGAAGAGAAAATAACATCCACAGCAGGCAAGACTTATATATATTATTAAAATATCATCTTTTAACAGTAGTTTAGCGCTGTCAGAACCGAAAAACATTTGAACCTGAATTTTTATCAAATTTTCAAAATTATACACTTCGACCATGTTGTGTCATGTCAAAATTTAGGTCAAGTTCGTGGGATTCATGGATTTATCTGTCAAAACTATTTTTCCGAGTAAAAGTATCACTTCATCTTAGCTTTTATCGAAAAACCAGCTTGGGTAAATAAAACGGAAAAATTTGATAGCAACTTGAAAACATGACACTTGAGCTAATTACGTGACACTTTGACCTTTCGTGCTTCGATCATTATCACAAACATTGATACAGAAAAGTCGATCGAACTGCTTCTGGATTAAGCCCTGATAATTCAAACATGTCTGTTGACCTGCTAAGCATTTTGCACCTCAGTGGGTTCAACAAAACTAGTCACCACTGTAAGGTTCTCAAGCATCCAAACGAAGAACAATCTGTCATTGAGACTATTGTTAGCAGTGATGCGTGGCTAATTTCTAAGGCCTGTGAAGCTATCACAAAATAAAAAGAATGGCTTTTGTAAGTCACGCTATCTAGCAAAAGAATGTCTCTGCAAACACAAGCCCAAGTTCAAAAGCATTAAGTTTACCAAGAATTTAGTCTTGAGCAAACAGGAACTGTGCTTGAAGCTGGATATGGTGGCCATACAAAAGCTAAATGCAGTAAGGAGGGACGAATACTGGAAGGAAAAATTCCATGAGGAATGCATGGAGGTGGACAGGGATGATCATCATGACTTTATTGCCATGCTAAATGAAATCAACCCAGAAAAGGTCGATGACAATATGTGTCTTTTGCTGCAACAACAAGAAAAGGCTCTGAGCACTCAGAGCAAAACGGGTCATCGCTGGCATCCAAAGTAAGTTCTGTCTTCTTTGGCAGTGTTTTTCTCAAATTTTATGAAATGGTTTTCTTAGCCCATGTGAGAAAATAGTATGCATATACACACAATTAAGGTATTCCTGGAGGCTAATTTCTTCATTGTTGTATACAGCTATTTCAATTAACGTTGTCGGATTGAAGCTCAACACTTAAAGACAAGACCGAAAGGTAGTATGGGCGAAGAAAGACTGTTCCACGCGTGCTGAATACTAATGAGATACAGCGATATAGCAAACGAGACGTTTTTCGTTTCCTTTCTCTTCAGACATGTGTAGAAAAGATCCTTTTCCGTCTCATTTCATTTCAAAAGAATAATCCAAACCACATAACGGCGAAAGGAAAGATACAAGAAAGGTTTCACGGAAAGAAAAACAAATATTCCATGTGCAAAAATACAAACTTGTAGATTTCCTCAATGGTGATATGCAAATTGCAGTAAATACCCATGGCACCATTCGGTCTTGATTCCTAGGTTTGAAGAATTAATCCGACAACGTTAATTGAAAAAGCTGTATATTTACAAGCATTGTTTTTATACCAATATTTAAGATGCTGAAGTCAATTTAATGCCTCAGATTCACTATTTCTTATGGATCCCAAAAATATATTTTGAATGTTAGAAAACTGTAAGGAAGTTAAGAGCGGCTTGCCCTAAGGATCACCTAAACCTATGCAGGATAGAAAAATTCGATTTTCTCAAACTTTGTCAGGATAAAGGCTTTTACTAACTAGTTTCAAAAATGTAACTTTGAGGTTGTTTCGATTTTTATTTTTTTCACGAGACGACTTTTCGTATTTGGCCGCTCAAAGTGCCAAGATCGGCCCTAAATTACCACTTTTTTCAAATGCGAGCAAGGCAAAATAACATCTGCAGCAGGCAAGACTGATACATATTATTAAAATATCATCTTTTAACAGTAGTTTAGCGCTGTCAGAACCGAAAAACATTTGAACCTGAATTTTTATCAAATTTTCAAAATTATACACTTCGACCATGTTGTGTCATGTCAAAATTTAGGTCAAATTCGTGGGATTCATGGACTGAGATGTTTTGAGACGGTTGATATTCTTCAAGGAACTTTCTGTTGACAGCCTCGAACAACGGACGAATTGTCGTGGTCACAGTGTCCGCGTGGAGCAGCCTTTTCATTGTCATTGATGTGGAGATATTGAGTTAATTTGTCAAATCTATCTCTAGGCATTACTTTCTGCACATAGGGAACACCAAGAGCTGGATCCTTGGACCAATACAAGACAGTGTCGGGAAGCTTCTTGATCCCAAACAGAATGTTGAGCCCGAAGTATGCTTTCATTTCTTCCACATTAGTTTCTCGCCACCTTTGGTCCGGTTTATGTGCAATACACTGTCTAGCGTAGCGATTCGTTTCTTCCACGAAGGCTTCAAACACTTCATCAGAGACAAAAAGGGCAAAAAAGTCCTTTGCAGTTCCGTCTTCTGGAATTCTACTAACAGCTCCTGTTCTTGATGTGAAAGGAGTCGTGTTTACCGGCGCTGGATCGTGACTCCATCCCACTTCATGATCTCCGTCTTCATCTTCTGAGAATGATAGATCTGATAGATCTTCTGTATTTACAGTAGAGACAGAAATGTCGCTTTCGTTGCCACTATCGTTTTCTCCTTCGCCTTGAAAGTCCGATTCATCAGAGTTTGAACCACCTACAGCCGCCATTATGCAAAGAAAATATAGACCAACATAACCGAAGGCAGATTTCTCACATATTTTGTATGAAACCCATTCCACGTGTCCTTACCAAGACTCAATCTAACGCTTCATCTGATTGGCTGATAGTGCTTGGTAGCCATTAAAAGACAATAACAATGTTTTTGATTAGCTGATAGATGGTAAGTAAAAGAGTGCGGATGTGCACTCATCTGATTTCAGAGCTACCAAAAATGAGTGCGAATTTGCACTCTTAGGCCTTAAAGGGTTAATAGGTTTCCTTGTATGTTTTAATATATATTTAGGAATTGTGCATTTATTTCTGAATTATACATTAATTATTTATGATAGGTTTGATTTAATAACATTTATTGGCTGTGTTCATAACATTGGACAATTGGTTTTTTTTGGGGGGATGGGGGTGGCAACGAGTTCTTAGGTCATTTTCAGAGGCATAGGAGAGAGGACTAGGGAAAAGTAGTTTTTTTCTATATCTTAATAAAGATACCCAACAAACATTTGGGACAGGTTTGTTCCTTGATCCAAGGATACTCGTCTGAGCAGCTCATTATTATTTTCATAAAAATGCAAAGCAACAACACTCACCTCAACTTCTTGTTTTTAGTGTATCAGTTTCTAAGTGACCAACACCATTGTTTTTTATTTGGAAGAATGAAATTCACCATGTTACCTTTTAATAGTATCGTGCAGCAAAGAGGCCAAAACGCAGCTAAGCACCTGGACAGGACTCTTAAAATTTATCCGAGAAGAACAGGCACTAGAGAAACAAAATGGCAGCAGAGCTCACAGAACTGTAACAGGGCTTTTTTTGGATATTTTTTGGTGAATAAAAATAGGTGATTCAAATTGGTCAATGTCTCATTTCCTTTTTTTTTTTTTTTTTTCTATGATCCAAGATGATCCAGTCCCACTTTTGTACCTGCCTCCTGTAGCGCTGTTGAAGGTTTTGTACGTCATTCTACTACAAGGCCTAGCTTTTGAGCAGAGGAAGGAAAAATCGATCTGGCAGAATTTCTGATAACTTGCACCCCTAGGGCCATAGCCGACATCTTAAATTCAGCCTGGGAAATAGAACATACACAAGAAGTTACTTTGAACATGCAAGACTCACATTGAGCTTTTGGAAGAAGCCAAAGATTGGCAATGGCTAGAAGGTTGCATTTTGGAATGGCCGATTTGTGTGAAAGAAGTTCTCCACAATAACTGCATTCTAGTTGGTTTCTTCAGAGATGCAGTAATGGACCTTCTAGTAAAAAGGCAAGGAAAGCACAGGAACATTATGATAGTTGGCCCTGCAAACTGTGCAGAAACATTTATTTTAACCCAGCTTCTGGAAGCTTTGCTTGGATTGGGTAGTGAAGAATGTAATTTTTTTTAATGATTTTTGTTGCTCCCCCAGTCTCTTATTCAATATTGCTTCTTCTGGAGGGTTATGTAGTACATTACCCTGCCCCTTAGACACATTTTGCCAAGGACATTTCATTCTCCCCACAGGGAAATGCCCACTTATGTACATCAAAAATGGTGTTATTGATGAGTGTGACACCGCAATGATTTCTGTACGCTTAATGGTATTCTATTTCAAATATCAAATTTGCAAAAGACAAACACATGATCGAATCTAAGGAAAGCATAAAAGATTGATGAACAGAGATTTTAATGGTTATCAGTGATTGGCCATGAAAACAATAGATCATCCTTCTCAATCTTTTATCAGTAAACTGTTAATTGTGGTTAACCATTGTTAACAGTTAAAATGTTCACAAAAGCTTTTGTTAATCTTTTAATTTCATAGTTTTCAGCGCATAAATTGCTAAATTACAGCAACTGAAGGTAATGTAGGTATTTTATGTCTTTAAAGAGGCATTAATTACCGTAAAATCTTAAGTGTGACTGTTACTGTCACGCAAGACTTGTTTCGTAACAGTACAATTCATAGCAATATATTGTAACCATGTTCATGGCGATCAATAGATTACTATAAGACATTTGTTCCTTGTAATTTTCTACATGTGAAGTTGTTGTTTGAAACAAATTTCTAATACTTTGTGTGTTGTACTTTTCCATTAATAATTAGTCCCATGTGTCCAGCAATAGTGTCAATAATCATGTTTGTAATATTTATGGGGAAGTTGTACATTGTTCTAATTACACACATGGAAAACTGTTTAAGCATTTCATGCATAAATTGTTGATTGGGTTAACATCTGGGAATCTTGCCCTTTTTTAACGCATCACATTTCTTACCAACAAAGAATTTTGTGTCAAAGCATTATTGTGACCGAAAAGTCTGGATCTGTTCTTGCCTGCCTTGGTGAGCATGTCATTGATAAATTTGCTGAAACAGCTTGTTCTGTGGCATTTTGTAATAACAACGCATTTTGTAATAATTTACGCATTTTGTAATGACTTTTGCAGCATTTTGTAATAAACTGTGCGTTGTGTAATAAAGGCTGCACTATTTTGTAATATTTGTAAGTATACGCAAATTGTAATTAATTATTTTAAAAGATTGTTTTGTGAGAAGTTAATTTGCGTGACATCTTTGGCTGACTCGGGAAGCTAACAGTGTGGAGCAAATAGTCGTGCTAACTTCCATTTAGAGGGAATGGTGTTATGTGATCATCACAGTTGTGATCGTTTGTTCGTTTTCTTTCTATAGTATTTTGTTTTTGTTGTGGAAACCTCAGTTCGAGTTACTAAGCGCTGGGCAGACAAAAGTAACTTTAATCGAAATTTTGGATGCTGCCTTTGTAAAGAAATTTGACTTGCTACCGAAAATATACTACCTTGATGGATCCCCTGGTATAATCAGTGTAAGGCAGCTTATAAAGGAGTTTGGTCCTTCAAGTGTATTAATTCTTGAGTATAATAGCAATTGTTCAGTGGAATCATGCATGGCTCGAGTTATATATATGCTATAGGTTTAGGCTGGTTCGGAATTAAAACATTTTTAGCGCAAATAACACGCTATATCCTTTTGTTTAGTCATTTTTACCGTATTAGCGTGTTTTCGGTTGTTGTTAAACTGCTTTATTGTTATTGTTGTTATACCTTAGTATTGTTCGGTAGTTCTTATACCTTGCTATTGCTATTACCTGTCAAAGCAGTTTTTGCCGTAAACAGCTGAACAAAATGCGTAGGCTGGATTTATTACAAAATGCTGCACCTTTATTACGCAATTCGCAGATTATTACAAAATGCCACAAAAGTTATTACAAAATGCGTAACTTATTACAAAATGCGCTGTTATTGCAAAATGCTGCAGAACACAGCTGCTGTCAAGAGCTGAATATCTGTCACATTCAATTACTCCTTTCCTGTAGTGTATTGCCACCATTTAAGCGGCCAACACTTCCTTCTTTGGATCTCTTTGCCAAAATCAGCCTTTGGGTTAGTTTCCCAATAAAATCTTCAGGTACTCCATCTAAATAATTTGCAAAGTGAACACGGTTACAAATATTGCACTCGGTCATAAAACCCTTGGTGTGTGCCTGAAGGAAGTGATACCCATTTTTATGTAGAAATTTTCACTGTGCGATTTCTGACCTCTGTTTCCTCAAGCCCTTCCCTTTTTCTGAAAGCATGAAAACACTGCCCACGTTTTCGGTCATCTTGTGCACATAGCTTATTAGGGCATCCTCCAGTGTTATTTTCATCTGGTAAAAATCTTTCCTTTTTTATCCTGTAAACAGTGGTTCTTGAAACTTGGCATCTCTTCATAATCTCCCAAATTGAAATCCCTTTATCTCGTACCAAGAAAGCAATATACAGCCAGTGAAAACCATGTCATGTTTTACATGTCAGGAAAATAGCACGCTCATTTCCTGAGTGGTGTTTCTGACAAATATATAATGATGCTAATTGCTCTAATAAATACATTGTTTTGTTGTTAACTATTTCATTGTTAAATATCAGTGAAATGGAAATAGCATTAATACAATTTTCAACATAGATATTTCAATTGTCATGTGTTACACAACAGAACTGTTGAAACACTTGGCTTGGTTGATGGCTGCCATTGCACCAATAACAAGGTGTAGATTGCCGATGCACAACTCCCTTTCCAGTTTTTGGCTTGCTTGTGTAGTTCACCTGTTCTTGATTGCCTCTAGCGGTCTTCATCAATTGGTAGTGGCTTCAAAGCATTTTGCAGTTTTGACCACTTCTTTCAAGGTAACCTTAGTTTGTGACACGTCTCGATGCCTGTGCCCTTTACCGATCAGTTTGAAACGAAGCGTTTCAGACACTAAACCAGCGATGAACTGGTCTCTCATGAGGTCATCTGCAAAGTTCTCATACTCGCATTGTTTGCCCTGGTTGCTGACTCGTTTCCCACGAAGCGATGGACTCGCTTCTGTCTTGAATGAGGCAGAGAAATTTCGGTTGTTCACCAGAAACCCCGATACCAGCGCCATAAAATTCTTTCAACACAGCCACAACTAGGTGAGGTTTCTTCTGATTCTCTTCAGTCAGCCCCAAACTGTACTTGTATATCGATCTGGCTGCTGGAGACAGGGATGCTCGAAGACAGGCCATTGCTTTGTCCGGTTTAGTCCATTTCTCCTCGTCACCTTCCTTCGCTGGGTCGTACCAGTTGTGCATAACACAATAATCCACTAAATCTTTGATGTACACTTCCATGTCATGTTTATCATCGCCTGTCGTTTGAAGAGATAGGAATGGAGAGCTAGGCAAAGCCATGATGCTTTAAAAACGGCTTAAAAAGGCTTTTATCCCACGGCTGCCACCATGTTACACGCTGCTGTCAATGATCGAATGATTTATTATTCAAGAAAACTACATTATGTAAATAAGTTTTGTGCGTGCCGATGTGATAGAATGTGCTGGTGCATATAATTACATGTGCATATTGCTACAAGTGTAACACTTCTGCTATCACAAGTTATAAAAAGGTTTCAGTGGTATGATGTAGTAAGATCATGTTTTAACAACATCCAGTCTCTTTGTAATTGAGTGTTTACAAGTAAGTTTCTCAAAAAACAACCCTCTGCCCAAGCAAGCAATCACACACTTCAAAGGTTTAATCACCAGCACCTAGCCAACACATTTTTTTGCTTGAAGGAAAAAATATGGCAGAATAGAGTGTTTTGTGTGTTCTTTAAGTTTCAACAAAAGTATCAAAGGTATGAAGTAAAAACATCAGGCGGTTAATGGTTAACACAATTTCTTAACGTAACTGAAGAATACATGGTGATGATTTTCTTTCCTTTTTTACAACTACTTTGCAGAATGCAAAATAGTAGTTTAGTAGACAAGCGCAATCACTTCTTCCATCGATCCTTCCTTCCTTGGATTGTAAACTTTTGTTTGTAATTTCGCTGACCAATTTATGACTGGACTTGACAAAGATGAAATTGAATGTCCGCAAATGTGAAACAGTGAAATAATGATGAGATTGTTATCAGCTATCTGAATACCAGGCGGTGTGAGGATTTTCTTCTTTGAGTTTCAAAACATTACCTAGAAAGGATATGGTGTCATTGTTACGTAATGAATGCAGGCTCCAGGCAAGCGTGGGTCTTGAAAACATATGGCATGCAATACAAAAATATTGAGCAAAATAATAAATGTGAAGCAGGGGGAAAAAAGAAAGAAAAACGTTGGAGGAGGAGAAAAAAGATGGTGTGTGTGCCCACCCCTGTGTTGAACTCCTGACCTCCCTGCTTTCTAATACAGTATACCAACGCATTGAAGTAACCGAACAGATAGGTCCGCAATGCATACATATGTATTGAACGTTATGCAGTACTCGGGGCAGGGATTTGAGTGTAATTTTAAGAGGTTTAAAGAAAAGGAAGAAGAAAGAAAATTATTTTTGGAACACCACCAAATATTTTCATCTTTTCAGCTAATACTGCTACTCATACATGTACTTCATTATGCAAAATATTGGTTTTTTAAAAAAGAGCTTTGATAATTTGATCAAGTATATAAGCAGTGTTCCTACCAGGATTTTGCCATGGGGAGTCCCTCTGCTGAGAAATAGGGGACCTGTAAGAACATAAGGGGGGGGGGGGGAGTTACTTGCTGTCCATGACTGGTGTGCAAAAAATTCTTTTTGATTTCTCTGCCTTCATTTCATCAAAGCACATTCAAAAGGGACCTTTTCCAATGGTGGTCCTTCAGCTGAAATCCCGTTAGGGTGTCCAACGTCTCTGCTCGTAGCCTATTTCTCTGACAGTTTTTAAGGTTGTTTTGAGGGTTAAAACCCCGTTTGAGTCTGCAGTATGAATGGGCAATGCTAATGCTAAGGTGGCAAATTTAAGAAGGTTAGGAAGTGAATTGTTTAACAAGTGACCATTCATGCCTTGCTGCTTTGGAATGAAGGAACCTTTCATCCCAATCAGCAGGATTGCTATCAAAATGATTTCTATCAAATAGACCTTAAGTTCCTGACTTCCCCAGGTATGGAAAATACATGGTCTTACCATGGTGGAACAGCTTCTTGAACTTTATTTTGCCACTATCTTCTTCATTGCCATCTCCACCAGAATTTCTTCTGTAGAATTTCTTCTTTAAGTCTAGGGACTTAAAGACAAAAGAAAGAATCTAATTTTTGCTGTGTCATGGTGTATCCGCTGTTTCTTTCTCCGCAAAAACCATTTGGTACAAATAACCTCGGCCCACACTCCAAATGGTCTGTTACATGAAGTACCTACCTGATCCAATACGGCAAATGAGAGCTGTTTACGATTCGATAATGATGCATACACCGATACACTGATCTTTACATACACTGCATAATTTACATAAATGTAGCAAAAGTGAATCAATGTTAGGATTTGTCTAGTGAATAATTCAGTTTTTAGGAACACTCATGAATAAAGAATCAAAGACTATCTTGTTGGTGTATTTACAAATTGAAACTGATTTGAAAAGAGTATACTTACAAACATAATTTACAAGTTAAATGAATTTTAATTAATGGAAAGGTTTTTTACCCTTTTAATAACTACAGTGAAAGTATATCAGTCCTACTGACATTAATAAATCCCCTTTTAATCAAGTCTTCTTCATCAGGTGCAATATGTAGTATCAACTTGTTTTCTCAAACCCTGGCCACAGGGAGACCACAATATTTGAGGATACAAATAAATTAATAAAGAATATTATTCACGTGGTTCTGTTGTTTTCTGTGTTTTTATTTTATGAAAAGTTGGTGTCGATAAACACCACAGCACTGCTATCGTGTGCAGAGCTGTTCAAGTGCACTGCTATTGTGTGCAGAGCTCTTCAAGTACATGAGCAGATCTGAAATATGCTAATTTTCTACGTACAATATAATATATAGTAACAAGGGTGGCAGCTTTTTCACAAAACAATTTGAACAGGCTGTGCGAAATTGCTTCTAACTCACTTCTTCTGCACCTTTTTGTCACCAAAATTGACGCAAAAGCGATTTCCAGACAGAATTTGAGCTTTCCTTCTTTAGATGGAATTGAAACTGACCAAATACTGTTGATGAACTTAACACAAGTCTTACAAGCAATAACATCACGGCAAACTAACCAATCAGCTTCAACAGACCAGACTTAACACATCATTGTCCCACAACAACTTTTTACTCAACTTTCGAGATGATTTCTGCACAGGCTGTCAATTTTTCATTTTCAGGCTCTTTTAAAGGACCTTCACATGGTTTTAGAGGTTGTTCAATATGGCATCATTTTACCAATGTGGACTGTGCATGTTCACCTCAGCCACTATGGACAATATGTTAAGTCATAGCTGCTACAACCCAATGGACCAAAGTACAAAAACTTTCCTGTCTTTCTTAATAGGAACTTTAACATCTGACAAAGACAAGTGTCTGCGATGGTGGTGACGACCTACTGGGACTGGGAAGTGGGACGTATACAAAACATGGACCCGGGTCCATGGACCACCCCTGTGGACCTGGTCCATGGACCACCCCATGGACCCGGTCCATGGACCACCTCTGTGGACCCGGTCCATGGACCACCCCTAGCTGAGCCTGTTTTTCATCGTATACATGTACATGGAAACAGACATATACAAAACATGGACCCAGGTCCATGGACAACCTTACAGACCACCCTGGTCCATGGACCACCTGATGGACCACGCCTTATTTTCAAAAGCAGATTGTACCTGTCAGTGTAAAGGTTAGACTGGGGACATGGTATAGAACTCAGATTTATGACACTCAATATCCAGTTCCTGCTTTCTAATATGTAATTGAAGCTTTTGCCACTTATGATAGGCCAGTATGGGCATGTGAGGTTTCGGTGTTCTCCTCATGGATTTTGCTCGATATTATTTTTCAAACAATCACTCAATTACAACAGAACATACTAACCTATCATTGTTATGATGGGATGCAAAATATCGTGTGCTTATCTGTTAGATTTGTTGCAAACAAAGTTTAGCTTTAAATAGATATGCTATTAAGAAATACTGAGAAAGTAAAGCTGACCTAGTGGAGTGTCACCATTTTGATCAGACAAAACAAAAGCGAGGTCAGACATCATATTACAGTACTGCTCGATATGTGAGCCTGCTAATCTAATGCGTTGTTAACGCAGAACATTGGTGTTTGCACTCGAAAGCAAAACAAAAACGTTGTCCAGACATTTTGTCAAACCACTGTTGGAATTTCATGGGACAGTGGCAAATTGTGGTCGGCCAATGTCCAAAGTCCGACTGTTATTTTCCACCCTGAATCCACAATACTGTGAAACCCACATATATTGTGCATGAACATGCACGATGAAAATCAGGCCCAGAGGTGGTCCATGGACCAGGTCCACGAGAGTGGCCATGGACCGGGTCCATGGGGTGGTCCATGGACCAGGTCCACAGGCCCACAGGGTGGTCCATGGACCGGGTCCACGGGGGTGGTCCATGGACCTGGGTCCATGTTTTGTATACGTCCTGGGAAGTGGTTACAATTGTAAAGGCAGGAAAATAAATCTTGAGAAAACCTGTGGAAGGCGTGGGCCGCTCTGTATGATGGCATCGTCTGTTAAATCTCAAGAAGGTACAATATGCAATGAAATGGAAGAGTTCTGTATTACACTGAGGAGGTTTCCGTATGGTGTCATGAGCCAAATCTGCAGTGAATATCCACCATTACCCAGCAGAGTTGCATAAGACCCCAGAGTCATGCACAGACCCTGTGATGGCAATGACGACAATGCACAGACCCTGTGATGAAATAAGTATTTTCATCACAAATAACTTGGCCACTTAATGTACTCTTCACTTAGAGTTCCTTTATGCAGCACTCGATCTACACTGTTCATTGTGATGTTAAACCTGTCAGCCACAATTCTGTTTGGTTCTTGATTTGCCATTGACCACAGAAATCCTAGCACTTGTGTAGTAGGAGGAAAGGCTACCTGCCCCTGGTACTCCTCGCTGCAATCTTTCCTGTGCTTACAATTTCTCTGCACATGCTTCTTGTCAATCCAAAAAGACTTTAAATCGCATCTCATGAAACAGCTGATGGCACCAAAAGATTATTTTAGTAAAAAAGTTCATTTTCTACCTTAAAATATTAAGTTAGCTTCTGGACTGCAAGGAAGGTTTAGTCCGCCATATTGACAACAATATATTGATTTTTGCGCTAAGGACAGAAGGACAGAGTAGGACAGAATACCTAGTAGTTTATTGGTAAGCACAATCACATTCCGTTGGTCAGCATATTTGGAAAATTCCTACCCTTTATGGAATGGTCACTCTGACCAGATTTTTCTACAAAATTAATGGTCAACATGTCATGAGCCTGGGGCAAAGAAATAATCTGAGTCCTTAAAGAAGTCAAACCCATGATGGATTTGATTTCTGTGTGTGACTAAGATTTTGTCTTAGTTGCACTCTAACAACTAAGTTTGAAAACTCATCCCCACTTACAAGAATACGTAAATGCAGGGGCAGACTGTTTAAACATGGTGAGGCAACTATTGGGGATCGGCTATTTACCGAGTTAGAGGTTGAGTTGAGTTTGAGTTGAGTTTGAGTTAAGATTGAGTTACCGTTCTCCATTTGTTTAACTAAAAAAAGTGTTTAATTTAAGATGCGAGTCACTTTTTACAACCACATTAGAAGATAATTTAACATTATGAGGCAGGAAAACTGATACTTGTACATGTAATGAGAATTTTAACATTGACAAGTTGTTTGTAAATACAGGATGTCTGGGTCTCTGAAAGAATTCACATAGGTGTCATTCCCCTCGAAAGAAAAGTTGTATCTGTGTTTGCTAACCTTAAAAGCAGGCTTCTGGTTTCAACATCCATTTTTCTTGTTTACGGTATGTTGAGCTTTACAACGATGGAGCTACAGTTGTGATGACATGCTGGCATGCTGGCGGTAAAAAACTAACACGAACAAAAATTAAAACGACCGTATTTAAAGTTTGTTTGTTAACTTGGCGATTGTTTATTAAGATAGAATAACACTTTCACATAAAATCAAGCAATCTGCGACATTTATTCGCGAGGAATGTGTTTTCTCTTTGCCCACAAATTTGTAATTTTATGCAAATGTAGCGCGAAAAACAAAACAACTCGATGAATGAAACTTGTTTTGTTTTGGCTTCTTGTCTATCCATTCATACATATCCAAACATTTGCAGAGCACTTATACCTTTCAAATGCACATACGACAATTTTAAGCAACACTTAAGCCCGTTTCAAACGCCGTAATTCACATGAGCCGAATCAAATTAGTTGAAGGGTTCATGTGAAGTACAGTACAGCGTCTGAATCAATTCTGAACGGCTGATTGAATTCGGATCGGCTTAGCCGTTCTTCCCGCCTGGCTCAGCCGGGAAAAACGGCTGTGGACCAGATTTGATTCAGACGCCGTTCTTCACATGAGCCAAATCAAATGCATAAATTATTAATTAAAAATGTATTTTTGAGCTAATAAAAATTTATTTTCTAGCTAAATGCGTCATTTTCCTCTAATGAATTAAGTTTGCCTGCATTAAGGTCGCGCTGGACCCTTGCTATAATTATGTATGCATTATTTTAAGAGTATGCACAAACTGCGACGACTGAAGCTGACAACAATCGAAATATTCATGCGAATATATTTCTTAAAGTTCTTTTTATAAGTATTTACATGTTATTGTTCTTCGCTTTGTGTCCTGTGCGCTGGAACGTAGGGAATTATCATAATTTAGCATAATTAGATTCGAAGCTTCGAATAAAGCGCACGTTGTTGTAAACACTGACTCGGTAGGTCTTCGGAAGCGGCAAAACCTGCAGTTTTGTGTCCAAGTTTTCTCCACCGATACAGAATTTCATGACTTGATTTGCAAGGAACATAAACTTGGTGTACTCTATTGTGTTCTGGTCAAAACGGATTTTTAAAATCCCTTTTCAAAAAGAAGATAGCACGTTTCAAAGTTTAGATTTCACATTTTTACCCTCTTAGGAGCCAATAACTCCTAGTAATTATTGAATTCGAGAATTTCGTTCTGACCAGAACACAAAAGAGGTTGTGATTTACCCCCAGGTTATATAGTCGTTTAATTTGGTGCGCTATTCTAGCTGGAAACTTGGACACAAAATCGCATTATCTGCAGATTAACACTTAAGAGCTTGTAACAAAGTAAACGGTCATCTCTCAGTAAAACGACAATCATGATAAAATTCCATCGACCACTATTATCCTTGATAAGTTTTGAAGGAATCGGTGTTCAAAATGCGAAGAATTAAACATTTACAACATGACATGCCGTCAAAATAAATTGCTAATGAATTTATTAATGTGCAAGGGTCCAGCGCGGCCTTAATCACGGCGTCTGAATCAATTCAGCCGATCTAAATAATTAGGTCGGCCCAAAATCTTAATTCCATTCGGCTCATGTGACGTATGGCATCCAAAACGGGCCTCAATTCAGCGGTAACCCGTGACGAACAAGAAAGCACGACAAAAGCGTGACCTTGCTTGAAATAACCTAAAATATCATCGCGACCTTTGCTTACATTCGGGTGTAGATTCACCGTGAGATAATCTTAAGAGAAAACCTCTGTTTCAGAAAAATTTCGCTACCTTCATTTTCGGCTCATCTTGTAGCCGTTTAAACGAGTGAAGCTTCTGTGGACAGATGACAAACGGCTAGCGATCGGAAGTCCGTTCGAAAACGGAAAGGTCGGAAAGCCGTTTTCGCGTATGCAAAGTTGCGTTACACTGCCACCGGTATGTCTCGCCGTTTGAAAACAGTGGAAACCATGCAAAGGATTGAAATATTTCGCTCAAGAAAAACGAAATTTAGTTATAGAATCTACAAACAAAAGGCGCAAACGGTGATAAACAAAGTCTGTCAACACGGAAATTTCTTGGACAATTTCTTAGCCGGTCGGTAAGTAAAAACATGTTTATAGTCAGTGTGCATTTCCACACAGTTTGTATTTCGCTCACTTAGCGTGTCATTTCGCTCGCTTTTTTGTTTTCCAAATCCTGACACACTTCCTTGTTAGAATGAACACGCTCCTTTGTTTTTTTCCGTGCCATGTGAAACGAAAGAAAATTTTAATGAGCCGTGTGTTCTTTTGTTTAGCGTGCCAAATTAGCGTGCCCGTGACCTGTTTTCCCTTGGAGGGTCACAAATTATCTACTTATTTGGTCGTCAAAAGTAATTCGCATCTTAAATTTAGTAAAAACAAATGGAAAACGGTAACTCAATCTTAACTCAATCTTGACTCAAACTCAACTCAAACTCAACTCAACCTCTAACTCGGTCATTATCTTATCTCCAACTATTGAGGGATCAGTTTCAAATTTGACAGTTTTTTCAAACCCAAAGTTGGGCAAACAAGGTGCCCCTGTTGTGTAAATAAGGACGTCATGTAGCACTTTAATATCAGCTTTCTGCAGGAACTGAATCAGGTAGCATCAGGGTTGGAAATAAGGAAAAACAGATTGATCGGTGATTTTTTGTGAAGGTGCAAATCATTACCCCCCCCCCCCCCCCCCACCCTCGTCACCCCACCACATGACCACAATGAACAGTTTGGAAAAACCAATAAAGGTACAATTTTATGTTGTCACAACACAATGTGACGTTTATGTCTACTTTATTTGAGTATTCTATTTGAGTTGTCGAAAGCCAGCTCACAACATGAACAGTTCAACTTGAACTAAGAACTTAGTAACACAACAATACATGACATGAAGAATTGATTGACAATCACAAAAGACTCACTGACGCTAAAAGTCAATGGTTAATCAGTGTCTGAGGATGATCCCGATTCACTGCCGTTTGAAGCTTCACCACCAGAACAGTCAATGCCTGTTTTGTCACACTGACAGATATCAGAAAGATCCAAACCAAGATCAACATTTGATTTCTTGGAAGCAGTCGCTTTTTGTTTGTACTTTTTTCTCTTTTTTTGGTTCATCCGTCTTGGTTTGTCATTGTACCAAGCTGCTACTGCTTTTGCCACATATGTTTCTGAGAATCTGGTCAGATCGGGACCAGCAACATGAATTCTTAGGTTGTCTTCAAGTGACTGTTCATTCAGCCTGTTCCGCCAGTCAGTTTTCACTACACCCATGTGACTGAAAAAACGCTCTAATGTTGCATTAGAAAACGGAGAACACAAACAGATTTCAATTACTAAAAAAATTTCAGGGAATGACTCTCCCTTAATCTTCTTGAGAGTCTGCCACATCTCTATTGGATCCATGGCATTGGCTGCAGCATTTCCCATACAATCATGAACATACTTAACTAGTGATAAGTATTGCGTTTTCAACTTTAGAGTGTTTACATGATTGGAAAAAAGTGGCTTAAACCTCTCATAGACCCACTCTACGGAAGAAATTTGAGTTGAGAACTTGAGACACAGTTGCTCACATGTAAGCGGTTCATCACATGAATGGAGCCATGCTGAAGTTTGTAGTACTTTGCAAACATCATGAAGTAGTGAATCACCGTCTTTCACTTCCTTTGTCACAAGTTCTTCCATTTCAGTTTTTTCCTCTTCTGTATCAGCTGTTAGAACACCATAGCGTTCTTGTAAGCACACCAATTTGCACCATCTTGTACACATTTCTTGAAATGCTCTCTTTCGCTTGCTTCAGGTTAGTCAACTTCACCCCCTGGTAGGTGTCCCCTTCAATTCGTGACAGAACTGATTTCAGAGTAGGAAGCTCAAATACAAATGCTGGGTCTTTCTTCAATTTCATCAATAGCATTTGGTAATGAAGAAGTGTGTCGTCAAGTGTATCAATCATGAGTAGAATGTTTACCTCAGCCTTCTGGGAGATCACACTAAACTTCCTGGCATTATCAAGTAAGTCAATAAATAATGCACTTCTCAGTACCAATGAAGCACATTTCAGTTTCCTGACTTTGCCAGTCAGTGCATCTCTGTCACTCGCTTTCTTTGATGTGTCTGCAATAATGTTCTCAATGTGTTGCACATAAACACCCAGTTTGTCAACAATCTGTGAGCAGGCTTGTAATTTGTGGTCAATCCATCTAGTACCCCCTGATTTGGCTGGTCTGATCTGGTTGTTGACAAATTCATATACATTCTGTAAGGCTTGATACAAGACCTTAAGTTCACGGACTTTCTTTGAGCTATTCTTGTACATGTAAAACAAGTGTCGTACTGATTCTTCAACCAGTTCAAATTGAGAGGACAAGGCATCCTTTAACGCCAATTCAAGACGGTGGGAAAAACACCACACAAATGCAACCCATGGCATATCCCATTTGAAAAGGGTGATTAACCCACTGACCAGCCCAGAGTTTGTGGCTGTACCATCTGAGGATAGAAATACCATTTTCGCTAGAATATCACTTAGCCCCTTCTCCCGGAAGGATTCCTCAATAGCTTGTTTAATACCAGCTGCATCTTGGGAAATAGGTTCTTTGAGGGCAAAGAATGAACAAGTAGGTACAAATGTCTCTGGATCAACAAATATGACATAAATGAGTTCCTTTTCCACAATACTAGAATCTGTTGACCCATCACACAATACACTCACAAAGTTAGCATGAAGCAGTTTGTTTTTCACATTTTCATTGACGATTGTTTCACTTATAAAATGGATAAACTGCTTGCATGCATTCCTGTGGCCATATGATGATAAAAACTTCACGCCATGCATTTTCTCCAGTTCAATCAATTCTGCAAAATCAGAGTAAGGTCTACCTTTTTTCGCGAGGTGATAAGCGACTTCAAAAGATCGTACTAACATCTGGCGCTCGTTTTCTGACATCCGTGCGAAACATTGCTTCAGAGGATTGCCATCTGGTATAATATGGACCACATGTTTTCGAAATTGATCTCCAAGAGTTTCTCGATTCTCGTGGTCGTTTGCATCTGAATGCATTGCACTCATGTTATGGTCATTGACTGCACTTCTTTGCCAGTTGTTGCTACCTTTCGTAATAAATGCATCGCTGTAGTTTCTACAAGAAGCAAGTTTCTTCTGCCACTTTGTACATATTCGACAGTACATACGATTGTCGCGAATTTCAAGCCATTTGAATTCAGTAGTCCATTTCTTTAAAGTGCTAGGCTTTGGAACATTGCTTGCCATCTTACGTGTAAATGTCGGCCATGAAAACTTCTTTCCATGTGCTTCTTCAATCTCCAATATCAATTTAAACACCCCCCTCTAACATTAATGAGTTTCTGCAGTACACATTGTACAGCGGTTATTTTTGAGCGCGAAACATTTGCAGATGATTGGAGACGCCATTATGGATCGCAAACATGAAATTCTGAACTTTATCAGAGATCAACGCCTTGATGTAGTAGAGGAACTGAGGGAAAAAGAACTTCAGCTGCTAGAGATAACAACAACTTTACCAGCCGCACAAGATTTGTCTTTGCTAATGGACAATTATCGTTTACTCCTAAACAATTAACGTTTACTCTTGGCAGATATTCTCAACATGCTGGCCAGCTTGGACGAAATTGAGGAGTTGCTATTGAGAAATTGGTGATTGTGTATATATTTATAGCTCTTAAAAACAACGGCTCTTTTAGGAGCCACAACACTGACAAAAGATTTGACCACTTAAATATTTTTTTTTTTAAATTTTATTACATTTTATTTAATTTTTGGCTGGTAAATTTGATCGGTAATTACCGATCACCGGCCGTTATTTCCAACCCTGTAGCATTTTGTATGTTCTTTGTATATTTAACTCTCTACTTTATTACTTCCACATCAACTCTTACTTACAAAAGGAGAACTCTGAGATTACTTCCACTACAATACTACTATGTATGCATGACATTAAAACATCACTTAAGTTTTAAGAGCGAATGTCCACTACGACCGAGCCAAATCGAAAATAAGTGGCACATGATGAAAAATCAAAATTCTTTATATTTCGCCCAAAGATAGCCTATGGTAGGCCTAGAAACGTGGTGGGATTTTTTTCTTGAAATGTTTTTTAAAACCGACCAAAAATTTACAAAACGCTGATGGCCCCACGAGTCTGCAAAAACACACAAAATAATCGTGACTCATACCTTGTCGTAAACGTCGCACAGATTCATTCGTATAAAATAAAACCCCGGTTTTGGCCTGAAAAGGTGCTGTAGTAGTGTTTACAATTCGTTTGAGTCTATTTTTCCTTCTCTAAAGTTAACTTTCAAGGTCACGGCGAGTCGCTGAAAATCACTAACATTCGGTTGCTCTAAATTCTTAATTTGGCGCTCATTTTCGAGAAACAATTTCCCTATCCGGTAAAACTCTAAAAAACTTGAGATGCAGATATTTATAAAGGGGATATACCATTCTAAAACCTGGTGTAAAAAGTTGTTTCGGGCTTTTTATAAGTGCTGAGTGCGAATGCTCTCAAAATCCTCATAATCACAACATTACCTTTCAGTGAAATGTAAACAACAGCCGTATGCTTCTGAACTGAAAATTGAAAACGTCTTGTTTCCAGTGTTCCTTCTTGTTTTTCTCGGTATTTGGGTATAAACCACAGCAGAACGTTCATGTTTATCTCATCTTGAGTACGATATTTACCAAATATCGAGTCTAAGGTGTATTTTAAATCCTTTACGATAGCCATCTTTCAGTGGGGCGTCGACAACTTTACAGTACATCTCCGTGTTGACATTCAACTTTATACGACTCTCAGATCTGCCATCACATTCACATCTCTTGTTAAACAGCAGTCGAATAAGTAAACCCTTCTTGCATAAACCCTTTGCTCCCTCAATCGAAATGCTTATCCGCTGTTCTCAACGGTTCCGTCCTGAAACATGACTCACAGTTGTTTTGCCTGTCACGCAATGGCTTCTATGATAGTCATTCGATTGGTTTTTGTTACACGATATCCATAAATGGAAAAAAATGATGAGTCGATATTTCATTGCTATGTGCCGGCATTCGATCTATTCAGCACAACAGAAAGGTCGTGTTTAGCTAACGTGGATAAGCCCTCAGGATCTGAGTGTTTTCTGCCATTGAAATCAGCCATCTTCACGTGTGGTCGACAACATCAATTAGCATTGTTTGCAAAGTATTACTTCATTCAAATCTTCTATTTCCGTCACGCCTCTAACTTTTAAAATCAAAGATCATCAAAGGCGTTAACAGTCTTAACAAATCAAATGATTTTGCTTTTCTGTGAATTTCCAAAGAATTCGTGTTTGAACTCGTTACCGCTTTAGAAACGATAATTTCCTGCCGAACGCGTAATAAAAGGTCACGCAATTGATTTTGCCATCACTGCTTTTTTGGGGGCGAGAGCGATAGAGAGAGAAGGGGGTGGGGGAGGGGGGGGGTTAAAACAAATGTATCCAGACACGATGTGAAAAGAAAAATAAAGGAAATTTATTGTTCCAGCTCTCACGAAACAGAAATAAGATTATACTTGTAAATTACCTAAATCACATCACCTGAAAATATATTTGATTGTAGTAAACAAGCACGTTGTTTAGATAACTTACATTCTTTGCTATTGTTATTAACCGAATTATTAAAGTTATATTACTTGTTCACATTTAATAAAATCATTAGTTTGACCTGAATTCACATAATAGATAAAGTTACTTGTACACAGTCGAACACAATTTGTTTTTTATTCCTCGATGTTTGTTTCAAACAAAAGACAATGAAATCTTCACAAACTTGTTGAGCCTGGAAAAAATGTTTCAGTTTTTTCCCTGATGATTATTTTTATCATTATACAAGGTGAAACCTTGCCACAACCCTGCCTGTTACTAGGTTTTGAGCAGAAAGGAAATTATTATTTTTTCACTGCTCTTGGATTACCCTGTTACATTTCCCTATACCTTTTTGCGCACGAAGACCCTAAAATGCTCACAAAAACGCACAGAAGAGCTCTAAAAAATTTGAGACGAATTTCCCAGAAAAAATGGCTTTTTATGTGCCAATTTAGGTGTGTCTACGCCTGTGCGTATTGCGTGTTAGGATCGCAAGGTATTGTGGCTAAATGTTCAGCCACCATAATTTTCTTTACAGTGGATTGGTCAAAGAATGAATAAGAATTGAAAAAT
This sequence comes from Meandrina meandrites, assembly GCA_963693305.1. Classification (NCBI taxonomy): domain Eukaryota; kingdom Metazoa; phylum Cnidaria; class Anthozoa; order Scleractinia; family Meandrinidae; genus Meandrina; species Meandrina meandrites. The sequence goes on from OY855916.1 coordinate 12,280,063, forward strand.
ATTTGCTGAGTTTACTAAGCCACGAACCAGGGACGTAGTCAGTGGAGGGTTCCAGGGGTTTAAAGCCTCTCCCTTTCCTCAATCTAGGTGGTGCGCGGAGCCTTATTTTTCCTTCATAGCAAATTTAAGAAACCGTTTTAAGGCAAACGTAGCGGAATACACTTAAATGTGCCTACATGAAACTTGACACCCGGACATTTTTTGCCATGACAAAATGCTTGCCTCACTGTTGACACGCGCATTCCTGGCAAAGCGATTTTAGTTTCTCGATGTATGGCTTTTTGCGTCTAACTGAGACATCTGAGGTGTCGATGCCAAAGGAAGTGCAAATGTCCTTTAACACTGAAACAGAAAAGTCATTTAGTTTTTCCTGGGATGCCAGTTCACACAGATTATAAGCGTCATAAACAATTGGGTGTTTAAGCGCAGTCTCACTCACAGCCTGATTCACCATACCTTCCAGATAGGCCTCATGAGCTGCAATCTCGATATCAGCTTGATCCTCATCATCTGCAAGAACTTTCTTTGAGGCAAGACGCGAGAAGAAGCCTGCTACTTGTTTTGCGGTCAGGAAGTCGTCCCTAGAAAACAATCTTTTACCGCTCGAATCCTTAGCAAACATCATTGATCGTGCAACAGCTGCAGGATTTGCCTTATTTCCGGTCTCCTCTCCAAGTCTAAACTTTGCAGTTAGATACGACTTCTGGTCTGGGCTGAACCTAGTCCTTCCTGACCCACTTGACTTGAGTGCCCAGCCCATTGTTTGCCTGTTGGTTTGATCTGCTCTCGTGGTGACTGTGCTGACTACTGGCACCAGCATGGCTTGCCCCTCCAGTTGTTGCGCATACTCTTGGGCAGCTTTGTCAAAGAGCGACTCATTTTCTAGTGCGCGCTTGTGTGTGCCTCAGTCCAAGTGTTGCACCATGGACGAGTGCCTCAAGAATGTCTGTGTACATCCTTCCTCTGGGCACGTAAACAGAGCCCCGCCCGATGTTGAGTGCTCTCTGTCAGTTTCTGCCTTATCATCTTCAGAAGCGCAGATGCCTGCCTCTTCGCGGTAGAGGAGAATGAGTTGGGGTACTCTTGGAGAACTACTATGGATGGTAGCCCATTGGATAACGGGGTCAAGGATTTCTGCGGTATCAGTCTTCCTGGACCCACGCCATATGCTTTCCACACACGAATTCCTTCTTTGGAAAACTCTATATTCGAGAGTAGGCTGACCCCATCGATCTTCTGTATACCCATTGGGGGGCTTGTGATGGAGTCACAGAGGGTGACGCTCAATGATGGTACCCCACCGGACGATCGCATTGCGTCACTCATCTGTTCTGAGGTTTTGATATCGTGTCCTGCGTTTAGGTGAATATGCATATGTGCTTTTATAGAGGCCGCCTTGCGATCACAGGATCCCTTTCCACCCTGGGGATCGGAGAAATCAAGCCGTTTGATCGTTACACCCAACTCTGCTCCTACGTCTGGAAGATATGGACAAAGGATAGCATTTGAAACTGGTCGCTAAGCTTTTTGAAGGCTACGCTGATATGCCAAGAAATGCCGCGTTTGCCAAACCAATCACTTTCGCTTTCGCGGTATTTCTTTGGCAAATACTTCATGGCCCAGTCCTGGACGACAAACACTGATGACTTGTCAAGTGACTCAAGGACATCAACCCTTGCAGCATCTTGGTTCATTGAACGAAGTATGTGGGCCTTCCACGCTAAGATGTTTGCTTTAGCTTGCTTAACCATGAATGCAAGCTCTTCATTAACATCGGGTAGCAAGTTATCTGCTTGGGCGGTAAGCGCTGACTCTATCTCGCAAAGAGTTGATGCCAATTGGTCACAGCGATCACAGGAGTCCTCGTGGAAGGCCGGCTCCTTTGGGTCACTCAGAGCAAAAACTCTGCAATGATCGGCCACGGTAGAGCTTTGAGACACATGCACCTGTAACAAAAATGTATATAGTCAGTTGTTGACCTGGCTGTTATGTTTATTATTTATTGCATGGGAGAGCTGAAGATTCTAGAAATTATGTATACGACAAAAGTAAACAATCGCGCAACTATGAAAAGTGTCAAAACAAATTAATGAAAATTCTCCTGGCTAGACTTGCGATCTTCGAGAGTATTAGTGATCATTGGGGCTATCAAACACCATTTTATGGCACGAATTTTATTGCAAGCTTTCATATCGGGCTAAAATTTCAGCGATTTAAGGTTGCATCAAGTTTTTGACTAGATTTTTCAACAGTGCAATTCTTTACGAAAGCAAAAATCGAGGGGGCTGGGTGAAAAACAATGGTATTCCAATATGATGAAGCCTCTGTATATGTAGCTTGACGGTTGGGGTGAAACGTGCGCAAACAAGCGAGGCCTGGGGAGGAAAAATGCAGTTTTCCTTCCCAGGCTTCTAGCGGCTTCGCCACTCGCTGCTTGTTTGCGCTTATTTCGCCTCAATAAAACCGCCAAGCTACGCAGGCTAAATATGATGGGAATATTTAATGACCTACCTTATAATCACTCTTGAGGTAGCGCTTTCCGGCTCGCAGGCGATTCTGCAGATCCTTAGTCCAGTCCATGCCTTGCCCAGCGTCCCCAAGTCTTTCTACGATGTCAGCTAAGTCTTCGAATGCCTGCGCACCTTCCGAGCTCACGTAGTCCAGGCCTTGTAGTGATTTTCGGGTGGAGGCTGGACAGACAGCAAGAATGCGCAGAAGTGTTCTTCGGCTGAGGGGCTTGAAACTAGACTCGTCGCAGTAGGCCTGGTACTGTTTTACCACCCTCTCAGGAATCATCATTCTGATTACGTTTGGAACCTTGATGGTCTGCTTGTTGCTTAGTGTAATGGATCTTTCTCCAAATGGCAGATCCTGTACCATGTGCGAGCTTGTTATGAAGGAGATGAAATGTTCTATCTGCGAGAAAGCGACGTCTGTCCTTGGTGCTCTTACGGACTCTACTGGAGCGCCTCTTCCATAGGTCAAGCAGTGGCGTTTGGCTTCCGTGAAGCGATATTTTGTCAGACCAGGGATATACTTCAGGAGTTTTTTGTAGCGTACCTTGTCTGCCATGATGGAAAGAACTTGGCGGCGCGTCTCCCAGCGACTGGCAGCCTGGTAACACTCCGCAAGTGCCTCCATAAGCGTCACGTCAATAGTGCCCTCATAAGAATCTTCGTCACTAGAGAGCTGGCGACGCAACGCGTCTGAGGAACAAAGTGCGCAGAACAAGGGGCCGGTCTCATGAGTGGTTATATCTTGTACCACAGCTGCAACAGCTTGTCCAGCTTTTTGTGTATAGTAGCGCTTGGTTCGTCCGCTGGCTTTTTCCCAAGAGGTTTGTAGCTGAGACCTAACAGGGCTAACATCTCTGGATACCAAGTATGTATTTAGGGCGTCTACATGCCTACTTTGAGGGCTTTGCACATCGAAACTGACGTCGCTGGAGGTGTCTTTGCACGAAGGAAGGTAAAAACTCCCTCCTGGCGTAATAGGAGTGCTGTGTACTGGAATATCCTTGTCCTATAAAAGAAAACACTATTTTAAAGTACATTCTCGTCACTGTTCTCTATTTTGTTGTAATATGAGCCCTGCCGAGCAAAAAGTTGCCCTATAACATATTTCGTAATGTTGAAAAAACCCCACTTGTATGGTAAAAAACTGCATTTCTCGTACAAAGCTATGAGCCAGAAAAACGTAATGCATGATTATAGGAAAAAATGCTAATCAGTGCCAACAGTAAAAGGTCCCTTTACGCTTGAAGTGGCCAATTATATAGATGCGCATATGTAAAGTACAGTACTTTCATTAATGGCCAGAAAAGGTGTGCAAGTCATCTTACCAAAGTAATGTTTCCAATGCCCTCGCTGATGTCCTCAACGCTCTGAGTTCCTGGCACTTCTATTGGTGTCGGCTCAGTGACGTCAATAAGCGGCCTGCAGTCACGGCATGTACCTATGCAATGATACAATCATTTACAACAGATACAGCCATACACCAGTCACAAGCAACTTTTTGATCATTGCTATGACTACATGATTTCAAGGCAGTAAAACCCTGTAGACATACGAAGTTTTTATTCTAGCGACGTGTTACCCGTCTGGACGAGCTTAGGCAAACATTTTGTAACTCGCCAGGCTATGCGTCTCTGGTATTCTAGTATAAAGAAGGTCACAAAATGCGCTACCCTTTCAGACGAGCACTTCAGTTTCGAAATGCTTCTTGAAAGAGGTACTACGAAAAGTAACTCGTCTAGACGGGTAACAGGTCTCCAGTAAAAAAATACGGCCATTATGACTCGTTGACTTAAACTGGAAAGTCACTGTGGACACTGTAATATTAATAGTTGCACTTCTCTGACTAACACTATATTTAAACTTTAACACTTTATTTTAGTGTCGTTATTGCAATCTCGTTTCTATAACCTGAGAAAAGGAGCTAGCTTGAAAACATAACGGGTGCTTCTGTAGACACTGCAACAGCGTTTTATCTTAAACTAACCAAAACAAACAGAAGTAAGAATGAAAAAGTGTACTTACCAGAGCCTACTGGAACAAAGACGCCGATATGTTGCAATATTGCTTTGGACTCCGACTTGCCAATTCCTCGGTCCACTTTTCTCGTTTTCCCCTTTGCAGCATGCTTAGAGAGCCCTAGAGGTACTCGGCATCGATTAGCCCCTCTGCGCCAACCAATTCCCAAAGAAGAGCGATGGGCAGGGCAAATAGTCCACGTCGAAATACACTGTATCTCGCGGAAGCAAGAATACTGATGCACGCGCTAAAATAAGCTCAACTTCGGAGTGAACATCGCGGATTTCAACACTGGGAGTGTGCCCCGAAATATCTCTTTCACATGACAATACCGGAACAACAACTGCTCGTTCGTATCGTTTGTCGGAGGCGCAAACGCCTCCAACTAGTTTCTGAAAGGAACAAATGACCTCCATTTACAGCTACAGCAGTGGGAACTAGGGACTGTGGGAATTAGTAAGTAAACCTAATTACAGCCTAATTAATTTACGGTTCTGTAAATATAGTCTATTTCTAGAACATTTTGTTTCTTAAAGAAAGTCAATATTTGCACATTTATTTTATAGGCCGATTAAGCAACTTTTGTGATTTTACTTACTGCTGTAATGTTGCAAAAAAAAATCGCGTCAAATTTTCAACATGTTTGTCATTGCGGGTTATTGAAATGTGCCAGGAACCAGAACCTTTGAAGTTTCCACACCTCTGGGTTTGCGGATTTTTGGTTTGTGAAAAAAGTATATGTGAATTTTACGATGAAAGTGATTTTCACTGTCACAGCCATGCATGGATAGAAAAGTTGGAAAAATCTTGAAATTCGTTTAACGCATTGTGATAAAAATATGAAAACGAATTTCAAATCTGAGAAAAGTCTGTTGCTTCGTTTTTCTTCAAACAACAAGTGGCATGTAGTCTCCTTCGATTCGACACAATCATTGCGCAGGAATTTACAGCTTGTAACAACAAATATTTAGCAAGTTCTCAGTGGAGAAATGAATGTGTGTTTAATAGTCCTATCTCATGGTTTTGGATAGCATCAGTAGGTTTAATTTTATTAATTGCGTGAAAATAGTTTTCATGCAAAGCCCGGCGGTGAAACATGAGACTATCAGACTTCAGAATATTGTTTATGAATAAACAAACATCAGAAAACGCATTATTGAGGAAAAAATGAATTTTTAAAATCCAGGAATCATAAACTGGAAACCTGGATATCTTTTCACAAACCTTCAGGTTTAAATTTAAAAAAACTCTGTCATCTGTGACATCTGCGACGCCTACTTTGAAATGTGCGTGAGATACGATTACAAAAAAAACAAAAACAGAGAAAGTGCAAACAGGCATTTCGCCCGTTTGCGACTACAGTCGCCTACTATCCCGGAGGTTCTTTATCACCCACAATCTTGAACAATTTACTTCCATTTAACCAGTTTTCGACTTGTAGCTCGTATCAAACTAGTTTAAAAGTTCGAATTCACGGCCAGAGAAAAACTTTTAAAAATTGACGCGCGTGATCATTAAATATAATTTTTACGGTTCACAGTAAATTTCATAACTTTTTTTGTATAAAGAATCAGACATATATACTCCCAACCTTTAAACCGGACTCCTAAGAATGTTTTAGACACGCTAATCTTTAGATAGATTTTGTGAAAATTTTCGAAAATTTAAGGTGGCTTGAAACTGCTCCGCAGAAATTTTTTTAACTTTGCAAAAAGTTGCATCTTAACATGCCAATCATTATTCAATAATAAAAAATGGGGGTCACCGGACTCGTTTTTGAGTTATAAGCACTTAAAGGGAAAAATAAGGGTGTTTTTCACAGGTAAAACTGTTGCTATAGTAACCAGTGACGTCATGAAAATGACCACAACTTATTCAGCAATGATTGGACATTTGGTCGATATCATTATTGTTGCAGCAACTGGTAAAGATTTGTAGTACTGGCCAATCAAAGTTTAAGAGCTTGAAATTGCTGGAAACCGTTGTGAGCCTCCTTAATTGGCATTTACGGCAAGCGATGTGAATTCGAATAGTGGAGTTGAATGTCAACAAGCTGGGGAGATAAGATGTTATCGACTTCACGCGTCAAGATGCCTATTGTATAGGATCCTGAATATGCCTAGAACTCGATGTTCGTGGCATATGCCTATTGCATATATTGTTTGCAGTTGTTGACATGTTTGAACGTTGTGATTTCAGGGATTTTAAGAGCACTAGCACTTCGCGCTGATAAAAAGCCTGAAGAAAAAAATTACACCTTAATTAAGTACAGCTTTTCCTCTTTCTAGAAGTCTAAGTTTCAAGTGATTCGGTGCTTTACCGGGCAAAGAAAATATTCGAATAAGAAGCGATTTTTCTAAACATTTAGCTATAAAAAATTGCGATAAAATATTTCGAAACATATTAAGAAAGTTAAAAGTTTGTTAAAAACGACGACGTTTCGACGTTGGGCTAACGTCATTATCAAGTCAAAATGAAAGTTGATAAAAATGTATAAATAGTAATTCAAAACAATAGTTCAATAGATGTGTTAAAAAGAAAATATTGCTTGAAAAACTGCACCAAATTGAGAATTTTGGGCAAGCGAATTTTAATGATTTTCAACAGCTTACCATGACCTTGAAAATAACGCTACAGCTCTATAACTGGACTCAAATAACTTGTAAACTCTTCGAAACCAATTTTCTTAGCATAAAAAAGGGATTTCTTTTAATGCGAACAAAACAGAACGATGTTTACTAGAAGGTGTGAGACACGTTTTTTATCGGGTGTTTCAAGGCACGCGGGGAGGAAATAGGTTTTTTCGATTTTTTGGGGGTTAAAAGAATATTTGAAAAAAAAAATCCCACCACGTTTCTAGGACTATCATAGGCTATCTCTGGACAAAGTATGAAAAAAATTGATTTTTCAGCATGTGCCACTACCCGCTCGGTCTGAGTGGACATTCGCTCTTAATTAGCTTGTGTAACTTACATAAGATAAATATAAATTTGATTTTCATGTTGGTAATTCAATGGGTTTTTCTTGGGTTTCTAGATATCAAATTCCCATTTTCGGGTACTTTAAAAAATTCCAAGTATGGGAAATCACCTTCAAAAAAAGGATTTTGTTTGGCAATGCAAAGAAAATATTACCAATAAAAACCCAAATCTTACTTACAAAATTATGGTAATTCAAGAATATTCAAAATTTATAGCAGAGCTTCAGCAGGCGCAAAGGGCACCCCCTGGCAGAGCATCCATAGCTATAGAAAATTAGTAAACCCACTGACCCAAAATATTGCCTGTACATCAATCTGCATTACGGAAATGAGTTTCTTGCCTACCAACAAATCTCAGTGCCTAAGCCAAGGCTTAAGGCTCTTATCATGTAAAAGCTGTTTACATGATAGGGCTTGGAAATGGATAATGTTTATTGTTGCAATGCCCTCGCTTCGCCAAATCATTTATTGAGACAAATTTTTAATGAATTTCGGTTTATCTTTATCAGCACTCGTAATGATGAAGTTAACTACAACTTTCAAGATAAAACACAAGCCAAAATGTATAGCATGCAGTGCATAGTCAAGTAATGTAATTTAAAAGGAAATAATAAAAATCTGTTACAAAATAATAAGGAGTTGAAATAACTGACAAGTGCTAAGTTGCATAAGTGCAAAATATAGAAATATCAAAAGAAATATAATTGAAATCTTAAAATGTAATTCATCTCTCTCATTTATACTTCGTATAAAATTTTTCTAAATTCCAGCGTGAGTAAATTCCCTTATGAAATGAACACAAATAAAATAATTGAAATCTGCTGTTTTTAACATGTAGTTTAAAAATATTTTTAAATTGTAATAATCTTTTCCAATTCTTATTACTTTCATTTGGATCTAGTACTAACAACAAGATAACTCGTACCACAACGTATATATACAGTTTGTTGAGCACCTCTAGGGGTGCTCAACAGGTCCCAGCCTCCTTTGCATTTGCCTTGGAGTCGGTCTCCTGGGACTCCATCTGTAATAAAAGAAACATATAATATATTGAGATGACAGTTGTAACTGATAAAACTGCGGCAGATAGGGCACCACATATACCAATCTTTTTATTTTACTGAATTTATTCAGTGTTTGCAAAAAAAAAGAAAAAAATTAAAATGGCAATTGTTTTGGTCAAATTAATGACACTTCAACAAAGAGATAGTGGTTGACATTTTCACATGTGAAGAAATATGTACACTAGCTGCTACTTCAACTATGCTTCAACAGCCATGAAGAATAACATTTTATGGTATTTTCAGGCAAATTCTTTTAGTCTGCACTGTACAATATCATGCAAGAAAATGTTAATAATAAATGCTAGTTCTTTGCCCAAGGGTGGGGGGCGGTACTTGGGATTTCAAGTGATGGGGATGATCGAATGGGAGCAAAACTCAAGACCCCAAAAAATCCCTAGGGCTTCCAACAAAACCCCAGAAGAAAAATTAACCCAAAAATATATCCCATGCTGAATTTCTCACCCTCAAACTTTCCAACATTACTAAAATTAGATATTCAATAGTTGTATTTGTTTATTCATCATATCATCTAAATAATTTTTCCTTCATCTGGTTTAACACTAGAGACATCCAAGAAGACTTAGCCTAGGTCAGTAATACCCAAAACATCCCTACTTAAATCAAGCCACCCAAAAAATACTCGCCAAAATTTCCTTCCCAAAAAAGTCCCGTAATCGAAAATTTAAACCCAGAAAAAAATTGTTCTATCATCCACGCATTGAAGTCGAGAGTACCCACACTGGGGTTCTTTGTGCAGTTAGAAACAAAATATTAAATTAAATATCCCAATGAAAAACCAACTTATTCAATTAACAGAAACGATGTCTAAACAACAGAAAGGGAGGTTTTAAGGAATAGCCAATTTATGTCAATCCTTTTAAAAAACTTTAAAGCAAAAGGCAAGTGAACCTAGGCCTGACATGAAAACTTACATTTCCTCCTGCACAGGATGCGACATGAACAGAATGTAAAACGGAAAAAATCATTGTTGATGATGAAAACTTACCCAGTCTCCTGAACTGGTACAGTAGTTGTCATTCGATTGATGACATTCGACTCTTGTACTGAATAAGGTAATCTGTGAGGAGACAATTGACACAATTGAGAATATTGAACATTCATGACAAATTTAAAATAGATCTGATACGCAAAGGAATTGTAGCATGTGTTAATTTTGTTACCAACCACACAGCAAACGCGGTACTTAAACGAACAAGGGAAATGAATAAAGACACAATGCAGACCATTACCTTAAATCTTTCACTTCAGGTTCGAAGTTTTGAAACCAGGATAATATGACATAGATGAAGAATGCGAGCAACGCTGTTATGGCCAGCGTTGCCCACATTGTACTCACGTACTCGCAGGCTAGGTTTGTCGTTTGAATATTTCTGCGAAATAAATGGCATATAATATTCATGAATCGCTTTATGCGTTAACCATTTATAACAAATTGAGTTTTAGTGAATAAAGCAATTGAATATTGATTAATCTCTGTTAGAGAATGTCCGACTGAGGTGTTTGGAAAATTTTGCTGACTAATTACTTTGTAAGTTATGTAGCAACATTCATCTTATTGCAAGGATAAAAGGTTGTCCATATCCCAACCAACAGCAAATTACCGCATTATGTGTTAGCATTTAGAAAATTAGTTAATACTAGCAATTTTATAGAGAGAGAAAAGAGCATGCAAGGCCAACAGCAACAGGATAAACGCTGCGTGGAAAACCGACACCGTCCCCTAATTTGGCGAACATCATTTTCTTCTAGGATCAAAAAATGGTATTGACGATGCAGTGAGAGTTTGTTACGCCAGGCTCTTTCTCAAAAAGATAGATCGATCCTTTAAAAATGAAATTCGTATTTATGTAATAAACAATAACAAGTTTCCTGTTCAGATCTGTGCGTGGGACGTGGGAGGGTGCCTAATCGCGCGCTGAGAAAATAATCTGTTTCAATTATTTAGATGTTCGCTGAACTGCGGCTCAAAATGTACCAAGCGTATGTTAAAGCACTCTAAATATATAGAAAGGAACTGTATTGAGTATAAAAAAACTGCTCAGATAATATTTTCACAAGGGCAAAAAGCGACAAACTTACATTTATGCTGCTTGCCGTTGCTTTGATCGAGAGAGAAGGGAAAGTGCGCATGTCACTCCTTTTGTTATCTGACGCGACATGCAGGAAAATGTTGCTAATTATTTGTGATATTAATTAATTATTTCTTTTTAATTATTATTTTTTCGCTGGTGGTCTTTATTTGTTATGAAGATGCATGTTTGCGTATTTTTAGAAATAGGCGGAAACTGTTTGACTGAACAACACGCGAAAGTGATCTTTCGTGCGCACGTGCTAAGCGATCTGGAGGAGAGTATGTTGTCTGTGACTTTCTCGTGGATTCACCGCTCCTGCCTGTGACCCCAGTGCAGTGGTGAGCCTGCTTGCAGGCGAGAAAAAAAAGGTCGAGATATTTATTTCACTAGGCGCCAAGAGAGTGTGGCTTTTGGTCGGGGGTACCTTGTCGAGGGTCATTGGTGCCATGTCGAGGGTACCTTGTAGAGGGTCGAGGGTCCCATGTGGAGGATAATAAAAATATAAATAACAAGAAAAAAATATTATAATATTAATAATAATATTCTTAACAATAATTGTTTCTTAATATTTTATAGAAGTTAGAAGCATGCGCTACACGATAGAGCACTGCAGGGATCAATGCGGTAGGAAAGAAAAGTGTTTACAGATTCACCACAAACACTGTCACTGTATTATTTCTTGTGGATAAAGTCAAGAGAAATAAAAGAGCATTATTCCATAGCAACATTACACAGTTGGTTAGTCGAATGAGTGTGTTCAATTATTTGCCGTTGGTTTTTGAGAAAGAAAAACTGAGGAAAAAGCCGCCCTCTCACTATGGCATGACCCTGCGTGACCCGACGCCATCACTGATGAGTAAATGCGATAACCACTGTTGAGTTAAATTAAGTAATGACCTCAACATGCGAATCGAGAATTTTGAGCATCGCGTGTAATCAGTCCAGGAATTGGTGAAAACTAAAATAGCACCTTCCTCGCAGGAAACTCAGATCCCGCCACCTAACATAGGAAAATCAACGCTTCGTTATAAGTTCAAAGCTGTTAACTTTATCTTTCCACAACCAATCTTTTATTTGACCGGAATAAACAGGAAAATACGCAAACACAGGAAGAACGAAAACACGCGTTGAGCGCACTCGTACGTGTGGGAACCTGAGTAAAACGGCTTTTTAATTTCAGACCACTTTCCATTGAGTTAAAACAACATAAGATTATCTTAGGTTTCACTGCACAACAGGCCACACGCCTCGACCCTAGACCAAAACACACCCTCTTTTTTTCAGCTCGACATAACACCATTGAGGTCTTTTTGGGATTCCCCAAATGCAATAAATGAGACTTCCACTACAGCTTACATACAGGGCCCGCCCAGTGGGAGTAAAATGAGGTGATGGAGACGCCATTATTTTAAAAGCTGTGCTATTGTGTTCGTTGTTTTCACAGTTTTGTCGGGTGAAACTTTAGAAAAACAAGAAATCTGAAAGAAAACAAAAGAATGATTGTTTATCGTGAATCCCATGTGGAAATTAAGTTTTGTTAAGTTTCATCACACCGGATGGAGTGTGTATTTCCGGCGGTTGTCAGAAAATCTTTGGATCCTGCGACCAGGCATTCTTTTTGATAGCGAGAGTAAATACACGATCTCAGGGACCAATTCCTCGCGCTTCATTAGCTTGCAAACTGTAGCCGGGTTTCTTTGTCTAATCCCAAGCTATAAACTTAGATTGACAATTAATGGGAGAATAAAAGATTAGTTGTTGCTCTATATCATGCGTTTGAAAACTACAGATAACTCGAACCCTCAATAACTCCAAACTTTTTCGATTCCCGTCCAGGTAATTTTCTTACTAATTTTACCCTCAATAAGTTGAACCCCCGATAACTCGAACCTTTTTCGATTCCCGTCCAGGTAATTTTCTTACTAATTTTACCCTCGATAACTCAAACCCCCGATAACTCAAACCTTTTCTGATTTCCCTTTAGGGCCTGCCCAGTGGGAGTAAAATGAAGAGAATATTAATATAAAGAGCTTTTGAAGGGGGACTTTAGGGGCTATGAACACCGCAACACCTTTTGCTTTTTTTTCTGTTTGTTTGATCCGTTGTTCAGCCGAACAAGCGCGGAGAACTCCTCTCTCCCGTTGCGCATGCATTCCAAACTTTATTCATTTAAAATTGTAAGGTCAGTGAAGAGGGTGGTGAATAGGTTTGCGGGTCGACCAATTTGGCCTGAAAAACGCACGGTTTGTGGATTTTTGTGATATATTGAGCGGATTTGGGAAGCACAGCGGATCGCGGATTAGCTGAGAACTTTGGCCTGGATTCCGGAATCTTAATGTCGGAAAGCGTGGATCGTGGTTACTGATTTAGCTATTTTGCTTAATACTGGAAAAACGTAAGGCTACTAATTAAGTTGAAAAAGTACAAAAAATAAAAAACTAAATTAAACTACAATAGTTAAATGTCTGAAAACGTAGGTCAGGTAAATCAACTGATATATTTTTTAGCAAAAGTTGCGGCAATGGGGTAGAGTTGTCCTGCTTTACATAATAATTTAAAAATTCCTCCCTGGCCTATTAATGACCATTAATTGAGTTCCAGTTGGAAATGATTTTCTTCGAAATTTAGTTAGCAGAAAAGTGGTTTGGAGCATCTCTAATGTAAATTGAAATAAAATGCTGTGTAAGAACAAACGAAAGTGACTCTGAAGTTACTGTTCGCCGATTGGGCAAAATAATACAAAGGATTTAATTTGCTGCTGAATGCTGGAGCCAGCATTCGCACAAAGGATTGGAAATGGTCTGGAGAGACTCGTTTCCCAGGGGCTATTTTACTTTTATAGAAAAATTTTGCGCTAAGATTTCTGCCTGGTTTACTTCGTTTCGCACCGACTAACTGCCCCTGGGTCTCCGAGGATGGGTTAGGAGAGGAAAAGAAATGTTCTGCGACTGTAGTAGGTCTCGACTTAGTATTTGGTTATCTATGGTACCGGAGGTGTTCCTGAAATAGTTGTTTTAAACATACTTTAGTATCTCCTATGTATTGTAAATTACAGCGGTTACATTGAATTATTTATTTCATACATACTGAGATTTACAGACAGATTTGAGCTATTGGAAAACCAGTTAGGAAATTTCCGCAGGCAATGACATTAGCGAAACGACTTTCTAACACCTTTCTACCTTGGCCAATGAAAATTATACACTTTTGGAAAACACATTAATCTTCCGCATGAAAACTAATTTTCGTTCATGTACAATAGACCTCTTTTGTACAAGAGATTCAATAGCAAAGGACAACTGTATTTATCTAGGTTAGTATATAGGTAACGCGTAAACTATTGCAAATTGCGATTACCTTGAGATTGCCTCGATGATTACCTTGATGAAGACCTTAGAGATTACCTTTAGCAGTTTATACTATGCGTTTAGTGTCAAGTATCGTCTACAAGAATATTTTGCCGAGTTCCAAAGACGTTTCCTGGTTTTCTGCTGCGTTATGGCAAAGTAAAGTGGAGGAGCAAGATAACTGTACTTCTGGCATGCTGTAACGAGTGCGGGCTGCTTTTCCCTTGGCTCTACCGAGTTATTTGCCCCACTTCGCAACGAATCACATTGTTTGCTAAACCATTTTATCCGTCCACCCGTGAAGAGCTTAAGCTGTTAACTGAGATAATTGCCGAGTTCCCGAGTACAGGCAAATAAGCATCCAACAGCCTTAAAACATTATCGTTACAAAGGAGATCAGCAATTTATTTTAGCAAGTTTGTAAATCTTGGCGCAGTCTTCTACGTTGAAAAATCCTGTTTCTGCTGGTGTAATTAAAACTCACCAAATGCCGAAGCTTTGCTAAACGCAGTCTGGCTTTTCAATTCGGTGCAAATAGGTTTGAAAGGTTGTGAAGAACATCGGCAGATGACTTGTGGAGACGTGGAACTTCACATGCAAGCCGACGGAACTGAATACTTAGAGTATTCTGAACGTCAAACGAAAACTAGAACGGGAGCTGAACCTTGTAACATCAGAGCTGTTAAACCGAAGGATTTCGCAGCACCGAGTGGTCTACCAGAAAGAGATCCAGTTGCGGTATACAAAATTTATTCCGTAAGGCTACCTGACGCGATGAATAAGCCTGATGCACCATACTATCAAGGAAAAAATTACACAAAAAGTCCTTCATCAAATAAAATGTGGTTTAAATCAAATGTCATGGGGCAGAACAAATTGAACAGATTGACGAAAACCATGGCGGAAAAGGGAGGCCTTAGGCTGCGTTCACACTTGGCGCCTGAGCACGGTGCCCGAGTATGGTGTTTGACGGGCACTAATGTGAACACATCTTTTGTGGCTGCTTCTAAGTCACTCGACCAGAAGAGTTTCAAAAAGGTAAGATAGGTTGTTCTGCACATGTAGATTCTTGAATATAAACTGGATTACCCGAGATAACAATCTGTGGGGAAGATCCAGACTGAAATAAGCTTAAGTTCTAAGCACATCGCTAAAATGATTTACAACATTGAGCGGAAAGTTCAACGAACAGTTTCTTACCGTTTAGGCCTTTTACAACACATGACACGGTCCGATGGAAAACGATTTGCTTTCACCAATACATATTTATAAGAGCACCACGCGATGCGAAAACAAAATGGCGGTAAGTAAAACCAGCGAGCGGTCGCTAAGCTGCGTAGATAACCGCTGACCGTAAACTGGCTGAACTGCAGCCACATGGCTCCCCTAATTGTTTTCTGACAATTACTTAAACCTTAGCAAAATTAATCAACAGTCACTTGTAAATAAAAAAGAGTATCCATGTCCATGGTTCACTTAGTCTCTCTCACTGAACATCTGGCTCCTTGATGGGGAATTCCCCGGTCTTTGTATTGCTCTCAAGGGAAAGCAACTATGACTCATCACACGGTAACAGCAGGACCAATTTGTGGATTGCTCTGTCCAAGAGCGAAGGAGGCTTCTGTCGTCTCCCTTGGTTGTCAAGCTCTCCGTCAGCCTTTAGAATTCTGACTTTCCTAACATAACCATCTTCACTGGGGTAGACTTCAACGACCTTAGCGAGTGGCCACTGGTTACGTGGCCCTTCATCTTCCTTGGATATCACTATGTCTCCCACCATCAGGTTCCGCGTTGGGCGCATCCACTTACTACGGGACTGCAGGTTCTGGAGAAACTCATAACGCCACCTAGCCCAGAATTGATTGGCAAGATACTGCACTCTACGCCACCATTTACGACAATATAGATCTGCTCGCTGGAAGTTACCAGGTGGTGGAAGCACAACTTTCTGCTTTAGGGTGAGCAGATGATTTGGCGTTAGAGGTTCTGGTGGCTCTGGATCGTTCAGGTTGTTGACTGAGAGTGGCCTGGAATTCACTATACACTCTACTTCCGTCATAAGGGTTCTGAACGCTTCGTCGTCCAGCTGGGTGCCAGCACTGACAAGTAGAGTTTCCAATGCACTACGAACTGTCCGTATGAGACGCTCCCATACCCCACCCATATGACTTGAATGTGGTACATTCATCTGAAATGGTATCCATTCACAGCCATTCTCCACCAAGTACTCTTGCAAATGCTCTTGGTCTAATTCTTCTAAAGCTGTTTTCAACTCATTTTGTGCTCCCACAAAATTTGTTCCTTGGTCACAACGTAGTTGTCTCACTGGGCCACGTCGGCTGAGAAAACGACTCAGGGCATTGATGAAGGAGGAGGTTTTGAGGAGTTGGCCGTCTCCAAATGTACACTTCTGCTTGCCATGCAGGTAAATATGACGCCATAACGCTTTACTTCACTTCTTCTCTCTTTGATATGAAAGGAACCGAAGAAGTCGACAGCACAGTACGAGAATGGTGGTGAAGACTCAACCCGGTCAATAGGCAAGTCTGCCATCTTCTGAGATTGCAGGGGACGACGCAACTTTCTGCAGGTTACACACTGTGATATACAGTTCGACACGGCTGAGGAACCACCAACTACCCAATAACCTCTCTGGCGTAATTCATTTTGGGTGATTCGTCTTCCCATGTGGTTCACCTTGGCGTGATAGAACTTGATCAACAAATCAGTAATTGGACTCTTCCGTGGAAGTATTACTGGATGCTTTGTTGCAGCTGGAAGGTTGGCTCGTTTGATGCGACCACCTACTCGGATAAGACCATCGTCATCAAGGAATGGATCTAGACGGTACAAACAACTGGACATCTTGATAGTTTGATTTCTCTGTCTTGCTGACTCTCTAGTTGATACTTCTCCAACCACTTTAAGTTTCTCTAGAACTTGAATTTCTTCATGGAAATGTTCACGTTGAACAATCTTCAGGACTTCCTTTTCAGCAAACTGGTACTCCGTCAGTGAAACAGCTGCTTTTGGCAAGGGTCTAGCACACTTCGTACTTGCTTGATTGTTCAACTTAACTTTTCTGTTTGTCAGTTTTGACTTGAGTTGCAGGCACAAGGCAACAACCTTCAGAAGGCGCCACCAGCTTGATACATGAGCTAAGCGGTCCGACGTGAACAAATCAGGGCAGTAAGTAGCCGTACTTTCTACACGAGACATGAAGACATTTCCTTTCGTTACTTCTGGATCGTCCTCTTTAACTTGAATCTCTTTCTTCTTTTGAGGCTGGAAGGCTCCTTCTTTCCAAAGAAACACTGGCCCCATTAACCACCTGGAACCTTGCAACAACTGTGAAGCGGTAAGACCACGAGATGCATGATCTGCTGGATTGCTTTCTGTGTCAATATACTGCCAAGAACTTGGGTTTGTGAGATCACGGATCTGCTGCACACGATTAGCTACGTACACATGAAACCTCCTAGCTTCATTGTTGACATAGCCAAGAATGATTTTACTATCCATCCAGAAATACTCTTTGACATCTGTGTAGGGGAGTTCTTCACGCAGAAATTCACTCATTTTGGCTGAAACGGTGGCTGCGGCTAACTCTAGCCTTGGTACAGTAAACTGCTTTATCGGGGCAACTCGAGCTTTGCCAATGACAAATGAACAGTGAGCTTGGTCTTCCTCATTAACAAGGCGGAGAAAAGAACACCGTCCATAACCCTCTAGGCTAGCGTCAGAGAAATGATGCAACTCACACTCCTGAATCTGTCCAAATTTCTCTGGCTTAAAGCATCTCTGAATTTCCAGCTGTTCTAAGTTTACGACATCGTTATGCCACTTCTCCCACTCAGGACGCAGATTCTCTGGAATTGGGCTGTCCCAATCAAGCTTGTCTCGACACATTTGCTGAAGAATTTGTTTTCCCCTTAATGTCACTGGTGCTACATAGCCACTGGGATCATAAATGGAACTTACTGTTGAAAGTATGCCCCGGCGTGTAAAGGGACGATCATGCATTTCAATACGAAATTGAAACTGTCATTCTCCACACACCGTATCACACCTAAGGCACGCTCCAAGGGAAGTGGGTCAACCTTTAAATCCAACCCTTTCACACCCTTAGCACGTTCTTCCATTGGGATTGCTTTGAGAACTTCTCTCCTGTTTGACATGATCTTGTGCAGCTTAAGTCCTGCCTTAGCGCAAATACCTTGACTTGCTTTTATCAAGGTGACTGCTTCCTCTACGGTGGGAACCGATTTGAGCCCGTCATCCACATAGAAATCTCTTCTTATAAACTCAGCGGCCTCCTTACCAAACTCATCTTCACCATCGTCTGCTGCCTTCTTCAGACCGAAATTTGCACAGCCAGGTGAGCTACCAGCACCGAAGAGATGCACCTTCATTCTGTACTCAACAACTTCTTTAGTTGGATCTCCGTTTTCCTACCACAGGAACCTCAATAGATCTCTATGCTCTTCTGACACCATAAACTGATGAAACATACTCTTTATGTCAGTCATGAGTGCTACTCTCTCTTGCCTGAACCTACACAGGATTCCCAGCAGAGTGTTCATTTGGTCAGGTCCTTGTAGTAAGAAATCGTTGAGGGAAACACTATCGAACTGGGCAGAACAATCAAAAACCACTCTGATTTGGTCTTTCTTCCTCGGGTGGTACACACCGGTGTGCGGCACATAGTTAATCCTTCCATCCTGAACATTCAGGCGGTCTGTCGGTACCCTCTCTGCACACAGGTCAATCACATCCTTCATGAACACTTGGTAATCTTCAAGGAACTTGGGTTTTTTTTAAACCTTGCTTCCATTTTACAATTTGAAGAACGTCAGCATCATGTGTTTCACTGGGTAACTTGTGGATAAGTTTGGCAGCTTTGGTGTGTAGTTATTCTAAGTCGTTAAATGTGGCCAAGGAACATGATCCCCAGACCGAGATGCAGTATGTGATACTTGGGACAATACCTTTATAGTATATTTCTTCGAGAACATTTGTTGGCAGCCCTTTCATTGATTTCAAAAATTTCAATTTTCCAACAAATCTACTATGTAAGGTTTTAACTTGTGCTTTCCAGTTTAACTTATGATCAATAACCACGCCCAAACAGGTAGATTTTGTGGTAAAGTTAATGTGAGAGTTGCCAAACATTAGTGGTCTCAGGGGGCCAACGAATAAGTGGTTACTAATTAGCATAGCCTCCATTTTACCAGTGTGTACTGTTATGCGGTTCCTATTGCACCACACTTTAAAGTCGTTTAAAATTAGATTTAGAGGATCCATGATTTCTTCAATTTCCCTTGCTATGTAATAAATAGTAGTATCATCAGCGAACAAGTGGATGAATCCAACTGAAGAGCAATCAGGAAGATCATTCACATAAATTTCAAACAGTCGTGGGCCTAAGAGGGACCCTTGGGGGACGCCAATTTCAACAGGTCGTAGCCTCAATTTTGCTCCGTTTATAGTAACATATTGAGATCTGTTGGAGAGGTAGCTTGAAACCCACTCGTGAAATACACCAGATACACCAACGGCCGACAATTTTGATTCCAGGATGTTGTGATCGACAGTATCGAACGCTTTCTGGAAGTCGACAAATACATATAATATGCGGTGTGTAACGAGCAATACTCAAGAAAAAACAACCTAAGAATTCTTGGCCTAGAGGAACATGCAGGAGAGAGCCCTTGAACAAACTTTGGTCAATTTTGCAAAGGAGCATCTCCACGAAGAAATCAACGCAGGAGAGATGGACATAATTCACAGAATTGGCCAATCAACGTCAACAGATGGTCTAACAAAACAAGACCAGTGATTGATGTAATGTATATGAAATGATTCATATATGAACTGCGGATATATATGAAGGTGATACATGATCTTCGCAGTGAATCCCGTTGAAGCCCTGATTTTTTCAGGCTTCTTTATTCCAATTGCTTAAATTGGAAATTCACTGCGAAGATCACTTATCACCTTCATATATATCCGCAGTTCATATATGAATCATTTCATATACATTACATCATTTCACTCCTTTCACGGGAAAATATGAACTCACAATTGACCTCGCTCCCAATGTGTGGCTTCTTAGCTCAGTTGGTAGAGCATCGCACCGGTATCGCGGAGGTCACGGGTTCGAATCCCGTTGAAGCCCTGATTTTTTCAGGCTTCTTTATTCCGATTGCTTAAATTGGAAATTCACTGCGAAGATCACATATCACCTTCAAGACCAGTGGTTATTAAGTTCCTCTCAAACAAAACCAAAATGCACCTTCTTCACAAGCGAAGGGAATTAAAAGGGAAAAAATGGTCTTTTAAGAGGATATGGCACCTGACATAGCAAAAAGGCTAACAAAATTGAAAGAAAAGAGATCTGTGGAATCGTCCTGTAGTAATGGCAAGATCAAGTTCAAGTTGAAAGATGATTCAAGAATCCTGGAGCTCAAAGATTCGATGGACTTGCAAAACATTCATGATTAGTAAGCAAAACCTGTTCTCATGAAATAGCTCAATTGTTATTAAATGATTTGTCAAATTTGCTCAAAGAAAATTAATGCAGTGGAAACGTGTACTCAACAATATCTTGTAGCATCTGCTATCAATCATTTCACCTAAATTCCGTAAATAACTCAGACAATGAAATCCCCACTGTGATCAGGCAGATGACACATGGCATTGTGCTAAATGTCTTTCGTTAATATTTAGTAACCTACAAGATCCTGATTTTTATAAGGAAGTTAATTCTGATGGTAAGCCCTATAATTTATGACTTGACATTACTAACAAAAGAAAACGGTTTTAAATCCAGTCCTTTCTCTTTTGGCTACAACTGCACGATGATGATATCGGTCTAGACAGTAATTATATAATAAGACAAACCCCAAATAATGACAGATGCCATTATTACACTGAAGAATCTTTCAATAATCTCTCAGAAGACAAAAAGATAAAAAATGAACTCACCCTGTTAATTGTGAGAAGCATTAAAAACAAATTCAATGATTTCTGCACATATTTACATTCACTTAAAATAAACTTCTCCCTAATCGGTATATCAGAAACGTGGATAACAGATAATACTGGTAATTTGTATAACATTTCTGGATATAAATTTATAAACATTAATCATAAAGACAAAGTTGGAGGTGTGGGGATGTATATTTAAGACCATATACAATATAAAGTTAGAGAAGATATTTCAACAGCCAAATACACTAGAAACTCTATTTATTGAATTTAAAACCAATAACAAAGCAGACCCTATTGTAGTTGGTGTATTATACTGTCCCCCTGATAGTAATTTAACGGAATTTGAAGAATTTGTCAAAAAATTGCTTCACAAAATTAACAAGGAAAAGAAAGAATGTTATCTAATGGGTGACCTCGATATAGATTTACTGAAAACTAAGCAAAGTGCGGCAATTCAGAATATTCTTAATCAATTCATCTCCTCATTCTTTTGTCCACAAATAACAAAACCAACAAGAATAGCCTGCAAAAGTGCGACTTTGATAGACAATATCTTAGCAAACAGGCTAAATGAGGGCAACTTAAGTGGAAGCTGGCACAAAATTGACACGTTTAAAGGGGCACTGTCACGAGCATAACTTCAAAAATTCAACAGCCCAAAAACATGCTTACACCATTGAAAACCTATTAACAGTGGTCAAGTTTTCTAAAATTACTGTACCAGTGTACTGAAGATAATATAGAGTGATATCACTGTGATACCATCGAGAGCTTTAGATCTCAACTTGAAAAAGTCAGCAGGATTTTTCAAGTTTCCCTTTAATGATCCCAATGGATCATATTCCTTTTTTGACCAAAAATTGAAACATTTTTAGAAGGCCTTTCCGCTGAAAGTTTTGATAATAAAAGAAAACAAAATGAAAACTAAACCCTTGCTAACAAAGGGACTACTCAAATCACTAAAAACAAATAATACCACATATTTTACCAACATAAAGATATCAAGGTTACGACAGAAACACTTAACTGTGAACTTAAAAAAGTAAACCTTTGGCTACAAGCAACTAAACTTTCATTAAATATAAAGAAAACTAGCATTATATTTAAAACTAGAAGGAAAAGAACAGGGGACATAATTGCCAAAATAAATGATACCGAAATAAAACGTGGAATCAACCAAATTTTTAGGAATACATACTGACTCTAACTTAACATGGAAAGTTCACATCAACCATATTGTAAACAAAGTAGTAAAAAAACTGGTATTTTGTATCAAGCAAGACACTTTTTTGCCTCCCAAGCACTGAGAACTCTATATTTTTTTCATTAATCTGGTTGTCGTCGAAATCGCTCTCAGACTCTGTGCCTCCGACCTCTTTAGACACTTTGTGGGTATCTAAAACAATAAGGCAAGACTACATGCCTATAAGTATAGCTACTAGATGGCAGAGATAAATGGCAAAAGCTTTTCCTTCCTCTAATTTCGAGGTGGCCATAGATGCTAACGCTGATTTCAAGTACTTCTTTTTGTCAGAAATCGTCGGTGATGACTGTATTTCCAACAATTCAGTTACTGTGTATTTGTTGGATATTATCCCATGTTGATTTAGCTTATTTAAGGCCTCATCTACATCAACAAAATCAGGGCGATTCTGGTAAGGGTTGATGCGTTTAGGAAGCATCCGAATCGTTTCCTCTGCAACCCTTTTGATAGTGACATGATTCTTTCATGAAGTGTGCAAAGAATTTTAAGCAGGTCATCTGCAATTTTGGTGCAAAGGTAGATGCAGGTGTTGCTTCCATCATTTGCATTCAGGCTGCTTGTCAGTCAAAGTTAAGATCAGAAGAGATCCATATGCCTTGTACAGTTAAACTGCTGACAACTTTGTCCACAGTCTCTATTTCTGTTCCTAGATGATTATCTAAGGGCACTAATGATAAATTTCCATTTCCTTGCAAAAGTTTTCGCACGGTGGATTCACTGTCGCCTGCTTCTGTGCTAGTAAGGAAATGGATCTCGACATTGACTTCAGTACTACCGGTACTTGGTCTTTTTGATGGATTCTGATCCCAGCATGCCAGCAGAAGTCTCGTCCACTGTCTTGAACAATCTGTGCTCAAACCGGACAGGTCCTTTTCAGAAATGGTCGGTCTCTGTCCTCTGCGTACAAAATCGTACATGATGGTAGAATTTAAAGCCTCTCCCTCCCAAGGAGTCAAGCGGTTAGGAAGACTAAATTCAGCCATTACCACCACCAGGCTATCAATATTGCTTTCAATCGATGGTCTAGCATTCCTCTCTAATACATGTAGTTCAGGAGCGGTGTAAGCAGCTGTGCACATGGCCAAGCTCCCATTGTTTGTTGCTGATGGTATGTCAGAAATCGAATATTGTTTGAAATCAAACCTAGTGGTGCCGAAGTCGCCAACTTTAACCAAGTAGCGTCCCTCACCATTGTCTCCAACAAATATATTTGCGGCCTTGAGATTGCAGTGAATAATGTTTTTACTTTGCAAAAAGGAAAGTCCACAACTAAGACCTTGTTACGAATACAAGTAATCCATGAAACAGGCACTATCTCGTGAAGGTCTAGCAACTCTTGGGCATTGTGAACAGTAAAAACCTATCCATCTACCTCTATTTGTTTTTCCAGCAATTCAGTGAATAGAAGTGACAGATTGAAATTGACGCCAAAATGCTGAAGAATGTTAGGATGGATAAGTTTCTTCAAGCAAGTTAACTCCCTTGCTAGCTTTAACTTGTGTTTTGGCATTATCAATACCATGAATTCCTTACATTCCACCTCTGTTACCTCACCCACTGTGTTACTAAACTTCCCTTGGAATACTCGACAGGTCGCACCACTTCCAATCTTTTCTGTACCTAACTCCACCGCTTCAGGATCTATCAAGACACCCTCTCCTCCCACCTTGATTCCAATTGTTTTGTCATTCTTCTTCGGAGCAACATTCTTCTCTTCAATTGAATTACCTAAAAAGGCGTCTCTATATTGGACCAATTCAATGTGGAAATGTGTGTTAACAATAAACAAAAACTTTCAATATTAATATTCAGCCTTTCTTTCTATCTCTCTTTTTTTCTTTCTGCAGAAACCACTTCTTAGGCACTTTTTAAAAGAGTATGTTTGTTGTTTATTTTGTGGTTGCAAAAATGAAATTTCAATGGCCGTGTTTTGCAATTCGTTATTTTTCTAATAGCCTGTAAAATTGCTGTTTTCTTGGCATCTTGATTATTAATATCCAGCTCAGCAAGGTGCCCGATTAGAAATTCGCCAAGTTGATAGCAATAGGTGATTTTATATGTAAATTTAATTCGTTAAATGTTGGACAGTTAAAAATATGTCAAGATACTCACTTATAATTTGATGGCAAATGAAAAATTGATGGTGAACACTATAAATTTTCATAAATATCAAAATTTATATACTCATCCGGATGAACTTGTGTGCTTCAGTTGAGCTTATGTCTTCTTTGACCACTGGTTCCTTTGCATTTGTCAAAACCGAGTTTCTTTTTTTCAAAGCCGGACAAATTGATACCAAACACACATGCTGTTGACTGTTTTCCAATACCTCTATTCTTTCCAGAGATATTCAAGTTTTTAAAATATCCAAATTAGCAAAGTAGTGACGTCATGCACTCAACCAAATTCTGATTACCGTAAAGACCCGCAGATAAGCCGCACCTTTTTTCCAAAAATCGTCGCTCAAAATTGGGGGTGCGGCTTATCTGCGGGAACATTTGGAAAACATACTGTAAATTTCCGTGAATTGACACTTTATTGATAAGTATGTCAATAAACATTACACAAAACTACAAGGGAGTACTGGTCATTGCTTTTGCACGTTTGGTGGCTCCTAAAAGAGCCGTTGTTGATGTAAGCGTAAGTAGAGCTTACATTTGTCGCCGCTTAAAGCGTTAAATCTTCTTCGTTAGGAGATCCTTCAAGCGGTGTATGGTCGCTTTTCTCGAACAGGAAAAGGTCACGCAGCATGGAATTTCCATTCCCCCGCAAAGCTGTTTGCAGCGTTGACGACGGCCTGTAACTTCAACAGATATCGATCCTCCACGAGCGAGAAAATACCACGCTATTCTCGAGTATTCACGTGGTAGATGGCCCACTGTTTCCTCACCGTTTAGCACTTTGATTGCATATTTGTCGAACTGATTATGAAATTCTCTTAGAGCAACAAATTTTTCTCCGACATTTGGCTCCCAAATCTCTTTGTAGATGTGATAGCCACGAACAGCAGATGTAAACTCGAACGACTCCATCTTGTTTTGCTTGAGAAAAAACAAACAAGCCAAACTTATGGTTCTCGCCCAAGTCCCGCGCGGCTTGGTATAAACCAATCGTGCCAAAATGCATCCTGTTGCTAAGCGATGAAATGCCGTATTTGCATTCTGTCAACAACACACATATTGGTTTGTTTACCTATTTTAAGCATGCAAAAATAGGAATTACTTCTTACTACTTACCACTTCTTTCCAGTTTAAGTTCTTATCGTATTCGTTAGTGAATGAAGAAGTATTTTCTTGAGTCATATTTAAGAAAATCTATCCATATTTCTTTTTAACCTCCAAAAACCCATAGCGAGAAAACACAGATCACAATAAATCATCAAAGAACAATACTTACACAAAAGCACATTTATAACCAATCAGCGCTGTGCAATTTTCGATCCTGATTTACTTTTCGATCCTACCCAGCTGTTTAAAAATGTGAACCACGAAACTTGATTTATTACGGTCTAATCAGCCTTACAATACGCTATTAAGAGTTATCAGAGCTAAATCATGTCAGAAAGAGGTACTCCGCGTGCATCATACACTGCCGGGTTCAAGTTGCGAGTTGTGAGCTATGCTGTCGATCATGGTAACCGTGCCGCTGGAAATAAGTTTTCTGTGGATGAAAGTTGTGTTCGCAGGTGGCGAGTTCAAAGAGAAAAGTTGACACACACCCCGAAGATGAAACGTGCAAACCATCATGGTGTGGCGCATTTTCCGGAGCTGGAGACAGAACTAGCGTGTTGGGTCAGAGAGAAACGCCAAGGAGGTTTCGGAGTTTCTACCAATGTCATATGTCTCAAGGCCAAACTTATTGCAAAGAAATCTGGATCAGAGGAGGAAAAGAAATTTAGAGCTTCGAAACATTGGTGTTACCGCTTTATGGAACGGAATGAATTTTCAATTAGACGCCGCACTACAGTCGCTCAGAAGCTGCCTAAAGACTATGAAGATAAACTGATCAATTTTCAGCGCTTCGTTATTTCCAAGAGAAAGCAGCATAACTTCGAACTGAAACATATTGGTAATGCAGACCAGACACCTTTGACATTTGACATTGTGACAAATAGCACTATTGCGGAGAAAGGTATAAAGAGTGTCCCGATTATCACAACTGGACATGACAAGGACAGGTTCACTGTGATGTTGGCTTGCCTAGGAGATGGCAGGAAACTTCCGCTGTACGTTGTCTTCAAACGCAAAACGTTACCAAAGAAAATGGTTTTCCCCCCTGGGCTCGTTGTCAGGTGCCAAGAAAAAGGCTGGATGAATGAAGAATTAGTGAAAGACTGGCTGAAAACGGTTTGGAGCAAAGTCGGTGGTTTAAGTCGCCAAAAGTCGATGTTTGTATGGGACTCATTTCGTGCGCATCTGTCACAACCAATCCGGAGGACATTGCAGTCACTGAACACAGAGTGTGCAGTTATTCCTGGAGGGATGACAGGCTTACTCCAACCTCTTGATGTCTGCATCAACAAACCGTTCAAAGATCGCCTTAGAAGCAAGTGGCAGCAGTGGATGATATCCGGAGAACACACCTTGACTGCTACCGGCCGTACGCGTAAAGCCGAGTTGAACGTGATCTGCAACTGGATCAAGCAAGCATGGGATGATATTCCAACCGAGATGATTCAGAAATCTTTCCGCAAGTGCTGCATCACTAATGCAATTGACGGAACCGAGGATGATGAAATATGGGAGGAGGAAAGTGAAGACCCTTTTGAGGACGTGGACAATGCAGAGCCGATTGACGATGAGCTGTACTACGCTGATGCACACGAGAAGGAACAAGTAGGACTTGATCCAGCAACCTATGAAATGTTGTTTGGTGATGATATTGAGGACTTCTATGGCTTCCAATAGCTTTTTACTGAACATTAGTTTAATACACTTCACTCCATGGCCAGAACTTTTCCGTTGACATGTGAATACACGGTGGTTATTGACTTTTTTATATTACAATGTAAAGAAATTCTTATTCTTGACATATAGATTGTGTAAACAAATAAATGTATTTTGTATTTTACAAAAACAGTTGTGTCAACTACGAATGAAGACGCTGTTACACTGGGCAGTGTTTGGTGCAACTTATCTCAATTTTTTTAGCCATTGCGAGATAAGTTACAGAAACGTTGCTTTGTGTAACACCCGCAAAACTTTTAAAAACATCGGGCTGCTCAGTTCCGATGTCCAGTTTTCCATCTTCCAATCCAATTGAATGCCTGGTTACTAAGCTACGCACGTTCGACAAACACTCGAGCAAAAATCTGTGGAAAAACAGTGTTGAATGAAGAAATACCTGTCAACAAATGCCAGAAAAAGATCAATCATATGTCAAAGATGGTGGAAACGATGTTCATTTTATTAAAGCGCTAAAATTGTTGGTAAGACTTTGAAGTATTTTTCATTTCAATGTTAAAAGTGAGTTTACGTTCGATGAAGAAGACTCCTTAAAGTTTGACTTTGAATTTCCTTCAAAAAACTTTTTTTCCAAAATTTGAGTTGCTAAACTCAGGGTGCGGCTTATCTGCGGGTCTTTACGGTAAATACAAAGAAACTGATATCTCAGCCAATTTGTATTGAAAGTCTCTGATTCTTTACAGTAACACTCTGCTAGTTGTGTTTCACAAAATGAACTTGACAACTTGGTTACCATGGGAACATACTATGTTCCAGATCCCCCCAATGCTTAAGGCCTTTCTGGCCAATTCTGGCATTCTCCGTTAATATTTGTAAATAATGCTTTACATGCGAGATGTAGCAGGCATATCAATGGATTTCGCAGTCGTCTTGCCTAGGTTTGACTTTTCCAAACTGAAAAAATCTGAAATATTAAAAACAAATTGATGGGGACTGGAAATGGTTATTTTGGGCAGGCATGCACTTTATTTTATTTTAATTCTTGTCTGTATTGTAATTTAAATTAATTAAGGGTGCAATAAAGTTGTTGTTGTTGGAAAAGAGTGAGTTGCTATGGTAACATGTTGAAGGACAGTTCAAGGTTAAAGTGCCCAGCCAATGTGCGCTGTACTTCACATTGCACTATAACCATTAACAGGGAAAATTATTTTGTGATGTGTAATTTCCAAGAAGATATAACAATTCCTGAACACAGTGGTCCAGAACAATTGGATTCAATTCCAATAAATCAGAATGTTAATTTAACACATACTCTGCCTTTTAAAGTTATGGGTGTGGCCTACTCCAAACCCACAGAATCAGTTAGAGGCTGCCCATGACCATATGTATGATGCAAATGGAATTGTCTATGCCAAAGTGTTTCCAGAGCCTGAAAACGCCTATGACAACAAAGCAATTGCTGTTGCAATTAAGTTCATTAATGATGATTGGTGTAAAGTAGGTTATATTGCTGCAGAGCGAACCAAATATCTACATGCAGTGTGGTCTGATGGCTTAGATTTTGAAGTCAATGTAAAGCACATAAAGTTTAGGACTAGTTACATGAAAATAGGTTTTTATATGACTATAAACCTGGCCAAGAAAGGAGAATGGGAGCCTGAAGTAATAAGAGCTGCGAAGAAAGTTCAGTGAAAGACTTTGTGTGAAAATGGCTACAGTTGTCAAACACAACATAATTTTATCATGTAACTTATGTTAATGGTTATTGTTGACATGTAAACTAGTTAGCCTATCAGTAGTGAATGCTGACGTGCAATGTAGGGTGAAACGGATTGAGATTGCAACCAGATGATTATTTGTCGTGCATTGTGCAGCCTTGTTTCCAGCAGTTGTAGCATGTTACACAATGTTTTGAAATCTATGTTGCCTTCTAGATATCATGAGGGCTGCTTCTGTGCAGCAACTTTTAATTGCATGTGAAATGGGTTGTCAGGGTTATAAAAGTTTTTTCAATGTAGTTCCTAGGGTCTAATTGCTCCAAAGTGGGTTAACTTGACTGTGAACAAGACCATTAACTTTGGTTTAGTGCTAACCCTGCTTTGAGTAATCGGACAAAGAACACGGTACAAGCAAATCACAGGTTAATTTTCAATAATATAATTTAGTACTAAACTAATAGACATTTTACAGTTGTCTTCTTAGTGACTTGGCCTTTGAGTGAAAGCGAGGCTGAAGGTGACCTTGTTGTGATTAAATTTACCTAGTTAGCATGTGAAATGCATTATTAACATATGAAAGGCAGAAAAGTTTGTATCAAAGCAAGGTCACCTCAGGTTCACTTGCACCCAAAGGCAAGGTCACCAAGCACACAACTGTAAAATGGACTATTATAGGCTTAGGCAGGAAGGTATGACAAACCGACAAATGTGCCCAGGAGATGTGATAGTTGGCACTGGCTGAATGAAAAGGGATATGAATCGGTTTTATGAGGTGATTTGAGTAAAAGAAATGCATAAAATGTAAATGAATACGATGAGATAAAGTTCAATGCAACTGAATCAACTTTACTTCAAGACAAATGTTTCATCATGAACATGTGTAGTCTCCTTCGCAGCCGTTGTTTCGGCTCGTCACGCAACGTTCCGGGGAATACAACCAATACAATCCTAACAAAGATAACATTACAACTATTCTAAAAGAATCATATATAAGTCATTGGCCATTAGAAATAGGGGTATTCTTCCCAACTCGTATAAAATGAACAATAAAAACAAGAACAACAACACATGACCTAAACATGCAAACTGGAAGGTTATGTCAAGTTATCTCCATCTGTATTGCCGAAGCACTAGACAAATGATCCTTTGGGGTTAAAGTTCATAATCTCTGATTGTAACTGATACTTATGCCTTGTACATGATGATCAAAAGTGTAGTAATGAAGATAACATTACAATTATTCTAACCATTTATAAGCGATTGGCCATTAGAAATAGGCGTAGTTTTCCCACATTGTAATTGTCCACTCATATAAAATGAACAATAAAGATCACAAGAACAACAACATGTGAACTAAACATGTAAACTGGAAGATCCATCTGCATTGCAGAAGAACTAGACAGATGATTATTTTGAGGTTAAAGTTCATAATCTCTTGTAATTGAAATTAATGCCTTGTACATGGTGATAAAAAGTGTAATAAACATTGACAATTACGATCTGCAATGTTTAAATTTTGTTCAGTGTATAATGGACATGATGTACAGTTCAGGAGATTGCTAGTACTTGGTTGTTGTGAGTGTAAGTTATGGTTGCATTCACACATCTCTGTCAGGTCTTCTTCTCTCAGCTGGCTAAACTCTTTGTCTTGACCTGACTGTTGTTTATTATGTGCTTTAGAAGAAGCTGTAAAATCTGAAATCAAAACCAAAATACACGAATTTACTGTAATGTTTTGTTCTGTTTTCCTAACCAGGATATGCAAAATCCTGGGCATGAAGTGTGTTCAAATGGAGGTGAGGGATCCTGGTTAGCAGGCCAGCCTATCTAGTGAAGTATAAGCATTCACATTCAGTGTGATTACCCCAATGTGCTCTATCTATTCCAGATGAACAAATGTCATGTTCAAAATTTCAAGGCGTTGCAGTATGCGCCCTTATAATAGGGACTTAAAGATACCTGGATGGCAGACCGGAAGTAATTTTTCGCATGTAGTCTATATTGCGCATGCTTACTCCACGCACATGGCACTCCAGCTCCGTTCAGCGCTCATCGAGGATGTGAAAGTGCCTGTCTTTTGCTCTTTGTACAATTTCCTTTGGGAGGCGCGGTGGCCTAATGGTTGGTGTGCTGGACTCCGGATCGGACGGTCCGGGTTCGAACCCTGGCCGGGGCACTGCGTTGGGTTCTTGGGCAAGACACTTTACTCTCATAGTGCCTCTCTTCACCCAGATGTATAAATGGGTACCAGCGAATTTACTGCTGGGGGTAACCCTGCGATGGACTAGCGTCCCATCCAGGGGGGAGTAGCAATACTCCTAGTCGCTTCACGCTACGGAAACCGGGATAAGCTCCGGCCTGATGGGCCCCTAGGCTCGTATACAGACTTTACCTACAATTTCCTTTATAAATGCCATTATTATTTAATTCTGTTACTTTGCTAGGTAGCCCTTTATGTTATTTTTTCATTTAGTACTAATAAATAGTTAACTGGTGTTGAGTTTTATTCACGGTTGCGAATATGTTTGCTTTGCCCTACAAGCTCATGGCAAAGCCACATGAGTGAAATTATGACTTTTCTTGCTCATGTGAATGAAAATAGTGCTATCTAGTTCCGGCTAGTCGCGCCAAATGTTTTTCTTTGATTCACATGTTTTGTACTAAGAAATAGTTGTAACTTGTATTTACAGCTCAAAATGGAGTGGAAGGAAGAACACGACATTCTTCTTTGTCGTGAAATTCTTGTGTCTCAGCCCTTTCAGTTCAAAGAAAGAACAGTCGAGAGAGGAAAAATTTGGGATGAGATCGCCAATCGATTGAACAACTGTGAGACTGTGAAGTTCCGCATGACCAAGCGATCAGTGTGAGAAAGATTCAAACTCATCAAAGAGAAGTTCAAGCGTAAAATTCGCGAGGAAGAAAATGCATCAGGAATTGATGTAGAGCCTGCTTCCGAACTTGAGCAAGCTCTGGAAAACATTTGCTCAATGGAAGTCTTTTGCGGCAGAAGGAACAGAATCCAAGCAAGCCAAAGCCGCAGAAAATAAAGTCAAAGCAGAGGAGATACGAAAGAAAGCAATGGAAAGTTTCAGTGAAACAAAAGCAAGAACGGCCAGTGACGAAGCCCTAGCGGAACCGAAGAAGAAAAAGAGAAGGGGAGGCAACGAATCCATTGATTTCCTGAAAGAGAAATCTGAGCAAGAGTTAGAAGTCAGGAAAGCAGAGCTTAAGTTCAAAGAAAAGGAAAAAGAGCGTTTATTTGAGCAGCAAGGAGGGATGATGCAACTGATGCAAAGTCAACAACAAAGCATGGTTGAGCTATTCAGCAAATTGGTAAACAAGCTAGATAAATAGCTCAGTATTTTCTTGCTGTTTTATTGCATTTAAAACTTTTCTCGGGTTTCCTGGCTTAAGTACTGGACTTATTGTTTACACTGTTGAACAAAATCTGTTGTTGTTTGACGGAAATACCGAGTCTTCTATTTAAGCTTATATGACTGTCAAGGGTCTCTGCATGTATTATGTACTTGGTTCGGTTGTAGTTTCTAGTTTGAGCACTAAGCTAATTTTTTACCTTACTGTAATTGTTGTCGTTTCATGAAAGTACCGAGCCAATTTTTTCCCTTTGTTTGGTTGAATAAAATTAAATTTGATTGATCTGTTGTTTATTTATATTGGCATTTAACACTTTTCTTAACTCTGACATAAAATAGTAGTGTACCTGTCTATTAAAGAAGAAACTGTGGGAAAATTGTTCAAGCAAAATATTCCTCAAGTGTGGGAGGATCTAATTAAAAAAAACTCGATGTTGAATTTTCATAAAAGCAATTTAAGGCGCTCCTTAACAAGGCACATACAACATAATTTTCCAATCGAGCTTAGGCCTATTTTAAGGTTCTTTTTAAAGTCCATAAACTTAAAATACTGCATGATGTCTCCAAACAACCACTCCACGGATGTTCGCACATTTGACATAGAATCGTTGAAGGCTTCCATTGGTGGGATCAGGGCAGCGCCCTTAAATGGGGCCATCAGGTTTACTCTCAATGGATATGCTGGGTCTCCATATATACACATCTCCTCATCGGTTGGAGATGTAGCATACTGCTCTAAATTGGTCAGCAGATTGGAATCAGCAAGCATTGCCACATCGTGACGCTTTCCTTCTGTGAAGAGCAAAAACAAAAGAAAAAGTAAGCAAAAGGTAAACTCGCACGAGACGCGCGAGC
Organism: Meandrina meandrites; assembly: GCA_963693305.1. Lineage (NCBI taxonomy): Eukaryota > Metazoa > Cnidaria > Anthozoa > Scleractinia > Meandrinidae > Meandrina > Meandrina meandrites. The sequence continues at coordinate 12,313,187 of OY855916.1, forward strand.
TTCAGATTTATAAATCGACAAAGGTACATTTTTGCACAGATGTGCATTCTTACATACAGGTCCGAACAAATGCCCACTGAGGCCATTCAGAAGAGCCACAGCCTGGAATTTAAGGGCATGTACCCTTTTGTGCCCGTTGTATACCAGCCTTTGATTCTCTCCCGGTTTGCATATTGGACGGACTGTTCCATCCACAAATCCAAAACAGTTGTTGAGGGCTGCATATTGTTGAAGGGCTACTGGATTCAAAAAGGCATGATTTCAGGTTGTGATTCTGTGATGATGCAGGTCGTAGATATAGTTGAGCACTATATTCGATGCCATACACAAAACAGGAACTGGTCTTGCAAACCTACTAGCCATGTCGCTGTAACGACATGGATAGGCAAACCGGCGAAGAAGGATGCAAATTCCCTCTATTTGGTCACATACACTGCCTTGTGGACACTTAAAGGTGGCTGGTAATTCAAGCACATCTGCAAGATGTTCAATATCTCCCCTTTTAAATCTAAACTTGGCTTTGCATTCGGCCTCGCTGATGTTTTCCTCCAGGTTAAATTCTTCCCACTCATAGTAAGGCAGCTCTAAATTGACTGGCTTATTAGCCTCATACAGAACCAAGAATTCTTCATCGGTTAGTAGATTTTCTGCATAAGCAATAACAATCATTTCGCGAGCCTTTTTAAAAGATGCCATGATACTCTTATGAAGCCGTCCTCCGTTTACACACCCCGGCTCTTGGGTCGGTACATTTCGCTGACCCCCAGTCCATGGACTACCACGATGGACTACCAAAATGGACTACCCTGATGGACTACCTAAAAAAATACTAAAAAATACCGAGAAAAAAAAAATAGAAAGAAAATATTACCCCTAAGTTGTTTGTTTTGATCGTCTCACCGCGATCCGCCATCTTGTTTTCATTTCATTTATTACCGCTGCTCGGATGTTCTGCAGGCGCAATCGTTCGTCATGATGGCTGACACGCTGGATGGTGAGTGAATATATTTGAATTTATAATCGTTTGCATCTCTGTCTTTTGAGTAAACTTTGGAAGCCGAGAACATGCAAATTTGAAACCACAGTTTTCCTTGATAACTGTCTTTATATTTGTAGACGATTCCTTGCCTGGTTTTCTCGACGCTGATGGCTTTGAAGAAGGTAAGTCCCAATCTTATTACTGAAATTTCAACTTTTTCTATCTTGGAATGTGCTTTCACAGAAGCAAGTGGCTGCTTAATTGCAGAATACCTCGCCACTTATTGACATGTTACGGAATAAGAATAGCATGCCTCGTTCTACAAAAGGTTTCAACACATTGAAATGAGCAGCCAAGTGGCTTTTGATTAGTGAATGTAATGGGATATTTACTTCGAAAGACGTGGCAGCATTTATTTTGTGCTATAACAGCTGTGAAAAGACGAATCAGTCTCACTGAATGTTAATTATTTATGCATTAGTGAATCATGTGGAAATTGTTTTTTTTTAGCCATTGACTAACCATATGATACACAATGATATACACAGAAAGAGAGTCAATTATAACAGGGACAATGGCATAAACTTGCAAGAAAATTTAATTAAATTTAATATTTGTGTTTTCGATTCTTGTTTTGAAGATGACGATAAGAATGAAGATAATGATGTTGTTCACAAGCTCGATCTGTTTTTAGCTGAACGTACACAAAGAAGGTCAGTAGCTGCTTTATTTAGTGAACAATAAATAAAAACTAATTACATTCTTGAGGTCTGTGTGACCCTTATTTAAAACATGTGCAAGAAAAACTTCAAGGAAAAGTTGTGAAAACGAAAAAGAAACTCATGCAGTTTAGTTTTGTAATAATGTGTAGTTCCAGAAAATATCCATACCCCATCGTGGAAGGAATTTCAATTAAGACCAAGATATTCTTGGGTTTTTGAAATTGTCACATTTTCTTCATCGATGAACACAAAACTTTCAAACAAGGATGACTTTCTTTTGATCGAACCAATTCGGGAAACAAATTGACCATCTGGAAACATACATAGACTGACAACCACACCTCCTTGCCTTTGACCCTCCCCCCCCCCCACCCCACCCCTTTGGAATTTCCAATTCCCTCCATGGTTGGCATTGTATGGATATTTTCTGGAACCACACAACGGAATAAGAGATGTTGTCTCTAATGGTGGGATATTAAACCATCATAATTATTTTCCATAACGGTACCATGTAAAATAGGTGTAGGTTCTAAAGCATGTTTTTATGGGGAATTTTTTTATACACAGAGCCACTTCAGAAGTAGTAGTATTGAGTGATGATGATGATGATGATGATGCACCTGAGACTTGTGCAGGCTCTAGCAGCTCCCCTCCGGAAATTATTGAGGTATGTTAACCACTACTTTAGGATGAGATGTAGGAACTTGGAATGTTACTGTTACTTCTTTGTGCCTGTTTCTTTTATAAAATGTGTTGAGTTTACAGCCGCTTCATGTAGGGGATAACTATATCTTTGTCCCCATTTCAATGTTTCATTTTCCATTACAGACTGAGGGATTTGTGTACTAAAATTCTGTCTCTTATTTACTTTCATTTTGTACAATTTTGTAAGATTATTATACATGTATGACTGACTGGAAAGTGGCTGTAACTGACAGTTTTCTGAATAAATATTCTCTACCTTGCTACACAATAATTGTCGGATGAGGTTGGAGTGCCAGTCATGGAGGAACATAACTGCGAAGACATAGTTCTTGCGATTGCTAGGAAATTAGAAGTTGACCTGCAACCAGAAGACATCGAAATAAGTCACCGACTAAAGAGGAAAGGCCCAAATGGTACCGCCTCTAGTGCTATCATTGCTAAATTCGTTAGTCATAAGAAGAAAACCGAGCTTTACCGTGCACGCGTCAAGCTGAAAGAAAAATCTCTGAAGGACTTTTTCCCGACGCTAACGGATTATGCAGAAGTCGCAAGCAGAGTTTTCATAAACGAGAATTTAACACCTGCCAGACGAAAACTTCTAGGAGTCACTCTAAAGAAGAAACACGAGGGTGAACTGCATAGTGTGTGGACATTGGACGGAAAAATCTTTACGAAGGCAACGCCGACAGCCAGCCCAACGATGATCACCTCTTAATCGGACGAACATTAATATAGGTAATATGGCTTTAGTGATTTATCTTGGTTTGTTTGGTTATAACAGCTTATAATTAATGTTTAGATTTTCGAGCAATCCACCGTTATAAGATTTAATTGTAACTCGCAAGTGGGGGAAGGATTTCTTGTTAGTGAGGTTATGCACAATTTTTTTTATTCTTGTTGTGTGTTGTATACTTTTTTGATTTTGTTGTTTACCACTGTTAGTGTAATTTATATTAATTTATTCTGCTTTCATGTTGCTCCAATACCAAGGGGATTGCAAAAAGTACGAGTATTTATCCGCAATTTGAATCTCATAAATTCACGTATAAGGATTCCGATGAATACTCATGAGCACTAAATTTAAGGTTTTGTCCCTAAATGTCAGGGGATTAAGGGAAAGAGTTAAAAGAAAGAGTGTATTTGCATATTTAAGAGAACAAAAATGCGATGTCTATTTCCTGCAAGAAACTTATTGTCAAAAGGAAGATGAGAAAATTTGGTGTTCAGAATGGGGTGGGAAAATTTTTTTCACACATGGTACTACTCATTCAAAAGGTGCTTGTATTCTGCTCAAGCCAAATTTAGATGTTTCACTGGACAATGAATATAGCGACTCAGAAGGACGGGTAGTGTTGATTAATGCCAGAGTAAATAAGCAACGACTTTCTTTGTGTAATATCTATGCACCAACAGAGAAAGACAAACAAAACGCTTTTCTCGATAATTTGATTACCATGCTTATTGGTAAGGCCCACATGGAATCGCTGATAGTGGGAGGGGACTGGAATGTAACACTGAACAAAATAGATAAACAAGGGCTTCATAAATGGATACCGTCGTCTTACAGAGATAACATCCTTTCCGCAATGGAAGAACTTGATCTGATTGACATCATGCAAAATTTCCATCCCAGAAAAAAAGTATTCACCTACGAGTCCAAACAATATAAATCTAAGAGTCGGTTGGATTTCTTCCTAATTTCGAATAAGTTAAAACAATGTGTGAGCAAAACTGATATCAGAATACCGGTACGTTCAGACCACAAAGCTATAGACTTGCAATTGAGATTTGGCGATGAAAAGCGGAGAGGGCCGGGAATGTGGAAGTTTAATAATACTCTTTTGGAGGACGAGGAATATTTGGAAAAAATCCGTCAGGAATATAATCATATTAAGTCAAAATATGAAGAAGTAGAAAATGTTCAGCTCCTCTGGGAATTAATTAAAATGGAGATAAGGAGTTATACGATAAAATATACAAAGCAAAAGAGCTTTCAACTTAGGCAAAGAGAGAGAGAACTACAGGAAACGTTAAAGCGCCTGGATAATAGATTATGTAACCTGGGGTTAGATTCCTTGGATTTAGATAACTATGCCAAGTTAAAAGAAGAGCTTGAAAATATCTATAAAGTCAAAGGCGAGCGATCCATCTTTCGATGTAAGGCAAGATGGAGAGAGCAAGGAGAAAAACCTACTAAATATTTTCTTAATCTCGAAAAGAGAAATTATAATAGAAAGATAATTGCAGAGCTTAAAGTCGAGGATGATAAAATTTTAGTGGATGAAAAGGAGATTTTAAATCGAATCCAATGTTTCTATGAAGACCTGTACACATCCAAAACCTTGCTGAATGAGGATAAATTCAACGAATTTGTAGAAGATCTGAATATACCACAGTTAACCGATGAGCAGCGGGAAAGTATAGAACATCAGGTTACTAAAGAAGAGTGTAAAGAGGTTTTGAAAAGCTTTAGTTCTAATAAGACCCCTGGCTGTGATGGATTTACAAAAGAATTTTATGATATTTTCTTTGAAACAGTGGGAGATGATTTAGTAAACAGTTACAGCGCAGCTTTTAAGGCGGGGGAATTATCAATCTCACAGAAGAGAGGTGTTATTACTCTTATTCCTAAGGATGATGAATATCTTCTTATTCTTGAAAACTGGAGGCCTATCACACTCCTAAACATGGATTACAAAGTAATAGCAAAAATCATTGCAAAACGTATTGAAACTTTACTTCCGGTCTTAATTCATGAGGACCAAACTGGCTTTGTAAAAGAAAGATTTATTGGTGAAAACGTCCGACTTATTAATGACGTGATGAACTATCTGGACAACTGCAACAGCTCTGGTATATTGGTAGCTATAGACTTCAAGAAGGCCTTTGATTCCTTGGAATGGTCATTTATTAAACTTTGTATGGCTAAATTTAATTTTGGCGATAATATACTGCGATGGGTGTCACTATTTTATCAAGGCACACAAACAGCGGTTCTGAACAACGGCTTTATGACAGACTTTTTTAATGTAAGTAGGGGAGTGAGACAGGGATGTCCTCTCTCCCCTTACCTCTTCATCCTTTGTGCGGAGATATTGGCTCACAAAATAAGAAAAGTGGAAAACATAAAAGGGATCAAAATTTTTAACACGGAGATTAAGCTAAGTCAATTTGCTGATGATACAACGCTGTTTTGTGCAGATACTCTTTCTGTACAGAACGCACTTGCCCTGATACATAAATTCGGAAAGTTATCGGGACTGTGTCTGAATGAACGGAAAACGAAAGCAGTTTGGTTAGGGAAAGACAAAAATTGTAAAGCTAAACCCCTCAACTTAAATTGGACTTGTGATACAATTCGAATTCTGGGAACTTACCATTCATATGATAAAAAGAAAAACTTGAAGCAAAATTTTACGATCAAAGTACAAAAAATACAAACGGTTTTTGATATGTGGCGCAGTAGGGACCTAACTATGTTTGGAAAAGCAGTAATAATAAAAGCGCTTGGAATCAGTCCGATTGTGTACTCTATGTCCATGCTGGAAGCACCAAGGTCTGAACTAGAAAAAGTAAACAAATTAATTTTCAAATTCTTCTGGAAGAATAAACCGGATAGAATAAAACGAGAGGTGCTATATCAGAATATCGATAAGGGTGGGATTAAGTTGCCAAATATATTTCTGATAAACAAAGCTCTGAGGTTAAGTTGGATTAGTCGGCTTGTTGCTGACAGGCCAGGCAACTGGAAGAAAATCCCTCAACATTTTCTAGATAAATCTGGTGGAATTGAATTCTTAATAAAATGCAATTATGATGATAAGAGCTTGGACAAACAAATTCCAGCCTTCTACAGGAATATGTTATTATATTTTAAAGAATTAAAATGCCTCTACGATAAAGAAAATATAGAAAAATATGTTTTATTCAACAACAAACTGATTCTTATTGACAAAAAACCTGTGTTTTGGAAGTCTTGGTATGACAACAATATTGTTACTGTTCAGGATCTTTTAAAGGATGATGGCACAGTAATGACCTACAAGGACTTTAGTGAGAAGTATAATAATGTTAAATCGAACTTTCTTCAGTTCTATCAGATGACATCAACAATTCCAAAACGCCTCTTTGTTTCAGGGAAAAACATTAACGTAGATAAGGGGATTCTTGACAACGGTAAGCCAGTTGCTCTAGGTCAAAATACCGAAATAGATTTATGTAAAATGAAATGCAAAGACTACTACAGACTATTTATTGAAGGAAAGTACACGTGTCCTACAGGTTTTCGGAAGTGGTCTAATTACTTCGACAGAGACGTTACAAAAGAATGCGAAAACTGTTTAAAACATACTAAGGCTATCTGCCAAGATACAAAAGTCCTACAAACGACATTCAAATTATTACATCGTATTATTTTCACTAAAAGAGAGTTGGCATTCTGTAACATTGCCCCGGACGCGAAATGTATCTACTGTGAACAGGATGACTCTATAGAACATTGCTTTTTTCAATGCCCATCAGCGCTTGAATTCATCTCCAGTGCATGCAATTGGTTTGAGCGGAAGACAAACAAGCCTCTCGATATAAATAACTATTCTTTAATCTTTGGAATAGAACATCACGCAAACCTAATAGCAAATCTTTTTATTACATATTTAAGGCATTATATAATTTATAATAAAATGTGGGACAGCCAACTGACATTAAAAGAATTTCAAAATAAATTTAATAACTATTGTAGAACCTTAAAGATTAATAGTCCGTTTTCAATCTAATTAATGTAATAGATGGAAATGTATCGTATTGTTATGTATTGTACTTGAAATTGTATGAAAATGTATTGGAGAACTGTTGTACTGGAAAAAAAAAAAAAAAAAAAAAATAATGTGTAGTTCCAGAAAATATCCATACCCCATCGTGGAAGGAATTTCAATTAAGACCAAGATATTCTTGGGTTTTTGAAATTGTCACATTTTCTTCATCGATGAACACAAAACTTTCAAACAAGGATGACTTTCTTTTGATCGAACCAATTCGGGAAACAAATTGACCATCTGGAAACATACATAGACTGACAACCACACCTCCTTGCCTTTGACCCTCCCCCCCCCCCCCACCCCACCCCACCCCTTTGGAATTTCCAATTCCCTCCATGGTTGGCATTGTATGGATATTTTCTGGAACCACACAACGGAATAAGAGATGGTGTCTCTAATGGTGGGATATTAAACCATCATAATTATTTTCCATAACGGTACCATGTAAAATAGGTGTAGGTTCTAAAGCATGTTTTTATGGGGAATTTTTTTATACACAGAGCCACTTCAGAAGTAGTAGTATTGAGTGATGATGATGATGATGATGATGCACCTGAGACTTGTGCAGGCTCTAGCAGCTCCCCTCCGGAAATTATTGAGGTATGTTAACCACTACTTTAGGATGAGATGTAGGAACTTGGAATGTTACTGTTACTTCTTTGTGCCTGTTTCTTTTATAAAATGTGTTGAGTTTACAGCCGCTTCATGTAGGGGATAACTATATCTTTGTCCCCATTTCAATGTTTCATTTTCCATTACAGACTGAGGGATTTGTGTACTAAAATTCTGTCTCTTATTTACTTTCATTTTGTACAATTTTGTAAGATTATTATACATGTATGACTGACTGGAAAGTGGCTGTAACTGACAGTTTTCTGAATAAATATTCTCTACCTTGCTACACAATAATTGTCGGATGAGGTTGAGCAAAAAAACACCTTCAGGGACCCTGGGAAACTTTTTTTGCTGCAGTAATACACACTTAACAATTATTGGACGAGGTTGGGATTGGGAGAATGACTGCGCTGAAAGATGCCACTGTAAATTACCATTTACTAATTTATTTATTTATTTATTTATTTATTTATTTATACAGAAGAAAAGTATAACACAAGCTGATCTAATACAAGCTGATCTTCATACAATTCTCTTTCTTTCAAACATTACCTAAAAACACCAAAGGAAATTGTTGATGCCTTCTTTGTATTCCCACTGTTTTTGCGGGTCTTGTTGTAATCAAACCGCACTCCTATAACTCTGGAAAACGAGCTGTCATTTTTCTTAGAACTAGACAGAACCACGCATGAGCAGAATATTATTTGGAGTAAAATAACTGTCGGACGGTAATGTGCATGAGCATACCATTATTTTTAGGCAGTTATTCGCAGGACACGTAGCAGGCTCTTGGCCAACGAAAAGAAAGGGAAAATGCATCGAATGATAATTAAGCTTGTTTCCATGGTAACAGCTTTGCCGTGATTTATTTGTTTAATTGGAGATTTCAAACGTAAAGTTTCTTATAATTATTATGCTACAGTGTTGTCCAATATTGATTTCCCTAAATACAGGCCTGAAGTATATTCTTCATACATATTTATAGGCAGGTGCAAGTGATGCTACCTTGGACATTTCACAGTCACCACGAAAGTATGGAGGACAAAATGTGAGTCTATTTGGAGGTCATGAAGACTGCAGGATGGTAACACTGGAAAGTCTTGAAAATCCGTTTATTATACCACTCCTCATGAACTGTAGGAAGGATAACCCTGAGTTGATTTCTTCACGGATGCCTTACTCGATTCAAGAGACTGGAACATTTTATTATTGACCTGGATTCCTTAGGCAACAGGAAAGATGTCTTCTGTGATGATAATGGAGCTTGGACGATGAAAGGCAATAGGGAGAAATTGTACTGTGTTACGAAGAACTTAGAAGGTCAAGTTTCTTCATTGTTCAAGGTTTCATCAGAAGCAGATATATCAGTGAGAAGACGCCCTTACATTTGCAAGTCCTGCCCTGAATTTCACAAGACCATTGTTACAATTGAATATGGAAAATCAATTGAAAAATGGTTTTCTTTGGCATTAGTTCATTATTACTGGGAAGGAAAGCCAAGAAAGTTTAAAGTTGCTCCTCATGGCAATCGCAAACTCGAGTCCTCTGCGCCACCATATGTGAAGACAAAAGAAAGCACAAAACAGCACCTTGTACAAAACCTGTCAGAGAAGAAAACAAATCCTAAACGTGCACTCTTTGAGACCATAAAGGATAGTGGTGGGGTTTGTGGTGCAGAGAGTGTGACATTACTGTTTAACATTAAACATCAGCTGGGCCTGACATCCTCTTCAGCATCAAAAGGTAACAATGATCCACTAATGGCAGTGCTTGAGCTTCAGAAGGGTTCTTTTTCAGGATTCATTCGTGAAGTGGCTTGCAATGATCTGCCGACAGTAATGCTCTTCACAGATCAGCAGGTTGATGACATCATGCGTTTCTGCTGCCATAAGAAACCCAATTTGGTTTCAGAGCTTGGATTGGACATCACATTCCAATTGGGGCCATTTTATCTGCTTGTAACCACTTACAAAAACCCCATGCTTACTGTGAAAGGTACCAGTCACCCACCTTCTCTTCTTGGGCCAGTTATGGTCTGCATGACCAAGGATGAATCTACATATCTATCATTTCTCCACTGTTTATTAAGAGCTGCACCTGGGCTTGGTAACTTTCTTCATGCAACTGGAACAGACAACGAGTCTGCTCTGCGTAATGCCATTGCAGCAGGTTTCCCTCAGTCTCACCCGCTACTTTGTTACTTGCACAGCAAGAAAAACATCAAAGAGAAGCTAAGACATCTGGGGCTCTCTCAAGCCCTAAGTGGTAGGATTATTGAGGATATTTATGCCAAAGGAACCGGTCTTCTGTGGTCCAACTCCAAGGAGGAATTTGACAGGAGAGTGCAAGTTTTAATGCAAGACTGGCACACATTGGAGTCATCAGAGCGCAAGGAGCCAGAGTTTGTTGAGTACTTTCGTAAGTTTAAATTGGAGGATATGAGAGAAAGAATGGCCATGTATGTTGTACGCGAGCTGGGGCTAGGGGAGGAGCCATACTTACAGAACATTTCAGAAGCCATGAATGCAATGTTAAAAGAATGGAACAACTTCGTCCCTCAAGAGTTGGGTCACTTTGTCGTGTCCCTGTACGATTTCAAAGAATCTCAGGAAATGGAAACTGAATTAGCCTGGTTTGGACTTTCCGACAAGTGGGAAGTATCTGACGAGTTTAAACAGCACATGCCCAGACAACAGTATGGCGAGATGACTATGGAGGAAAGGAGGAATGTAATGAAGCAGATTTCAAAGCTATGCCCAGACCCACAGTCCTACAAGCAGTGCAAAACCTTTAAGTTTACACCAAGTGCATCAAGTTCTTCCTCCAAAACACCATCGACTGCAGTTGCCAGGCCAAGCAGTGTTGTTGACCTGAGACAGCTAGAGGGTCAGTTTTCTAGGGAAGAACTATCCAGCCTTTCAGAAAAGGCAAAAGCCCTTATCCACAACAAGGGTGTGCGAGAAGGATTTCAGATAGGCTCGTTTTTGGTTGATAGTGGTGCTTCGCTTCCTTGCAGGGTACAGCTTCTTAAGAGTGGCAAGTGTTCCTGTACCTGCACATTTTTCAGCAGAAACAACATCTGCCATCATTGTGTTGCAGTTGCCATTCAGACCGAAAGGGTTAATGAAATAGTTACAAGCTTCCCAGGAAGGAGCCTAACCCGGGTCAGTATGTCAACGGCACCCAAATTAGTTGGTACCAAAGTGCCGCCCAGGAAGCGCCCTCGAGAAGAGGCAGCACTACCTCCCCAGGCCAGTGTGGATGAGGAGGGATCCCACCAATTGACAGCTGAAGCCATTGGTGACACAACTGTGGTGATCAGGAAAAGTGCCAAACCTAGTGACCCTCCACCAAGTGCACCCCTTGTCATTAAAAGTATCAGTGGGGGGATAAGAAAATGTGCTGGATGCAGGAAGCCGCTTTCCACGGTTATCGAGGGCTACAATGAGGACGTTGACAAAATGTATTGCTTTGGCCGTTTTGAAGGATACAACTACTGGAACAAGACCACTAAGAGGTATCAGAAAACAGCTTCCACACGGCATTATCACCTCAACCCGGTTTGCACCAGGTTGAGGCAGGCTGAAAGTCCTCTAAGAATCAGTTCTGAAAACATCCAAATCAGTCCCCACCTTCGCACAGTTATAAAGGAGCGCTTCTCTTATAATCTAATTTAGAGAGTACCTTGAATTAATTTTTTGCACATTGTGTGGTTCCAGTAAATGTCCATACTCCCCCCACAGAAGGGATTGGACATTCCGTGGACCAAAAACCCAAAAATTTAAAGCAATGTATGAAGCTAAATTGGAATTTCCGGAGGAGTGGGGGGGTCATAGGGCAAATCCCTTCCGTGGGGGGGGGGGGGGTATGGATTTTCTGGTGCCATACATTGTATTTTTGATACACAACACACAACTTGAAATTGGAACTTCTATTGTTTTGCATTTTTAAAAATCTAGTGTCACATGCACATTTGCCTGCCTAAGGTACCATCTTGCTGATATACTCTGTGCTTTTGAGAAGGGAGAAAACGATATCTCCAGCATGTTTTTGTACCCTTGTTTTTTTCATATTTACATTGTTAACAAGTAAGTGCTTCTGCAGACATTGTGCATCAGAACTGACACTTTTGTTTGTGAATAGTAGTAACCTTACAACAGGAAATCAGGGATAGTTGATATTTACAGCATGTTTTTAGAGTGATTTGGTTTAACCTGTGAAACAACATCTAGCAATTAGTGCGTAAAAGTCACAACTAAGAAAACAATAGAATTAGTGTTAATACTATGTTAAAGTAAGTTAGCATTAGAGTTTAAGTAAAACCACTCCAACCCTACAAGTGAAAACTTTTAGTCTCTAAATTAAGCTCAAGTTTTCAATAATTCTTCTCTATTTTAGTCGCCAGGCTGGGGACTTTGGTTCCAATTTAGTCCCCAGCCCTAAAATTTTAGTCGCCATGGTGACTAAAATGGTCTTAACTTGGAGGGTTGCACTCTACACCCTTGTTTTGTTCAAATTTACATCGTGCACACGTTAGTGCTTATGTAGACATTGTGCATCAGAACTGAAATGTCTTCTTGTAAATAGTACATGTGTTACAACAGGAAATGCAATCTGAAAATTTTCAACTATTTTTTTTAACCTTGTTTTGTTGATGTTTACATCGAGCACAAGTTAGTGCTTCTTTTTTTTTTTTTTTTACAAGTTAGTGCTTCTGCAGACATTGTGCATCAGAACTGAAATGTCTTCTTGTGAATAGTAGTTGTGTTACAACAGGAAATGCGATCCAAAAATGTGGTTGTTATTTTCAGCATGTTTTTATAACTTTGTTTTGTTAATATTTACATTGTGCACAAGTTAGTGCTTCTGCAGACATTGTGCATCAGAACTGAAATGCCATCTTGTGAATAGTAGTAATGGTACAACAGGAATGCGATATGAAATAAATAAATGTATTTTGTTATGAAGGAATTTGCTTCCAATATTGTTTTTTGGCGTTTCATCAAAACCAAATTTCTCCACAATATTAACGCTTGATCAAGAGAAAAGTTTGAGAATGAAAATGATCACAAAAGGAAAAATGGTTTGATCTTTTTAAAATTCTCCCTGTGTTTAAATGGCGATTAGATGTTACAGAGTTGTTTCCTTGGTGTTGTTTTACCCACCCCTTCCCCCACCCAAACAATTATTGTTTGGGGAGGTGGTTTATTCTACAGTATGCACCTGCAGAACATCTGAGCAGCGGTAATAAAAGATGGCGGATCGCGGTGAAACGGTCGGTGAAACGATCAAAACAAACAACTTAGGGGTAATATTTTCTTTCTATTTTTTTTTCTCGGTATTTTTTAGTATTTTTTTAGGTAGTCCATCTAGGTAGTCCATTTACCAGTCCAACAGGGTAGTCCATTTTGGTAGTCCATCGTGGTAGTCCATGGACTGGGGGTCAGCGAAATGTACCGACCCCCGGCTCTTGGTGTTAAAAGTTTCCCACCAAAGATGTCGGCATCGGCCCAGTCCTCCTCGTGTAATTCTACCGTCCTCGAGGTCAGCCGTCCAGGTATCTTAAAGTCCCTAATGATGATGAACAAAGCATTTTTCCGACACCAAAAAAATGAAAATTCTGTTGCTATAGTTCCCTTGCCTTGTCGATTATATCTGCTGACTTCGCTCAGTCACTTCAGGCTCCTTCACTGCATCAGCAGTAATGTGATAGTATAAGGACTACAACAAAGGTACATTGCAAAAAAAAAATTTCAGTTTATTATCTTTCTTTATTACATGTATACTGAATCCAACTATCTCGAAACACTCTGAAATTATTTACATTAAAAATTGCTTCATTAAACATGTTCATTTTCAACTTATGAGTGATGATTCAGATCTACCAAAGGGAAATGCACAGAAAAGCACTACTTATACTTTCTTACGATAGCCGATCAAGGTCAACAGGCGGGAGAGGCACAGGTTCTCTATGAAAATTGGCCCTTGCAGTAAGTTGATTTGTCTGAGGCAGCGAAGCTCTGTTGGATATGAACACTCCAGGGTCACCTCGTCGAGACAGAGTCACTCTGTTAAGTCGTTGTACCCCATCGTTGGATGGCTCATTGAAGGATGGCAATGGGAAGTCCCTAAAGCACATCTGGTGTCCAGTCCAATAATAGAAAGACAAATTGGGGTCACTCTTCTTGGAAAACTCATTCATTATTTTAGGGAGTTCATCGTAAAATTCCTTTCTGTCGAAAATGACACCAATCACCTCAGGAAAAAGAGCAATTATCCCTTCAACATCATCCGTAGAGGAAGCCCTTGGGCGTTCTGGGGGCAAACCTCTCTCACTGTATTCCTCTCTTCATTGCTGGCGTGTTTCTAGATTAGCTACTAAACCAACAATGATCTCTCTGGTCAGACCACATATTCCCTTGATTGGCCTGTAAAATACAAGAAAAGAATACCAAACATTGTGACTTTTTTGCCAATAACATGGCATGGCATTTTGTTATCCATGCAGTCTTTTGAAAGCAACCAGATTGTTGGAAAATTTTCTGTTTAGGAATTCGATGTTTACCCCATCAAATTTTGTTGTAGCCTTGAAGGGGGAACAAGGATCTTGAAGGAGGAAGGAGCAGAATCTGCACTCACCCAAGGTTCAGGAAATCCAGAAAAATAATTCTTCTGAAAATCTTCCTTGAAAGAGCAGCCCCCCCTCTGTTGAAATTTCAAATAAGTGCTCCACCCTCTTACATGCATTGAAGATGAGCTCAAGATAACATCAGGTTGCTGTTTGCAAAAAAACATCATGACCATATTGCCCAAAATTCAGCGAAATTCAACCTTGAAGCTAGAGTCTAGAGGCTTCTTAATTTGTCAGCCACTGATTTTCAGAAGAGACTGGCACAAAAATTTGTTTTTTTTTTATCAAAATTTTGGTCAGGCATGGTGAATGTCCCATGACCAACTGTTATTTGCAGTCCAGTTTTCCGGAAATCAACAACTCGAAAAAATCCAGAAAAATTTGAGGCCCAAGATTGGCCCCTCTTGTTTAAGTGTCCTTCACATAAGCATGCTGTCTATATAAAATTTGTAGTTGCAAGGTATAGGTACAAAGGGTTAAATACCTTTTCACATCAATGGTTGAGTAGTCATGATCCTGATCCAGGTATGGTATTCAGTCTTTCAGCAACCACGTCATCATATCTTTGCAATACTGTGCCCGAGTCTCCTCGCTGATACCACGCCCGTCAACCGCCTTGTGCCAGTTGTGAATGATGGAAAGTATCTTTGGCTCAGCATGATGACAATTTTTCTCCATAAAGCTGATCACGCCCTTTGATGTTGACCACTCGCAATCTGGAACAGACTGTTTGTTTTTGCCTGTCAGTGCCTCATACGTCAAGCCAGTATCTGTTATTGATTGAATAAAAGAATCTCTGTCAGTACATGACAACAAAACTTTGCAATATCTGGTGGCTAAGTTTTGTCCCAGGAACTAACTAACAGCTTGGTTTTTTAATTGTTTGTTAGCAGATTTATTTCTTATTATGAATAGGCTTGTCCTCAGCTTTTTCACAGAGGTTTATCAAGCTATGAAACATCATGATACCAAGTCTAGTTAGAAATGTTTACATGCCCAAAGATATTTTTTAAAAAAGCATTACTTTTGTCCTCAGACAGGCTACTGAAATTCAGGACAAGTTCATTGCTGTAATATATCAAGAATGAATACTTCATATAATCATGTGACTTTTTTCAACCTGGATCATGAAGGGCATCTCTAAGAAATTTAACTTGCAATCCAGGAATTAACCCTTCTCTCAAACAGCCAACAATTCTTTTTAGTAAATGGTTATGGTCCTCCCGCTGGTGAAGTTTCTCCTGGGTATCAGCATTGACCTCAGGCACCACCAGGCTGTTTCTGACGTCAATTCCCTTTTCTGCTTGAGACTTGATCTCCTCTCTAAACAGGTATATGGCCATAATTGACTTCAAGCAGTCAGTTGCATTTTCATCTTTTCCTGTGACAAACATTTTAAAATAAATATTATTTTTCTTATTGGAAATCTTTACCCTTACATCAGAAAACACGCTCTAAATCGTCGCCATCTTGAATACATCACGAAATAATGCTTTGCGATCGTAGCGCCCACACCACCTGCAGACCCCTAAAAGAGACCAGCTTAAAATAGAGAAAATTAAAAAGTAGACAAAGACATTTTGTTACAATGGACATTTGATATTAATGTCACGGAAAACTTTTTTTATACGAATAGAGTAAATATAACGAATCAGAATTCTTTCTTTCTTGTTTTTTTCCTCTAGTGCAACCCTAAACGAGACCTTGATGGCTAAAAATAATGACATTTTGCCCAGAACACCCTAAGCGAGACCAAAATCCCTAAGCGCAACTACAAGCATGTCCGTCACTTTCACCACCCCTTCTCCCCAGGTTATTTTCCCATTGCGGGATTGCACGCTCGCTATATTTTATCATTACTCCTTCCACTTTCAGACGAGTTATGGAGCCCAATATTCTAAAATCTGTGCCATTTAGACAAGGTAATTGAACTGTTTTCATGTTATTTGTATCCTCATTGTGGAATGACTGCAGTTGCATCCACAGGTAGTGCAAAAGCTCCATTATAACCAATAGTATCGTAGAATGACCTCGTGTGTCTTGGGGCTTACTCCTCTAACTTACATGGAATGGCGTAATTAAATCAGACAGTGCGGTACATGGTTTGAAGGCTATGGGCCGCTGATTTTTCTTCAACAATTCTAGCAAGAGCTGGACCTACATAATCAAGAATGATAACGAACAGAGATTTTGTTGCATCCAATCATCTCTTAACTGGTGTTTCTCGATTTGTAATTAAATCTTTGAGTAAAGAAGCCAGTACCATAGAGTCCTCATCTTCACTTTCTAAGATTTTCAAAGCTATGTCAGGAATGGCATGATTTACATTATTTTGCTGCATAGTTAGTTTGATTTCCCCTATAATCTCATCTTTGTCTTTTAGCTCTAATTTCAATTCTTGTACTTGAGAACAATACAGATCTAGGACAGCACACTTTTCAACCATTTCTTGCAATAAACTTTGGGCATTCATTGTACCCATTTCTTTTCTCGTAATGTCTGCCCTTTCCAGAAAGATCTTGTAAGGGCACAAAGCTTTCTCTTCAAGGTTTTCAACATCACTTCTTATCGAAGCTAGAATTTGACTAGCAATGCTTTCTCCAGATGTGGCTGATGAAACCATACATGAAAAAGCTGCATTTTGTGGAGTCTAAACCATGGCTTTTTCCTCTCGCAAACACCTGCAAATGTTTACCCTGATAATCATCTCCATGGGAATGTCATGTGTAGTTCTAGTAGTATCACATGCGGGCTGTTTTGATATGGTGGAGCTACATGCTTTTGTTATTTTTTTATTTCTTTATTTATAGTTTTACATCACTTACAATATTGTACCATACATCTACATATATTACACTTATTACTTATTACAATGTACAAACTTACACTTAAATCTATTGCTGCAATCTAACATGTACAGTTAATAGCAATACATTTTTAACTATAGTTTACTTATTTGTAACAGCATACTGTATAACACAAAGATTGATCTTGATATAAAGCTACATGTATAAACGAAAAAAAAGAAAACTTCTTACAGAAAATTATATGGCATCTATTGCTTACATGAAAAAAATGAAAATAACTTACACTCTGTTTAAGAATTAATTTGTGATATTGCTTTACTTTTCTTTTCTTACGCCTCAGCATGTTTGGACCTTAAGATCCATAGGGGGAAGAGTAAAGTCCTGAAGGTCAACACGGTCACAGTTGATCCCATTATGCTGGAAGGTGAAGCGCTGGATGAGGTGGAGAGCTTTACCTAGGCAGCATCGTAGATAACACCTGGGGGACAGAAGCCGATGTAAGAGCTGACATCGGCAAGGTGAGAGAAGCTTTCCAACAGCTGAAGAATGTCTGGAGATCATCACTTCTCGGCACCAGCACTAAAATCAGGATCTTTAACACCATTGTGAAGCCTGTATTGCTCTATGGAGGGGGGCGTAAAGGGGTCCGATAACTGCAAAACCGCACATAAAAGCTTGCAAAAACCGCAACACCGCATCGATTTTGACCAAAATACGAAAACTGCAGTTACAAGTTTCGAAGTTGACCCCAGCGACTTTCGACGTCCATCATTCAATTACAAATATTCTAAAACAGACAACGTAGATCATTGCACTCAAATTATTATGACAATGCTGTTGTATTACAGAATATGTTGTTTATAACTGATCTTGATGAAGTATCTAGATGTCCTGGATCATGCACTCTGATAAGTATCAGTTACTTTCAGGGCTTTGTAAGTGACTAACATCCGATGAAGCTGGGACTGCCATGTGTGGAAAGTCTCAAAGGCGCGCTTTCGTTTGGCCATCAGTGTGCACACGGACGCACAACCACTGTTTAAAACGCCAGTATTTACAATATCCTGAAAAGAGCTAGAGGAAGATGGCTAGAGTCCAAATGATGATGCCGAGGATGGTCAGGAAAGAAGGAAGTCAAAGTGAAAGCTATTGCCCAAGTGTCCTAGAAGAGATTGAAGAGATAACTGCAGGTGGCATATGTTTATTTCTTTGTGTCACACCAATTTGGTAGAAGGCATGCTCTCTGTTTGTCTCACTTCAGTTTGTTAAATCGGCCGTTTTTCAGCTTACATATCTTGAACAGGAGTTCGGGACATTCAACATCTGACAATATTTCGTTACTTATTTAGAATCAGCGTAAAATCAGTGAAGTTCATGTTTTTTGTCCCTTAACGAGTTCTCAGTAAAGCAGGGCAAGCTTCCTATTTCCCCTCAAAATAGCCTGGTATCCTCCCCACCATCTTAAACGTCTTCAACCTCTTCATCGCTACTTTCGTTAAACTCGTCTGCCTCATCTTCCTCTAACTGTAACTCATTTTCTGCGGCAGCTTCTCCCATATTGACCTCTTCTTCAAAAGCTATTGATGCAGGGTTCTCTGAGATCTCACATTGCCTTTGGTACATGTTATCAGGAAGTGTACCAGGTCGTGCCATGGTGGTCTCTTGGCGTACAGTTCGTTGACGTACGGCTGCACCATAGGAGGACGCCCAGTCCCTGAGTGCATTGCAGTCAGCTGGACACGTTTTCACGATTGGTAGAGGCTTCATGACAGGAACCTGTCACAGCAACAAAGCTCCCTCTGGCTTGGGATACCAAGATCGCCTACTTGTATGGTAATATGCTGCCCAACTAGTGATCCGTTTTACTGCCTCTTTCATCGTGACGCCGAATGACTTGCAGTACTCTGCTAATGACATGTTTGCCCATTGACATGTACAGTTGAGTGGCAATTTTCAACATCAAGTGTCAGGCGGCTCAACAGGTTTATTTTCTCGTAGTCAAAGTTCCTTAAGTTAGCAAAAATTAAGTTAGAAAAATGTGTGCAATTGTGTACCTTAGTACAGATCTTGATGGAGTTTGTTGATTTACGACCATCTACTATAGTTGAATTTATGTACTTACCAAATCATTTCTCTTAATTTGAGAAGGCGCTTCTCCTTCTTCTTCACCTTGCAGCGAAAACACAATTGATTGTCACTTTGTCTGCCTCATTTGACATTGGCAACATCCTCATCCATGTGGGTCACGTAGACAAGGTCGACAAGACACTAGAGCCCAAGACTCCCAGACACGAAAATTACAAGTCAACAAATCATTGGATAAAACGGTTAATCGTACTTATTATTAACTTGAAAAAGCCTGTCAATCCTGCCTAGTGCCTGTCCAACAAGAATAATTGACATAATTACAAGCCACAAGCCCCTGACTGTGCAAGGTAATGCGTTGAAAATATAAGTAAATAAGAAGTGTAGGAGAGGACACCATTAAGACCATTAAGTGTCAGTCCCGCTTTAAGCGGTCCTCTCGACTTCGCGACAAAAAATACTTTTCTTTTATTTTTTGCCTGTGAAAAGGGTTTGGTCCATACATTTAAAAAAGCAATGACTTATTTTCTTATTCTTTATTTTCGCCTTGCTACAGGCCAAAATTGAATTTTGGACGATCTGGGGCTGCCGGCGGTAGTCAAAGGGCTAAATTTTGACCATTTTGTGAAATGCGCTACGTCGACAAAAATGCACTTCACGGAATAATATTTGGCACAAATTCTAAGATACACTTATTGAGTTCACTGACGAAACGAGGACAATTTTTCGAAAATTCTAAGCATTCCAGCGTTTCTGAAAGTCACCGTACTCTGCGGTCTTTATTCGCACGTTAAAAATAAGGTAAATACAAGAGAATAAAACTCAAAAGTTTCAGCGTAAATTGGGGTCAAAAACCACGTAAATGTTTTTTTCTTACCTCAATTAACCGTTTTTAACTTTCAAACCGGTGGGTATCTCCTTGGATTCCACGCGAGAACAAATTAAAATCTGCCATAATCAGTGTGTTTACATAATTGTCGCTCGTGCCAAAGCTCATTTGCATAACCTCTGCAGTGGATGAAAAACTTCTTCAACCGTCCAAAATCGATTGATGACCTTCAGAATATAAGGAATTACTTTTATGAATATTCCCATACCACACATATCCAGGGCAGAGTAAAATTGTTGTTGACGATGATCTCAATGCTCGCGGCGAGCGAGACTCCACAAAGTAAACATTGACGGTTGCACAGGTCGAACTTGTCCCAAAAATGTATGTTCATTTTTGCTCCACAGATATCTCTAGGGGAAGAAGAAGAGTCGAAATACAACCATTTAATAAATATAGAGTGTTAAAACAACAAATGGGATCCGACTACAGGAATCGATCATGCAAAGATAACTTACAACTTGACGTTCGAAAACAACACTTACAGGTTGCTTAATGAGGAAGCGTAGTCGCCAGATACAATCCACAAGTTTGAGTAGAACTGTTTTATGTGATGAAGTGATGAAAAGGCATTAGCCTCAATTCAGTCTTGATGCATTTCATTCCGTAATCGTTCATTCGGAGCCACAATACAAGTTTTGTGCCCCCGGAACCGTTAACAAACAAATACTTTTTGAGTACGCTTGCGTCACAGTAACTTACAATGTCACGCAAATTGTAACGTATTCTTCTACGCTGTGTAGTAAATGATATTTTATTTTTAATAAGTGACTCGTGTTTTCATCGCTAAATATTTCTTTTTTCCTCGTTTCTTCTCTCTTGTGTCACTCAAATTGTAACGTGACTTTGCTAATTTACTTTTGTGGTCGGGCATTTGGGAGCAAATCGCAAAAAAGACAGTACAGAAAACAAATCAAAGAAAAGGTTCTGATAAAAGACAGAGTGTACTAAACTGTTTTCAATATTGAAATGAAAAAAAATGCTGCCCTTAGTTGTGTTTCATCTCACTGTGACATCTGTGAAAAAATATATAATCTGCCAAAGATTTTTGTTAAAAATCTAGGACTTAGCAAATGAAAAGAAACAGTTTCTCTTACTAGGAGGGGGTTTTATTAGTAGCTACAGCAGGGATCATACCGTAAAAACACGGAATCATTTTATTTTATCATTACTTAATTATCCTTCAGAAAATATGGGGAATTTCCACTACTCGGGGAAGGGGCTGGGTAACCCTTTTCTTAACACCAGGACACGCATGCAAGGGAGTTAGTTAATTTTTGTCTCCATCTCTAGAACACATAATTAGTCTAAACAAGATGCTACAAAGTTAATGTTGTAAAGGTATTCTTTATATCGGCTGTACCCCCTTTGTTTTTTCTTTCTTTGGTGGGTTAGAGTAATGAAGGAGTACACTTATCCGTTTACAATTCCCGACATTCTTGAAATTTCTTGCATTACAACTTCGTTCAGTCCCTTTTTATAGTTCTTCACTCTCTTTGTTTGCTAGTTTGTTTTCAAATGAGCACGGGCATTATAAAAACACGAAAATACGGATCAATACAGATTTATAATCATTTTACCTGTCCAATCTACAGGCGTCCATAAATTTAAAATAACAAACGTGTTCGTGTTAGTTACACATTCTTTACTTCACTGAGTGGCAGCCTCGTCAGCTACTTAGAACAGGTGCATTCCTTTACCACGTCCTTTACCTTATTCACCAAGGAGGGCTTAAGATCTCTGGATTTGTGTGGAAGTTCAAAGTGAGCGCACATAGCTTTTAGCGTTGTGACATTGAATTTCGATAACGTGTCATGTCTGGCACTCGCAAATGTCATGACCGTCATAAGTTATGGGATGCACCAGTCCCATTTGGCTGACAATATCTTCTATTGCTTCACGTCTGGATTTATCATCAGGGTAAACAATTTCGTCTTCGATGAGACTGTCATCATCGTCATCTACTTCGCCCTCTACTTGATTAGCTGCCGTACCTTTCCTTCGTTTGGCTGCAAGTCTCGAAAAAAATCCTTGCACCTGGGTCTTTGTTAGCCATTCGCTTCTTTTGAACTTTCTCGTTCCATCGGTGTTTCTGGCTTTTTTCATGTCAGCTGCCACTTGGGCGGGATCGCTTTACGACCAGTTGTCTCACCAAAGTACAGTTCGGGCCTTCTAAATCTAATTAGCGTAGTTGTTTGATAGAGGGAAATTTAGAAACCGAAAGGGAATTGAAAAATGCCGAATTGTAAGGCTCGATTAGCCTTAACTATTTCTAAGTGGCTGTGCTCATTTTTTTATTAATTTTTCTCATTGTATTATTTATCTAATGTAAACATTTTTGGGCACGAAATAAAAGATTGTTGTTGTTGTTGTTGTTGTTGTTGTTGTTGTAATCAGGACTGACGGCATGTTCATATGTGATCTAGGGCCATTACATAGGGGAAATACAATGATTCTCTCAAACCTTTTTCAGTTCCCGTTTTCAATTACCTTTCTTAATTTCCTTTTTCATTTTCATTTCCAAATCCCCGTTGAACTGTTTTTAGTTCTCATTCCGTAACTTCTATTCCCCGTACGCGTTTCTTACTCCTTTTCATGCACAAGAAAAGAATGTGATACCAATCACACTCCTTCCTTTATCGCCCTTGTGTTGTGGCTTTTCCAAGTGTATGAGGGTCGTATGGATATATTTGGACTTGACCAAGGCAAACAGACATTCGTATTGCGACAGGTTACTACGCAATACAACATATCTAGCAGAATAGATATACAAACGCAAAACAACACTGAGTTTTTCGTCAGTGATTTCGCTATATCCATTTAGGCATAAATGCTTTTACTTCATTCAAGTTATGTTTAATAATTTTGTTTGGCTTAAGTCGAAATGAACTTATTAGCTTTATTAGTACATATTCATAGAAAAATAAAGAAAATGCAGACCAATGGAAAGCATAAATTCATTTAAATGCTTTTAACTGCTGAGGTTTCTCTTGCTGTGTAAAAAAAAGAAAGCTCGTCAACCCCTCAATTGCAAGTTTTCTCCTGCTGTAAATACCGACCGACAACCCAACCCCCTCCCCACCAGCCCCACAAGTTTCACCCTTGTTTTGACCTCTGATCAGCCAGTCATGTCACAATTTGTGTGACATCCATGTCGCAAGGGGAAAATGAAGTTGACGGATCCCGAAGCACAAACCTTCCGTTGTGGCTCCGAATCGTCGATTACGAAAGCAAACGTATCAAGAATGAATTGAAGCTAATGCCTTTTCATCACTTCATCACATAAAACAGTTCTACTCAAACTTCTGGATTGTATTTGGCGACTACGCTTCCTCAGTAAGCAACTTGTAAGTGTTGTTTTTGAACTTCAAGTTGTAAGTTATCTTTGCATGATCGATTCCTGTAGTCGGATCCCATTTGTCGTTTTAACACCCTATATTTATTAAATGGTTGTATTTCGACTCTTCTTCTTCCCCTAGAGATATCTGTGGAGCAAAAATGAACATACATTTTTGGGACAAGTTCGACCTGTGTAACCGTCAATGTTTACTTTGTGGAGTCTCGCTCGCCGCAAGCATTGTGATCATCTTCAACAACAATTTTGCTCTGCCCTGGATATTTGTGGTATGGGAATATTCATAAAAGCAATTCCTTATATTCTGAAGGTCGTCAATCGATTTTGGACGGTTGAAGAAGTTTTTCATCCACTGCAGAGGTTATGCAAATGAGCTTTGGCACGAGCGACAATTATGTAAACACACTGATTATGGCAGATTTTAATTTATTCTCGCATGCAATCCAAGGAGATACCCACCGGTTTGAAAGTTAAAAACGGTTAATTGAGGTAAGAAAAAAACATTTACGTGGTTTTTGACCCCAATTTACGCTGAAACTTTTGAGTTTTATTCTCTTGTATTTACCTTAGTTTTAATATGTGAATAAAGACCGCAGAGTACGGTGACTTTCAGAAATGCTGGAATGCTTAGAAATTTCGAAAAATTGTCCTCGTTTCGTCAGTGTACTCAGTAAGTGTATCTTAGAATTTGTGCCAAATATTATTCCGTGAAGTGCATTTTTGTGGACGTAGCGCGTTTCACAAAATGGTCAAAATTTAGCCCTTTGACTACCGCTGGCGGCCCAGATCGGCCAAAATTCAATTTTGGCCTGTAGCAAGGCGAAAATAAAGAATAAGAAAATAAGTTATTGCTTTTTTAAATGTATGGACCAAACCCTTTCCACAGGCAAAAAATAAAAGAAAAGTATTTTTTGTCGCGAAGTCGAGAGGACCGCTTTAAGCAGGACTGACACTTAAGACATTGAACTTTTAACACCACAGGTACTTTTTTTACGGATAACCGCAGCCAATAATTCCCATAAACCGCAAGCTGCGCCATCTAGTAAAACCGAAATACAATAGAAAATAAAAATTACCGCAAAACCGCACCAAAAATAAGGCAAAACCGCAAACCTTTACGCCTCCCTCTCTATGGAGCCGAAACCTGGAGAACCACTGTTGCCACTATGGAAAGAATTCAGACTTTCATTAACACCTGCCTCAGAAGGATTCTTAAGATACACTGGCCAGACATCAGCAACCAAGATCTGTGGAAACAAACGAGACAGCAGCCTATAGAAGTTGACATCTTTCAAAGACACTGGAAGTGGCAAAGGCATTTATTTCTGCAGTTGCACGACTTATTGGACTTGACGTGAGTACCGTCCTAAGCAAGAATCTTTGAGTTGTGGCTCTTGATGATGCTTGCCATGTTGTTAGTGCAGCTGTAGCTGACCTTCCCATTATTACTATTAAATACCTTGTGCAATATGCGTGACCTAGGGAAATGTTAATAAACTAAGTGGAGGAACGACCTCCCAATATTTGTGTGGACATTCTCAATGTACAGCGGGTTGCACCAAATGATGTTTCTTGGTCTGTTCCTGCGTCTGTGATCTGTCTGGTTATCATCCCTCGCATATTGCAGACTCTCACGATAGCTGCTGGTTTTGAGAGCATCATTGTAGACCTGTGAGGCCTTGTTGAATTCCTCTGGTTCACAAGATAAGCCTGAGATTCTGGTACTAATCGTTGCTGGTAGATGCTTGATTATGGAAGGTGGTGGCTGGTCTTTGCATTGATGTATAGTGGATAGTTGTCCGCCTTTCTTTATGGGCAAAACTTCCCGGTGGAGAGATCCAATGTCAGGTCCAGGTAGTTGATAATTTTCACATTTGATTGGGCTGTTATTTGAAGGCCTAGTTCTCCAAGTATTTTTGAAAAATCTTTCCTTGTACTGTCAAGAGATCTTGTGCTCATCTTCTTAAACACTGCTAGGCCATCATCCCTGTGCAGGTCGATGTTTGCACTGGGGTAAGTGGATGTAAGCTTGTGCAGGATGTACAGACCTACCAACTCACACATCTCAGCGCCATTGTAACTGCCCATCGCCACATTGAACATAGGCGAATCACCAAAGTGTAAGCAATGATATGCACTTTTTGACTGTGTGGGAGGGCCTGATGGGCGAAAAACTGGCAAAAAAATAATATTTAAAATATTGAAGAATGATTCCTGGGAATGAGAATCACTTCTACACTGCTTTGTCACTGTTTGTGTGGTTGTCACCCGCCTGGAATCACTTTTTGCTACACTGTAAATCACTCTTGGGAATTCCACACGGAAGATTGAGGTGGACATGGGCACATGCAGACACATATAAAGAAACCAGAAAAGAAATAACAATAAGCTTAATCGTGTTTGAACGAGGACGCTATCCCAGTTGAGTTAGATCTTTACAGTGACCTCAAACCTGAATAGATCAAGGTCATGCTACTGACAATGAGATATGTTAATTGTCTTTATTATTTGTGCCGTTTTTCACAGGGCCACATTGATGAACAATTCTCCAGGCGGGTTACAGGCGGGTGACATCTTTGTATCAAATAGTTTATATTTTTAAATTTTATTGTCTACATAGTTTTTAAATTTTATACTCTAGCTTAGATAATCATATTTAAATTTTTTATACTGTAATTTTTAGAATACACGTTCACTTTTAAACGAGCCCCTGACTCATTGGTGATATGTGTTTAAATAAAGTACTTACTTACTTACTCAAACTTTGCTACTGAAGTTTAAAAATAACATATGGTCTGCGTACACTTTGCAATACCTGAAGAAACAGGGAAATAAATTTAGTCCCAGTCAATGGCAATTGATGAAGTTTGCGACCACCTAAGTGTGATTATTGATTGCTAATCGATTGGCTGATGCCGATCAATGCTAATAGTGGAGCTCTCCAGCGGCCTGAAGGGCCGCAGAGCGGAGCCCCATAACTACCGTGCGAGGATAGAAATTGAGAAAACCATGTGTTTGTTCATGGTCATCGTGGCTAGCAGCATGGCTCGCGGGCAAGTGTGCCCTCTGTTCTCATAGAACATGCCTGCAAATGTTATTTTATTATTCATTAAATGCTGTAAAGTATCCTGCATTTAGGGGCTGGAATCTGACATTCTTGCCAAACTTTGTACACTTAAGTTCTATACTAATTATGTTCCTGCGGTCCACAGGGACAGTGTTCATTGTTTGTGCATTTTATTGGGCTCCTCACGTACGCACGTCAGTGCAAAACAAATCTTAGTTAAACTTTTTATAACGTTTTCTGTGCACTACTATAATACACCTCCAAGACCTCTATGAGTTTTTCAATGTAAAAAGAATCTTGACCTTGTTTTGATTTACTAGAGACAAGAAAATCAACTCAAGGAAAAAACGAAATACAGAAAAACAAAGTGAACAAAGTAAACAAAATGAACTCATGCCACGGCAAAAAAATGCTGATAGTGCCGGTTATGTAAGTCATTTTTAAGCGGTTTTTGTGTAAGGATTGTGGCAGTTTGTGATTTGGGAAGTAGTGCACGCTAACTCACAATGAGTTTACAATGTTGTTTTGACTGTTTGAACCATCTTCTTTTCGTTGCGGTTTAGTGGAATTCTGTTTTATCGTACGCGTTGCTATTAAGTACCTAAGAGAACTTTATGTAGAGAACTGAATTAATTTTCTTCATTTCTGGTAACTATAAATATGCGGTAGGTAAAGTCTGAACTCACTCCGCCAAGCACAGATAACTCGCAACGAAACCAGCAAAATATTCGTTTCTGCATGAAAGACATTTCAACACACTCACTGATGAGCAGGACAAGAGAAACAAAACAAATGCAAGCGAGCCAAAATTGTGATTTTCATCCGTGAAACTAAATAATTTGTTTTCAAAATCCATTAGTGAACATCACAGGTAACTCCGATCCACTAAGTAAAACAAAATAGTTAGTCTAACGTACAAACACTGAGGTTTGATAAATATTTACAGGAACATCTGACGACGACGTTGCCCCAACATGGCGGCCATACTCCAGAAAAAGCTTGACCAGGGCGTCTTACGTGTTTGATATTGACCATCCACCTTTTGTTAAAAGTTACCTATCGTTGAAGTTTGTAGGACACTATATTTTTTTAAAATCATGTTGAAAATCGACTATGGATATTTCATTTCGCCTACACGAATCGATTACGTGAAAAGGCGACAAAATCTTTGGCGGTTGCTCAACAGTGGGAATGAAAACTTGTGAAGAAAGTGAACAGCAGAAAATATTTCTTCCTTATTATTTTTCACCCCATCACTTCAGAGATTTTTTCTCACATCAAAAGAATGATCTGGACATTTCACATCAACTTAAATGAAGCCATTGCATGAAAAGGCGCAAAAATCTTTGGCACGCTGTTCACGTTTAAAGCTGAATGAAACACGCGAAGAATATACAAGCCTTCTTCAGTAATGAGGTAACAAACGTAAATGTATGCACTAAGCATAAGCCTAATTTTATATTGAGAGAATTTACTTCATGTATGAACAAATATGAAGTAGTAACCAATCAGAGAGCCGTATTTAGCCCACGTGACCGTTCTAGACCAATCAGAGGAGAGCGTGACGTCAAACGGGGACCATGGCAATGGAGGGATTGGAATGCAGAAGTCATGTGACCGGAAGCGGAAGTGACGTCATGGTTAAGTGATGAAACCGGGAATCATGTGATTGAACCGGAAGTGGCTGGCAACGTGAACTAGATAAATTTACAGCATAACAACCTGCCAAGGCAATTAGGATAGCTTTTAGCTTCATAATAATTTTAAGTGTGCACTTGTCATAAATCATGCAACTGAGTTGTAACAGCATGAAATCAACTTAAACAGCTAACATCAACCAATTCAAGCTGAGCCAACTTCCAGCCAAAATAATTCTAAATAGTAACTTACAATTTTTTGTAATTTTAGCCTTTTTTAACCATTGTAATTTTTTGTAAAAAACTATATAATTCAACCCTCAGGTTGCAATTTAGTTTTAATAAAGCATCTATCTAGTTTTGTGCATAAATTTAGCATTTTTGAAAAAGGTTTGCAGTTCACTTGGTGATAACAGTCAAGTTTTTGTTATCTTCAATCATTAGGCTATTTGTTTGTTTGTTTCCTACCATCTGCGCTACCTGCTATTATACCATTCTGGAAAAATTCTGTAAGTTAATTTGTTTGTTTGTTTGCTTTCGTTTATTTTTTCTAGGGTTGATATTTATTTAATGTTTACTTTGTTGTTGTTCTTTGTTTCAGTCAAACTCGTAGTTGTAATAAACGTTTTGTACAATCGTACGATGCTTGGAGTACTGAATGATTGTTCCACCGCCATATCTAACGCAATCTTGATTCAACGATAATAATCGATGGAAATCAATGATCAAAAACTTGATTGATCAATCAATTACAATCGATTAATTACTGTTTAATATATAGAGTTAGGCAGGCCTAAAAGCGGAGCTCCCTTTTTATTAATTTTATTACTAATTAAGTAGCCACACTATATTTCTAAGCTTATACAGTGCCCCATACAGGTTCAAAATGAATTTTAATCGCTCATTGTTAAAAACCTCTCATGGTTTTGTTGACGAAAGCGACGTCAATATATTTCGTGGTCCTGTCTGAATTTTCTTTCCTGTGACAGCCTGTTACTGACAGGTTCTAAAATTGAAATTGAGAGGCTTCGCTGGGGAACCTTTCAAAGACACAGCAGAGTTAGGGGGGGGGGTCACCAAGGGAAGGTTCCTGGGCTTCTGGACTCCCCCATTCAAGTAGCAGAGAGAGCTAAAATGAGAACTGCAAGATTCTTCAAGAGATTTTCCTTCACGTGACAATACACATGCGTTCTGTACGGCTGTAATAAACGAACCTCCCTGAGTACAGTGAGTGATTTCGGACATGAAGCAAACTAATTCAAAGACAACAAAGTTATCATAGAGTGTCCAATAATTATTTAGTAACAAGTTCAGGTCTCTTACAGAGTTCAAAGAAGGGGGTTCCCTTCTCAGTTCCATAAACAAATCCTTTAATGAAATTGGCAGCAAACTAGCATCTGCAAGCCAGCGTGGATCCAACTGATTCAACCTGATGCAGATTCCAGGAACACAATTTTGTCAATTGGTCGTTGTAGTATCGATGTCTTGGTCTTCACTGTTACACTTCGGACGTAACCACCTTTAGTGTTTTGTTGAACGTCCAAGATATGACCAAGTGGCCAGCAGCTTTGCGGGAAATTCGCATCAGCTACTAAGACGACATTGCCAACAGCAAAATTCCTCCGAGGTCAATTCCATTTTTGCCTTTCTTGCAGAGATGGAAGGTATTCCTTGATCCACCTTTGCCGAAATACGTCCACCATGTGTTGAATTTGTCGCCACTGTTTGCGAGAGTACAATTCATCTTTAAGGAACAGGCCAGGTGGTACTGATAGTCCTGAGTGAAGTAACAACAAGTGATTTGGAGTGAGGGCCTCCAATCTCTCGGGCCATCTGAGACTAAATGGGCCTTCCATTAACAATTGACTCCACTTCACCCATCAACGTTGCCAAACTTTCGTCAGTAGTAAAGGGCAGTGGTTTAAGTAGTAGCCAATCAGAAGCCAGGATTTTTGGAATGAACCAATCAGAAAGTCGGATTTGGGTCACCTGACCTTTTCGCATATATAATAAGATATATAGCTACGGGAAAGGAAAAACAATGGGATTCAAACTAATTGAGCATGCAAGCGCTGGAACTACTTTTGACGTCATGAGTTGCTACTACCTTTGTCACGCAAAAACAGTCACAAATAAATTTTCAACAACTCTATAATCTCAAAAAAATCCTAATTGTACAAGTTGACACGTATGTTGTACGCTATTTACAAGCAAGGTGTGTGTGTGTGTGCATTGTAACGATGAGGGAATGTGCGTATGCGCAGAAGTGGAAGGGACTTATTTACAGTTCGCACAAGAGTTCAACATTCATGTCATCCTGCTCATCCCAGACCACGTTCAGCTCTCGTAACATTTCCTCCTCTTCCTCATCGTAGCGTAGGTATCCGCAAGGATACGAAAAGTAATTATTCGGGTCCACAACTCGTTTGTTGAAGACCGAAATCTCGCGTGGTTCTTTTAGTGGGTCAGAAACTTCACGGATGGCGTTTTCTTTGAGGAGTTCAAAGTTAAGTTGTTCTCGTCCTCGCGTATTTAGGGAGAAACTGCGGATCTTACATTCCACTTTACCGCGAGCTGTGCGATACCCATAGTTCTTGGGGCCAGCGGATGCGAACTCGTCGATGTGATCACCATCTTCCAACTCGTCCGTGAATTCGCCTAGGTAATCTCCCAAGGGTAGACGCTTCTGCTGTGTGTGTTGATGTGTGAAGTCGCACAGGATTTCTAAAATCTCTTCATCTTCAGGATCCAAACGATAGTAGCCGTAGGGGTAGGTGAAGAATGAGGTAGGGTCGATCGAAAGGTAAAAAAACTACACACCAAAACATTTGTTCAATTATCCATGACATTTATTTATCAATGAGTGTGAAACTCATAAACAAAACATTTTTCTTGAGGACATTACCAACTAGGAACAAGAGATACACAATAATTTAACCAAAGCAAAACGCGAGCAACACAGCGAGCCAGCCATGCGACGCAACCTATTGACAGAATAACAATTACGTCAATAATTTAATAGAATGATCACTGGGAACTGGGTTTGTGTTCACTTGCACTTTCTCGGACTCTTGGTCCCAGGTCCCATCTGCTGATAACCCACAGAGTGTGGTGACATTCTGTCCTGTTTCTGCTTCTTTCTTTTTAATGCAAAGTCTTTGATTAATCCGTTCCTTGTTCGTTGTGTAATAGCGTCTCCAATATGCATTGATCCGTTCCCTGTTGTTTTTATAATATTTTCGTCGATAACTGTTGACGTGCTCCTTGTTCTTTTGACGATATGCTCTCTGGGTCCTTTTGATTTGTTCGTGCTTTGCTTTAACACGGGCTTTGATGATTTCGGCATTTTCTGTATACCATCGTTTTTGCCGGGCCAGGATTCGCTCTCTGTTCTCTGTGTAATATGATATCCACTTTACCGCGACACCGCCTTCTGGTCACCCTCTGGTGATTGATTGGAGTAATTCATCTCGTGTGGCGTCATAGAAATAATGAGTAAAACCCCTACAATCACACTGTTTTTAAAGAGTCAGTGTTATTGTCTAATTGAGGGCATCACACTGAGGCCGCTTCCATTTCTTCTTCTTCGTCGTCTTCGTCATCATCTGACTCGTCGGGGAGTAATTGCTTTCTCATTACTCGGTTTAACAGGAATTTCCATTTTGCCACTGCCAAGTCGGCCGCTTCGTCAAAGTCCATTTCCTCTTCGTCAATAAAGCGCTGAAGAGTTTTCATGACTTTACGATAAAGTGCATCGCGTTTGATACGGTGGGTCCATGTTAACCGCTGTAAATCGGTCCTCCGTAGCCTTCTTCTACTTAGAGGTAATAGGGCATTAAAGGCGGCCTTCTCGGCATAGTCTTGGGTTTTACCTTTATCGAGGAACTGTTTGACTTCCTCCATGTACCATTCTTTGAGATCTTCCCCCACTTGTTTACGTAACAGATCCCACGGATTATAGTCTGGTTCATCATCGTCCGTTTCTCCTTCCTCTGCGGATCTGCTACTATTCTCCTCTTCCTCCTCCTCCTCCTCTTCAGGCTCCTCTTCGAGCTCCTCCTCTACGTTTACTTCATTGCTTCCACCTTCCTCCTCGGTGTCAAAGATATCTGGTGAGCGTTCACTCATGGTCTTTTTCTTCACGTCAACGTGTCACCCAAGACAGCGTGCTTCAAATGAGTTGCAGTCGTTAGAGGTGATTGTTAATACAATTAGTTCAAACATCCTCTCTCTTTCTTCGATACCAGCGTGGGTATCCTTCGTACGTCAAGAGGTGACTAAACACCCTTCTCCTGTCATCACTGGCGGGATGCAGATCCAAAGCCAAGTATCCGAATGGTCGTTCCGCCACTTTTTAGTACACCGTCATTATGTCTGGCCAATAGATGGGAAAAGCTTGGAGGAGTAAATTCTTCACGGCTAGTTGGTCGCGGGGATTCTTGAAGGCTATGATATAGTGAGCATTCCTGGCGTATTTACCGGGTGGGAACATGTCTTGACACAAAAACATGACGACATTTTGATGATGAGAGTGTTTGGTGAACAAATCCAGCAACTCCTTTTCTTCACTTCCCTCTGTCATTAGGTCGTCCACCACAAGAAGTCTGCCGTTCGGAAACCACTTTTGCAATTGGGAGGTCGTAGGAACCCTTTCGTGAAAGTGTATTCCATGCCTTTTCATGTCCACGAAACCATCTTGCCAGGCCCCGTAGCAATAATGAATGGTCTCGGGGGGTTCACGGAACAACTCGTCTGAGTGATCCAATAGTAACGACTCTGTAAAACAAGACTTGCCACAGCCTGAGGGACCCACGACCAGAATACTAGAGGGTGTCTTGAACCGAAACGCTTCGCCTGTTTCTATTCCTGTTGGGTTTCCATTTGATGTTTTAGTGGGAAATATTTTCTTCGGGGGAACCTCAAATCGCATTTGACATCTATATTTCTCGTGATGGCTTCTACTGTCTACATGAGTAAATACTCTCTGACAATAACGACACCAAAGGGACATGATTCTATTACTGACTCCTTCCTCCTCCTAATGAAAGTGAATTAAATCAAATAGCGCATTATTTTTAATACTTGACTGGTGAAATTTGGTGGGTATCGGTGGTTATTTGGTGGTCATCGGTGGTTATTTGGTGGTTATCGGTGGTTATTTGGTGGGTATCGGTGGTATTTGGTGGTTATTGGTGGTTGTTAGTGGTAATTGGTGGTTATTTGGTGTTTATTGGTGGTTATCGGTGGTTATTTGGTGGGTATCGGTGGTATTTGGTGGTTATCGGTGGTTACTTGGTGGGTATCGGTGGTATTTGGTGGGTATCGGTGTTTTTTAGTGTATATCGGTGTTTATTGGTGTTTATTGGTGGTTATTGTTGGTTATCGTTGTTTGTTAGTGGTTATCGGTGGTTTTTTGGTGGGTATCGGTGTTTATTGGTGGTTGTTGGTGGTCTTGTGTGGTTATCGGTGGTTATTGGTGGTTGCTGGTGGTAATTGGTGTTTATTGGTTGTTGTTGGTGGTTCTCGGTGGTTATTTGGTGGGTATCGGTGGTTTTGGTGGTTATTGGTGGTTATTTGGCAGTTATCGGTGGTTATTTGGCGGTTATTGGTGGTTATCGGTGGTATTTGGTGGGTATCGGTGGTATTTGGTGGTTATTTGGTGGTTATCGGTGGTTATTTGGTGGTTATCGGTGGTTACTTGGTGGGTATCGGTGGTATTTGGTGGGTATCAGTGTTTTTTAGTGTATATCGGTGTTTATTGGTGGTTATTGTTGGTTATCATTGTTTGTTAGTGGTTATCGGTGGTTTTTTGGTGGGTATCGGTGTTTATTGGTGGTTGTTGGTGGTCTTGTGTGGTTATCGGTGGTTATTGGTGGTTGCTGGTGGTAATTGGTGTTTGTTGGTGGTTATCGGTGGTTATTTGGTGGGTATCGGTGGTATTTGGTGGTTATTTGGCGGTTATCGGTGGTTATTTGGTGGTTATCGGTGGTTATTTGGTGGTTATCGGTGGTATTTGGTGGGTATCGGTGTTTTTTAGTGTATATCGGTGTTTATTGGTGGTTATTGTTTGTTATCATTGTTTGTTGGTGGTTATCAGTGGTTATTTGGTGGGTATCGGTGGTATTTGGTGGTTGTTGGTGGTCTTGTGTGGTTACTGTGGTTATTGGTGGTTATTTGGTGATTATCGGTGGTTATGGCTGCTGTTTTTGGCGAACTAAAGTATGATTCGTTTGTCAATAAGGTGTAAAAAAATTTATAAATTAGTTTTACGTCATGGTTTTCCGTGTGCACAAGTAGTCCCATAAACGCCAATTTAATAAAAGTAGAAACTAATGAGAGAAAGTAAATTTCATCGCTTAGTTGAAACTGAGAACGCAAGTTATTCAATTAAAAACCATTCTCTAAAGTTGTCTTTATTTAAACAGGTCATGTTTTGTGTACATGTACAAAAACTTAATTATTATGCGATCGATTTGATTCACTGGAAAATTATAAATTAGTTTTACCTCATGGTTTTCCGTGTACACAAGAACTGAGAAAACGCCAATTTAATAAAACCAAGGAGAGAAAGTAAATTTCATCGCTTAGTGGAAACTGAGAACTCAAGTTATTCGATTCTCTAAGGGTGTCTTTACACAGGTCATGTTTTGTTTACATGTACAAAAACTTAATAATTATACGATCGGTTTGATTCACTCGCAAAATAACTACCACTCCTTGACAAGAAAAAATATACTTTTGCAAACAGATAAATTCAGTTATTCGATTCAATTAAAAATAACTTACCTTGCTTCAAGATACTTTTATTCCTTGTCTGACAAAAAGCCCAGTGTTCACTGTGTGAATCTTTGATGCAAGAATAAAAAATACAATCAACTCAGTTCGAAATTGCGCGAAATCAAAGTTAGAAGCAGTTGCAGCCAATTTTTTGTAATTCGAGTTTGTTGTTCGATTTAATTAGGAATAACTTACCTTGCTATAAAATGTTCTCGTTCCTTCTCTGTCGCAAAGCTCAGTCTTTGCTGTTAGAATTCGTCTTCCTTTGATGCAAGTATAAAAATACAATCAAGGGCGCGAAAGGAATTCAAAGAAATCAAAGTTAGAATTAGTTGCGTACGGAACTTATAATTCGAGTTCGTATGTCGATTCTACTGGAAATAACTTGACGAGGTCAAATAAGTTCAAAAGCGCGCGAATGTGCGAGACTGAGCAACTTAGCCCTCGCTTTAAAATTTGCTACGAAAAACAATCTCTTACCCGCGGCAATTTTGTTTGTCTTTCAAATTGATACCAGTTCTCTTTGAAGGCTGCCCAGATTTCTGTCTCTGATTGCTTTTTTGCCGCTATTCTGTTTGTCTTTCTCGAAGCGAAGCGAAATACGCATGAAAGAAATGCGTACCTTTCAAACGCTGGATCGCTTTGATCAATTCTCTTTGAAGCTTGTGAATCCAATTGTACCCGGGTTCTGCCTTTTATACACGCGCCTGTGTCACTGAAGATAATAGTTTCTCTTGTACTAATTGCGTACTAATTAAAACCAGTGCATTAGTTGAAACTTTCTGAAATGCTTTGATGCGTGAAGTCAGCAAACCTATTGAACTTAAAGGCAAACGATTGCTTAAATCAGATACGTATTCAAATGTACAGTTGGTTAGTAAGCAGAATGTTTCAAAAGCTAATTACTGCTGTCAAATAATCCGGTGATTGAATGACATTTAAAAAACAGCCCCCACCGAAGACGCCTTTGTTTATATAAGCTGCTGATGGCTTTTCAACATGTAATTATCACTTCGAGGCGGCAGCGAATCAGAGAGCTGTTAGTCGCGTTAATGAAATAAAAACGCGTGCCTATTTGTTAATGCGATTTGAAAGTCGACAAGTAAACAGAAGCTAATTACTTCTGTCAAATAATACAGTGATTGAATTACATTTAGAAAACAGCCCCCACCGAAGACGCCTTTGTTATAAGCTGTTGGTGGCTTTTCAACATGTAATTATCACTTCGAGGCGGCAGCAAATAGGTGAGCTGTTAGCCGAGTTAATGAAATCAAAACACGTGCCTATTTGTTAATGCGATTTGAAAGTCGACAAGTAAACAGAAGCTAATTACTTCTGTCAAATAATCTGGCGAGTGAATTACATTTAAAAAACAGCCCCCACCGAAGACGTCTTTGTTATAAGCTGTTGGTGGCTTTTCAACATGTAATTATCACTTCGAGGCAGCAGCGAATAGGGGAGCTGTTAGCCGAGTTAATGAAATCAAAACGCGTGCCTATTTGTTAATGCAATTTGAAAGTCGACAAGTAAGCAGAAGCTAATTACTTTTACCAACATAATCCGATGATTGAATTACGCGATATTTATTGTTTACTGGCACGTGCCATTTTTTACAAGGCACCTCGTTAACTAGCCTGCGAATACAGCCGCCTCTCATCACTCCCGGCTGGTTCGGCATTTCGCGAGAGAGACGTCTGCGATTCATGGCCAAAAATTCCATACTGATGACATTAACCGCTAATTAGATTTCCGGAACACACGCCGTTGGTCTCGCATAATTAACGCCTTCATTTCCAGTTGCCCATTGCTAGCTCACTGCTCGAAGAATAGATTCATTGAATAATATTATTGATTGAGCACAAACACTTTCAAGGCAGTCAAGGACGCATACACAGCGGACAACCTTGTCCGAAAATCCCTATAAGAGTTGCACATAAGCTAAGATTTGAAAAACGAAGCTGTGAAATCAGGTCAAATCACTAAATGGTCCTAAATGGTTTAGTAAATCTCGCTAATTCTTTTCTCTAGCCCCTGTTCATTAAATTATGTTTGTCTGTAGAATTTATGCTTCGTAACCGTCCTTTCAGATTATTCGTATTTCATATTTTGTTGGCTGTACCTTTTGTGATTTTGTCGGCGTTAGCCTGTGTACAGCCAGGGAACGTCTGTGTTATGGTGGCGTTTGAGGGGAGCGGGACGGCTGTACACAGGCTAGTCGGTGTATGTGTCAACAATAAAACCCACGAGTGTCAAAATTTATGTAAATGTTTTGAAATGGCTGCAGTGGCGGATCCTTCCTGAAAGTCTTTAAAGACGTTCAAGAAGCACCCTGCTTAAGTCTTCCAACAATAAGGTATGAAGTAAGAAATGAGAGAAATGTAAATTTTAAGTTATTGCTCCGGTGTATCTTCATAATCCTGCATGCCCGCCACCTGGTGTACTTTTGGTCCACAATAACACCCAGCGTTGACCCGGCGTTATATTTCACATACATTATGCAAATTACCTAGTTGACCAATGAGCGCTCCTGTCCGGATTCCGGACAGATTTACGTCATCAGTACGGAATTTCTTGCTGCGAATCGCAGACGTCTCTCCTCGCGTTTCGCACGTAGTAGCGGGAGCGAGTGAGAGGCGACTGTATTCGCAGGCTACTCGTTAACATGCATGCAAACAAACCTACTGATAGCAAAGAAGCCAAAAGAGGAACTTTTCAACCAAATTTTGCGTATGGAAGAAGAACATGGGAACTCGATAGAATGACAAACGAGCCCAGGGTGTTAAGGTAAAGCCGCGGACTCGCAAGTCTTTGAAAATTGGTCAGAGACAGACCGAAAAATATTGCGCAATTGTTTGGTCACTTACGGTGTTATCTTTTGCGTTTAAGATCTGACAGCTGCAGATTTTCACATTTCCGGCAACGTTTAGTTTACTTTACACTCTGCAGTTACACGATATAATGTAAGTTAATTCTTTTTAAGACAACTGTGCTCAACGCTTTGTTTATTGGAAGTTTGTAAGTAACGTGGTCCTCGTTATAAAGACGTAGTGAAGCGTTCTGCTTTGGTTAAATAATTGTATTTCCCTTGTTCTACTCAAGGAAAATGTTTATCAGTTTCATACACATTGATAAATAAATGTCATGGATAATTGACCAAATGTTTTCGTGCGTAGTTACTTTACCTTTCTATCGACCCTGCCTCATTCTTCACCTACCCCTACGGCTACTATCGTTTAAATCCTGAAGATGAAGAGAGTTTAGAAATCCTGTGTGACTTGTAATCCCCAAACAAAACACACATCAACACACACAGACTTTGCTCCCTCGTGATCCTCACCGACATGTTCATTTTTTCTGTAAGTCGGGCACCGGTCACCAGGACCAAAGGCAAATGTCCCGCATTGTACATTTAGGGGCATTTTAACATTAAATGTATTCAAACAAACCTGATGTTGCGTGATTTTCACTACCGCGAGACCTGTCAATCATATTTCCCGTAGACAAATTCCAGATTATATGAAAGCGAGGTCGTAACAACATGTCCTTATTTGGTTAACTTATGAAATTTCATGTCGCAAACGGAATCGGTGTCCATAATATGATCCATCAAACAGCTGCTCGAAGTGAGCCACGTATCGCCATATCTTATTATATATGCGAAAAGGTCAGGTGACCCAAATCAGACTTTCTGATTGGTTCATTCCAAAAATCCTGGCTTCTGATTGGCTACTACTTAAACCGCCGCCCTTTACTACTTTCGTCATCAAGGATTTCCTCCCTTGTGAGAGCAACCATAACGTTTCTCACCGTTCTTATGCAATGTTCCCAAACTCCGCCATGATGTGAACCACATGGGGGGTTGAATGACCATTTCACGTTTTGTTGCAGAAAAAACTCGCCGACCTTGTGTTGGTTCCAACCCTCAATCGCTTCACGTAGCTCCCTTTCCCCACCAACAAAATTTCCTCTGTTGTCTGATCTCACTTCTTTGTGTTGACCCCTTTGAGCAATGAACCATCACATCGTGTTGATAAAGGAGTCTGTATCAAGATTATGGGCCACTTCCAGGTGGATAGCTGTTGTAGGCAAACAACTGAATAGGTCACCATATCTTTTCCCAAGACTTCTCCCCATGCGCACTTCAAATGGACCAAAATATTCGACTCCTACAAATGTGAAGGGTGGTTTGCCAGGAGTTAAGCGAGCTGCCATTTTCTGCTGTCCTAGTGGGCCTTGTCTCCTCTTGCAATCGAAACAGTCATTCAACACAATATTGACAGCCATCCTAGCCTTTGGGATCCAAAACCTTTCTCGAATCAGGGATAGCACATGCTCCAAGCCTGAATGCCCCGACTTTAGGTGGAAGTAGCATACAATCAACTTCACAACATGGTGTTTCTTTGGCAGAATTAATTGGTGCTTTGCGGCATTTGTGGTTGGTGCTATCGGATCAAGCTTGTAAATGGAGCTTGGCATCTTAATTTGCAATTTTTTCACCAAGTTGCTCCTGGAGCCAATGCCATCTATTTCTCCTCCTTTGTCATCAAGACAGGATATCTCTTCTTCAAAGCTTTGCCGCTGGACACATTTCAGAACTTCTTTCTGAGCTTTGTGAATCTCTTCCACACTAATAGGTTCGATTCTTCTGACTTCGGAGGACCTCAACACCGGCATTACTCCCTTTTTCGTCTCTTGCATGATGCCCTTAGCCTCTCTCGATAGTGCAAAACCCAAGCTATGATCTTCTTGAGAGAAGACCATGATGAGAAATTGCAGAGAAGTTGGTTTGAGCTATTAACCCCAGAGTCGGATGCAGTAAGAAATGTCTCAACTTCCTGGTTGATTTCAGGGTCTTCATTAAATATCTCTTTGACAGTGGTCAATTGTACAGGCCACCTTGACTCGTGCTCCCAAAGGAAATCAGGGCCATTTATCCATTGATTCTTCTTGATAATGGTGTCTATCATAAGACCTCTTGACACATCATCTGCTGGGTTTGGCTCTGTACTCACGTACTTCCACTGTGAGGGTGAAGAACCATCATGAATGATTGCTAACCTATTAGCAACAAATGTGTGGAACCGCTTGTTGTCGCTTCTTATGTAACTGATAACACAGGTGTTATCTGACCAAAGTACAGACTGAGGTATCGGCATGTCAACTTCCCTCTGGATAATCTTGTCAAGCCTTGACACTAGGACAGCTGCTGACAATTCTAATCTTGGTATCGTTATAGACTTGAGTGGTGTGGTTCATGCTTTTCCCATTACGAAATAACAGTGTACCACGCCCCTGGCATCCAGAGATCTAAGGTAAGAGACTGCACCATAGCCGTGTTGTGAGACATCTGAGAAATGGTGAAGTTGCAGTGACACAATTTCGTCAGTCCCGAGGCTCGAAACAGCAGTCAATCGAGAACTTCTCAAGCTTGGGTAGATCTTTCAGCCATTTCAGCCAACGATCCTTTTCCTCGTCAGGAATTGGGTCATCCCACTCTAATTTCTTTTGACATAAATCTTGCAGTATCACTTTGGCTGGGAGGATTACTGGGGCTACGAACCCAAGAGGATCGTACACAGACGAGACAACAGACAGCAATCCTGTTCTCATGAGGGGCTTGTCTTTAACATCAATCTTGAAACAGAATCTGTCACCTTCAACGCCCCAACGCACCCCAAGAGCACACTCGACTGGCATTTGACCATCGCGGAGGTCCTTGAATGTGCCGGCTCTCTCAGACTCGGGAAGTGATTGCATAAGCTTGAAGAATTCAAGACCCATTTGGTCAAGTTGAAACCTCCCTTTTTTAAAAGCTTTTTGAGATCGGCGCTCAAACGGATAGCTTGGTCCTCACCAGGTACGGATTTCAGGCAATCGTTGATGTAGAAATTTCTTTTAACTGTGCTGATAACCTCAAAGTCGAATTCCTGTCGGTTGTCCTCGGCCGTCTTTCTCAGGGCGAAATTCGCACAACTGGGGGAGGACACGGCTCCAAACAGATGGACCCTCATTTTATACTCTTCAGGTTGACTCTCCAGATCGTTGCCAGGCCACCACAAGAAACACAGAACATCAGAATCATCTGGATGGACACAGACCTGATAGAGCATGGATATGATGTTGGCCATGATGGCGATTTATTATTTCGGAACCAAGTCAGGACACCGATAAAATTGTTCGTCATATCTGGACCCGGTAACAGGACATTGTTAAGGGAGATGCCCCTGAACTTTGCTGCACAATCAAATACAACCCAAACTTTTCCAGGCTTCTTCGGGTGGAAAACCGGGTGGCGTGGTAAGAACCAAGAAGCTACACATGGTCGGCTAAGCTGACTATCCAGGACCTTACTAGCATAGGCTCTGTCGAGGAGGTTGTCTATGAAAGCTGAGTACTTTTGGAAGAGGCCTGGGTCTTTTGCAATTTCATAGTTGCCTTCCTTAAGAACAGCAGTAGATTCCATGAAGTTTAGGGCTCTCTTGTCCCCAAGGGACATTGCTCTTTCATTGTCAAGTAAAGAATCATTAAATTCCATATTGCAAAACCTCTGAAACAGGTAATCAAGTTCGGTGTCTGTTCAAACAAAGTTTGAAGTGCGGCAGCATTTCCACTCCTGCCGAGCGGGCCATGGTTGCATATGGACCTCCATCCTGACTTTCTCTAACTTTCTAACTTTCTTTCCAGAGCTCTAGGTACATCATGGCCTATCAGCAAACCTACATTGCCAACAATTTCCGCGACATGTATTCCTTGCAGATGGGGCCATCTGTCAACATCATCTTGATGAGGTATGCTTTCTGAGGCCACTGGAAGTTTAGGTGTAGAGAACACGAGGGGAAGCTCAATCAAATTATTTTCATCCAAGTCAACTTCTAACTGGACAAAAGCACTCCTTTTGGTACTATTGTCTTTCCAACGTCGTTAACGATAGGCTAGTACTAACACCCTTGTTTCTAAGCTTCGGCATCAGCTCATCGCTATATAAGCCCATCTAAGAAGGCATATGTGCGTATTAACATGTCACTTCCTCTGGCACCACAGGCAGAACCATTGCCGACGACCCGACCCGAGAGAATGCGCGCCTCGATTTGCCTGCATCCACGTAAGCACTCCGAGCTCGCACCTCAGGCTGCATTTCATCGCCAACTCGCACAGCTGGTGGGTGTAGAAATGTCGAATGTTTGCCATCCATCCACATCCATCCACCTTGCAAAAGCTCCTCCTTGGGCACGCTAAAACGTTATGTCCTGGAGTTAGGTAGTTGTAGCAAAACTCTTTCTCTCGTACAAGTTGGTACCTTTCACTGACGCTTCTCCTTTTGAAATCTGCACACTGGGATAGCCAATGGGGGGTCTCACACAGCGGGCAATTTGGGCTGGGATCCTTGGATCTCGACTCCAATATGTTGTCAGGCACGCCTTCGCTTGTGCTATCAGGATCATGGGCATCAGCTCCAAGGAAAGTAAAAATGTCAGAAACAAACAAACAAACAACAATATCATTAACTTGTTAAAGACTACAGACTGGTAGTCAAAAGCTCGTTTTAAACAAATTTTTAACCATAGATTGCTTTTCTATT
Source organism: Meandrina meandrites (assembly GCA_963693305.1). Lineage (NCBI taxonomy): Eukaryota > Metazoa > Cnidaria > Anthozoa > Scleractinia > Meandrinidae > Meandrina > Meandrina meandrites. The sequence continues at coordinate 12,355,852 of OY855916.1, forward strand.
CGTTACCAAACAATATCATTATTAAACAGAATGCTTACTTTGCCTTGAACTTTCACCTTCAGGCAAAAGGCAGTAGCTGCAGAACCAGTCGACGGTACCACCATTAGTTACAGCTTCGCAGTACTCTTGCTGAGAAATACCTGTACCACAGGTTCCATGTTGCCACATGTGGCATCTATCTCACTGCATGGCTTGCTGCCTCAGACGCACAATGGTAATCTCTAGCAGATGTCACATATCATCTGAACTTTAATTAAATTCAAAATTCTCCCTTATGTATATCCGTTAGTGGAACTTAACATTTGTGACTGTCCCAAGGGTGTCTTCAAAATTATTATTTGCCTTGAACCATGAAAGAAGATCATACGAGTGCTGCCGTTCCCCAAAAGCTAAATGTGCTCCACTCTTTCCATGGAAGTGGCTGTCCAGGAGTAACATTCCTTGTGGAGTTGGGATGAAAACAATGCTGTTAGAGTGCAAAATAGAAATTGATGTTGTTTTTCCCTGCATTAAAGCTTGTCTCCAGTGATATGGTAATGAGGCTGAAGGACTTGCCTCAGCAACAATGCTGACGGGCAGTCCAGAACTCACAGTGGTCAGCTTAATGATATTGTTCAGTTCTGTACAGACTTGCAGAGCTTGTAAGATGCCAAACATTTGTGGGGCATGTTGTCTTATCAAGTCATAAATCCTGTTGCCTAGCAGGATTCCCTGAACGATGATTTCATACACCCATGTCTGACTCAATAACACTGGATGAAAAAACAATTTGCTAAACAAATAGGCAATCAGTGTGCAAGCATTGCTTTCGCTCCTGCCAAGAATTGTTGTCTGTGAAATAGTGCTTGGAAAGGACCAGACAGTGACATTGCCAATGTGGTGTTGTGGGATATTAAAGGTGTCAGAACATGAGGAGACCCGTACAAAATTTTAACTGAGATCTGGGCAATCTCGGCGAGATTCTCTGTGAGTTTTTTGGCTGCCAAGATTTCACCTTGGCGAGATCAAATCTCAGCAGCCAAAAACTCGCGGAGAATCTCGCCGAGAAACTTGCCGAGATTAAATTTTAGTGGCCAAAAAGCAGAGTTTCTTGCCATCTTGAGATTCTTGCCAGGAATCTCGTCGAGGTCACTACTGATCTTTGGTGGCCACAAACTCCCCGAGAATCTCACCGAAGTCTACTCTCTAGGGTGTCATTAATCGCTGCAATTTTTGCCAGGAATCTTGAGAAGGTAAAAAACTCCCTGAAATGAGCGAGATCTTGGAAGGCCAAAAACTCTTCAAGTGGAGAATCTTGTCAAGATAGGCAAGATTTCAGAACAAGAATCTGACAGATATCGATTCTAATTGATTTAAGTTCAAAATAACCCGCTGACTCTGATATTGAAATTTCAGAATCTCATCTGCTGTGCACGGGAACACCATAAATCCGGTCAAAATTCTCCTTGAGAATCTCGCTTTTCATATTATTCTGTTCTTTTCTGTCGGTTCACTCAACAGGATATTAAATAACTAATTTTGTCAAAATAATAGTAATAATATACCTTTTTTGTCTTTTCTTTCTTTCTTTCTTTTGCACCAGTTGTGTCAGATATCTGATCTGATAGGAACTGCATTTGTCTGTGAAGTTTCTCAACCTAAAATAATCTTAAAAATTCTGACTGAGAAACAGATGCTACATTGGATAGATACGGATAAAGTACTTCAGCCTCCTACAGTGTACCAGTATCATGACTGATAACCACATTTTCTATAGCTAATAGAATCATGAAAAATGAGTTACCATATAAAGACATATAGTATATACACACTCAGTGATCTTGGCTATTCCAGCAATCTGATTGGTTCGGTATCTCGGGCTAATGCCGCATTATTCACTCGCTACCGAGTGGATAATGCATTATCCCATAAAACATACATGTAAACAAAATGGCCATCGTAAACTTGCATTTCGCTAGCGTTTTAGAATAAAAAATAGTGAAAATAAAAGATGACAGCAAGCCAGAAAACACCAAGAAGGCAACGAACTCTGGCCTAAAAGTTTTTAAAGATAAGTGAAGAAGTCATGTTTTGGAAACAAGTGTTTTTCAGTTTGTTTATCGAGATAATTACTGTGATCAATCCGACCTATCGCTAAATAGGCAGCAATTAATCTTCACTACTACAATTTGTCTCATTACAAGTATTTTTGTAGACTGGTTTGCCTGACAGAACGAATTTCTCACCGAAATCGGGAAATAGAAAAAGAAGAATTGAAGTTTTATATCTCCACGAGAAAACAAGACAGGTCATATTACAACAAGGCAACACTCACCTCAATTCGAGCCGCCATTGACAGGCACCTTCGCAATGAGCCAAACAACAAGCCTTTCTCAATAACTTCAAAAACTTTGTTTGATCAGTTATCGATTTCCAAGCAGATTTTCGATTAAAGTTGCCGATTTGGGATAATCTTTCGGAATGAACGCAACTCCTTAACTTATTTAGTTGAGGTTTTAAATATTTTTTAATGTCAAATTTTGAGTGGCAATTTAATTTCAATTGTAATTGAATTCTGTTATGCGGTTTTGACAAACTTACCTTAACAGTAGGGGTTTTGACAAGTGAATCTGTAGCTCCAGCAGCTGAAGGGCAAGTCTTGCTTGAGGATGATCCCCCCATCAGAGCTTAGTCTCTGTAATCAAAACGCTTCATTTCAAAATTTATTCCATTATTTATTTGCAGGATTTAATTTAAGGCCTGACTTTTATTAACTGTTAAAATTTATCTCCAGATCTATATAGTTTCAGTCTGATGCTGAGTGAATAGCTTAGATAACAGTGTGGCTCAGGACATCACTGTTTACATGTACGGTACTCCTGTTCATGAGATGCAGTCTTTGAACACCCCAAAAAAGGTTTTATGGTTTTCAGTTTGTTTTAAGCGAGCGATGACAGGCCCTTTTTTGATCATAAAAGGTCGACCATGATTACTCACGGTTAATTGGGCAGAGGTAAGTCAGTGTTCGAAGAAAAAAAACTTAATGAGGACACTGCTCAGAACACATGAATACACTGACACAAGCTGTGAGCTCTGTTGAAACATGCCATGTAACACGTAGACAGTTTTATTTGAAGAATTATAATCATACCTTAACTCACTGTATAATTGTTGGTGAGAAGTTCCTGCTCTTAAACACGGAGCGATCCTATATAACGAGGCTGAACTGTTCAGCCTACCAATCACAAATTCCAATGAGACGATTTCATTGGTTGGGAAATGCAATCAACTGGCTTTTGGTGTGGCATGATCCAGACTGATGTCGTTTTCTAAACTAAAAATAGATTCAAAGCAGTACAAGAAATAGCATCAAGATTCTCGTGTATAAAATTCTCTGTTTTGTTGTTTGGGTGCAAACAATCGAAAGCGAGGTTTAGAAATAGTGAAAGACCTGTAGCTATCAGTCACTGTTCTGCGAAATCAGGGAATTTCCCGCCCGCAAGCGATCTGAGCTTAGTGCCGATACTGAATACAATTACATTGGATAAATGCGCTGCAAGTAAACAAATAAATATTTATAAATTCATTTTCTGAAATCTTAATCCGCTTATTGCTGAAAAATAAGGTTTTAGTCAAGGATATGCCACATAAAAGCTAGCCAAAGAGCAAACAAAACTTGTAGTTTTGAATTTTGTCGCTTCAAAATTGAATTTGGTTATTGTTCCCGTTTCACGATAGTATAACAAGAACGTTTGTAACGAGCGTAGCTCCTAGTTCGCCAAATTTTGAAATGTAGAGATTTTTTCCAAAGCATTGTTATCTTTGTTGTTTGAATCCTTGACCCATAAAAACAAAATACTGAAACAATTGTAATTGACGTGTTCAGCATTATTTGTTTGAGCTTTCATGTCGTAACAGTGTTGTGCGTGGTGGACATCAATTTTGAATTTTCACGATTATTGCATACATTCTGTTTAAATTTCTTTTAGATTGTATGGAAAGAATTATTGGTAGTTTATATTGTATGTTAGCTTGTTAATTCCATATAAATGAACTGGGAACGCATTTAAAAAGCAAACTTTGCGGAGCTCTTCTCTTTCATGACCGTTACTCTGACACGACTTTTTTAAATTGAAGCCAACAAAGTGCTAGACGGGGCCTTTTTATAGGTTCGCTCCGTGTTTAAGCTCAGAAATATCTGCACATAATTGATCCAGTTTTTGGTGGGCTGGCTGTGTCACTTGGTACAGTATGTTCTGTAAAAAGCAATCAGACTTACTGTGACTGTATGAAACATAACTAATAAACTGTAACATTAGCACTGTGAGCTAAATCAAATTGATCAATAAATTTATCTGTAGAGTCAGCTGGGAAATCATATACTACTTTAGCTGCAGAATTTTCAACAATCATGCTCAGTCAGACTGCATGTCATAATGAAGTGATAATTGTCAGAAACAGGTGCAAGTGCTTCTTATGAGTTTACAAACACCATCATTACATAAAATACAAATTCACTGGCCATTTAATAAGCGCTTTTTAAATTTATCTTAACATTGGGTGTTAACGGAACTGGTGAATCAAAGCACAATAACAGTATTTTTTCACTTGTCTTTTTAACTGAAACAATAATTTTGTTATCCAATGTTAATTGTTTACTGAAATGAAACATTATATAAAGGGACAGTATCAGGCGTTTGTATGCATGAATCATTGGCATCCAGTCTGGTCAAGGAAAGGTCTGCTGTATTAGGTTTCAGAGCCAAAAACAGTTTACTTTTTGTTCTGTTTAAGGAGGAAAACGCATTTCAATTTGACAAAGGCTTACTTGCACACCATTTTGCTGTTGAATGGAGATTTTCTTCTGCTTCCTTATCAAACTTAGACTTATTCCAGTCATAAGCTTCCTCAGCAGACATGTTTGCTGGACTTTTTCTTCTGCAGCGGTCAGCCGTACCCATTTTTTTTTTACCCAAACACTCTTGGGACAAGTTGACGTTAAATTATTTGAAATAATGCCTAATTTTGAAATTTTATAAGACAAGGTAGAAATAACATTTAGTAACAATAAATGGAAAAGGTTATGGCTTTTAGATTTCCTGTGTGCCGCCATTTTGGATTTTATGGCGTGTAATGATTGCCCAGTTGTTTCACACTAAAGATCCTCTGCTTCCAAACAATAGCTGCAACCACAACACGTCATAAAATCCAAAATGGTAGGGCGCAAATCCTGAACAGAACAGGATAATTTTGACACCTATGTAATGAAAGTCATGAAAATAAAAAGATAATAAACAGATAGTAAGTGAACACTCAATGAGCCAAGTGGTACCAACTGCAAAGCAGTGCTCATCGTCTGATCACCGAAGTTAAAGAAGACACTGTCATATTTTTAATAAAGCGGGACTAAATTCATGGCTAAGTGCTATTGCTCATACAAGAGATGTACCTAGAACATCAACAGAAAGATACCAAATAAAATATTGAAGGAAAGGGAAAATGTCATTAATTTGTATGGCGCATTTAATGACATCAAGGACGTTTTAACTTTTGCAAAAGACTTATTTTTCTGCAATGACTGTGATCACTCTGCTTTGAATTATTCGCCAAGAAATTGGAGAGAGAAATTGGAGAAGCTTTTAAAGGAATTTGATTACAAAGGGCCAAAAGAATATTTTATCTGTCTTGATGAAAGTCACCCATGTCACTGGGATTTGATGGATTCACCTACTTCCACGTGCAGACATTGTAGAAAAGCTTGGATCTATCAAGTACTATTATCTTGGTCTCTCCAACAAGATATGGACATGGTTCTCTGATGTTACTATGTGCAGCAAAATGTTAGCTCACTGGTCGTAACAGGAAATAATAACAACAAGTAATGGGCTTTAATAGAACCAAGTGCCCTGAAATGGCGTGACAAATATGTTGACAACCGAGATTATGTAATAAAAAAGATAATTGCTAAATGGGACAAAGATAAGATTACATTTCCAGTGCACCAGAGTCAAAGTGGGGGTTTGACTGAGGTTGCCACTAATAGGCTTGTTATAGTGTTCAGCCAATATTCGTGCATTTGACCATCCCCCAGCCTTGAGAATGTCTGGTAGAGGAAGCTGTGTGTTGGCACTGTAAGAAGTGGAGGCTGTTTGACTACTATGCGCCAAGAATATGCTAACGTCTATGCCAGCATTCTGAAGCATAGATCTAATCCATCTAGCCACAGTAGAATTGGTGACTGGCTTGTGCGGTTTTGTGTAACTGTTCAGAAGGCATGGGTCACTCCGCAGTGAATGCATTTTCACGATGTCATGTTTGGTGTAGATGATTACTGGGCAAAGCCAAGATTCTGGGGCGAATATGAAATTTCAAAGGGTGCAGGGTGTTTGCCAGGTCGAATTGTTTTCAGGGTGTCCCTAATAGTAAAAATAATTCCGGTCATGGTTTCCTGCATACATGAAGTTTGGACAGTGTTTGAGTTCGCTGCGCAGTGACAAGGGCAAGTAACGTCGTAAGATTCAGTGTGAGTTGTTTTAATGTCAAGTTGTTAACGGCCAGAAATGATCGGAGATATGTAAGAACAATGCCAGCGTCCCATATAGTGGAGTATCTTGGCAGAGATGGTCTAAGTTCAAAGGTTCCTTTGAGAAAACAGCTGGTGTAATAACCGAGGACAAGGCGGATCGAGCAGTATTGATAGCACTGTAACCGACCACTTGTTTGTTAAGTAAAGTGAGAAAATCCAGGCCGTCGTTAATGGTGACCTGGGTGACATCCGATTGTTTGCTTTTACGATAAGTCACCCATTGAGTAAGGTAGGTTGTGTACTGTTTCCCGGTAAATTTTCTCCAAGAAGCCATGAGGATGTCTATGGTATCAGGGGATAAACTTAGCTTTTGTAGTTGCTCCCGGACAAGTGGCAGACTAGCAGCATTAAGGGTTTGTGAAGTGGATGTAGTTTGTCAGGTTTCCCAGGTAGTTGTAGGAGGTGTTTGGCTGAATGGAGAGTTATCGGTAGCTCTACGCACATCTGTATGGCTTGGGAAAACCAAGCTTGGGTCGGCCAGTTGGCCATGACAAGAATTCCCGATGGTTGGTCCTCTCGCACTCGCAGAAGAAATGCGTTAATTACACTGAATGAGTTAAGTGAAAAAGCATCAACAGCAACTACGCCAGGCTTAAATGACACATATTGAGGAAATTGATTAAGTTGTGATGCAAAGAGGTCTATAGTCGGGCGCAATCTTAGTTGCGTCATCGCATTGTTTAGGGAGGCCCTGTCAAGCATCCATTCCGTGTTATCGTTGGCTCATCTCGATTTGAAATCAGCCTTGATATTGTGAACCCCGGGGATGTGAGCAGCACAGCCATAGCCTACGGCCGATGCACCATTCCCAAATTTCTTTTCCTAGACGATTGCAAGGGTCTGAATTGCTACTTCCCACATGGTTTAGGACTGCTATTGCGGATGTGTTATCAGACAGGATTCTAAGGTGGGTGTTGTAGTTTGTTTTGCAAAAGGTTTGTCGGCCCATGAACACTGCTAATAATTGGAGGTAGTTTATGTCATGCGATTTTGCCTCATCAGACCAAAACCCTCCAGTGCTAGTGTCATTTTAAACCATCCCCCAACCACTCTGAGATGCGTTGGTGGTGAGGGTGTTTGAGGGCTGTCCATGGGTTATGACGTTATGGAACTCACGATATTGTCCATCCACCACTGGAGTTCCTTTGTGCAATCTTCCATTAAGGATAACTGACTGTCAAAATCGCCCTTGGCGGTTTTGAGAGCTACGGTTGTCCATACATGAAGTTGTCCAGGGAAGGATGATATAGGTTTTCCTATCACACAGGCTACTTGTTGTATTGTCAGAAGTTCTTGTCCCAGAAGGGTGGCACAAGCGTCTTTAATTTTCAAGGCCTTTTAAGGGGTCAATGTGATAGTCATGGCGACCGAGTCAATAATAAAGCGTAATATAACCATCAATGTAACTAGCTGATATGTGACCAAAGGTCAATAGTACTAAGTATGGTCTTAATTCATTTAAATGTCATGCGGCGAAACAATAGAATATGCTTCCAGACGATGTTCGCGACAATGAATTTATTATTACGAAATTTAGCTTTTTAATTTTTTACTTATTTATTTATTTATTGACGTATTTATTTATTATTATTATTATTATTTTTAATCTAGTTAAAACTGATTTTTCATTATATAGTACTTTAAGCATATTATTGTAATAGATTGTTGTAAATAGTTAAATTATTAGTATTTTTAGAATTTTTACAAGTATTTTATGTGTTTTCATGGAGAACCTGTAAACTAGCTTCTTAGCTACATAAATCTTAGCTACGTGTTCTATCTATCTATCTATCTATCTATCTATCTATCTATCTATCTATCTATCTATCTATCTATCTATCTATCTATCTATCTATCTATCTATCTAGCTAGCTAGCTAGCTAGCTAGCTAGCTAGCTAGCTACAACCAGTTTCAAAAAGGGTTGAGACACTCTTGGTCAAGAATGCCATTTACGATATTTTCATATTGTTACCTTGCATCGCCCCCTTTCCCCCTGATCAATGTTGTCCGAATTTCAGGATTATATTTAAACTTTTAGGCAGCAACTTTGAAATGGGGAGGGGGGTTCAGAATAAGATTTACATGTTTATTTTTGAAGCGAGGGCATATCTTTGAAAGACGAATACAATTTTAGGGTGAGTGTCTCAACAATTTTGAAACTGGTTGTCTGAGTGCGTTAACCCTTTTCAGCTGTTGCTTTGACTTTATGATGAGAATGAATTGTGCAGTATTTTATCCTTTCAATGCGACCTTTTCAAAAAGCGGTATTTCATTTATATAAGTTTGCGTGTTTAAAAATGGCATAGTAAAAACGGTGAGTTTTTGCACTTCTGGTTTTGACATAATTTGCACTAAAATTGTTCGGAACAGGGTGCGCGTTCAACAATATGCGCAAGATTCTCGATAGTGCAATGAACAGGGCGTTATGTCCTTTGATCTCCTTGTGGTGATGCTAACCAGTAATTCTACGCTGTAAATTGGCGTGATAAAGTTATATTTTCATGTGCAGTTGATGTAGAAGACGAACACAGGCTCTACACATAAGCGTTTATCACGCTGCTCAGAGATCTGAGCTCAGTAGAGGAAGTTAGAATCACACAGAATAACGGAAAACACAGTTTTATCCCACTGCCCCCTTAATGCAATGGTTTATACTTTACAACCAAACTCCTTGCGTGCTTGAAACCTGAGATCCGACAATCTACACGGTCTACACGGTCTACATCAGATATAAATAGAATATTATGATAATCTTTTACACAACACGCTGTAGACCGTCGTATACATGTAGACCGTGACAATTTCTTTCTATTTGCCATAGACATCTTATTAGCTATGTATTTTAATGTTAAATAGCAAGCTGAAGACTACTGGATAGCCTCAGCTAGTTAATATTTTATTTTAGATTAAAAAAAGAGCATATACTAGTCTTGCGTAATGATTTCCGAGCCTGTGACGTCACAGCCCGCATGTCAAAAAATACGACATGCAAAGATCTGTTCCTAATTTTCAAATGCTCTATGGTAAAGCTTCTTTTCAACATTAAACACTTCCTAGAAAATTTATTTTGCTTGTTCAAGTGCGTATTTTCAATAAGCAAGGTCCTTGTCTGTAGAATTGGAACAAATTTAAACTGATATTTTCAGACAACCAGTTTCAAAAAGGGTTGAGACACTCTTGGTCAAGAATGCCATTTACGATATTTTCATATTGTTACCTTGCATCGCCCCCTTTCCCCCTGATCAATGTTGTCCGAATTTCAGGATTATATTTAAACTTTTAGGCAGCAACTTTGAAATGGGGAGGGGGGTTCAGAATAAGATTTACATGTTTATTTTTGAAGCGAGGGCATATCTTTGAAAGACGAATACAATTTTAGGGTGAGTGTCTCAACAATTTTGAAACTGGTTGTAGCTAGCTAGCTATCTATCTATAACGTTTCCCAAATATTTTTCAGTGGATATTTTACTGCCTTTGAGTGCGTTAAAGTTGACTAAATTTTAATGAATGCTTTGATTTCACTTGAGCGCTCATCTTACCATTTTGTGACCTTAAACTTGAATCTTTGCTTAAGTTTTAACTGATTTTAAGTTTTGTAGCATGTTCCGATCTTTTGGTAAGGAACGTTCCTCTAATATCGATTGTTCCTCGTTTTTGTGTTCCTATTAACCCTAAGAGGAACAGATTTTTATAAAGTTAGGAACAAAACGTTCACTCTGAGATAACATAGGAATATTTCGTTCCGAGTTCCCAAGTGGAAATGGAACACAGTGTTCCTAAATTGTTAATTAAGGACTGTTTTGTTCCGAGTTCCTATCTGTGAATGGAACACATTGTTCCCAAATTGATAACTTAGGACTGTTTTGTTCCGAATTCCTATCTGTGAGTGGAACACATTGTTCCCAAATTGATAACTTAGGACTGTTTTGTTCCGAGTTCCTATCTTTAAATGGAATGTGTTGTTCCCAAATTAATGATAAGGGACTGTTATGTTCCGAGTTCCCAACTGTGAGAAGAACATATTGTTCCCAAATTGATGTTTTAGGACTGTTTTTTTACTAGTTCCTATTTGTGAATGCAAGGCGTTGTTTCCAATTTGACCGTTTAGGACCGTTTAGTTCCGAGTTCCTATCAGTAAGTGGAACATATTGTTCCCAAATTGCTCATTTAGGAACCAATTTAGGACCGTTTCGTTCCCAATTCATCTCGCTCAATGGACTATTTTGTTCCTAAATTGAATTGTTTTTTTTTTCAAATGAAGACAAACAACTGGGCGTGCACAGACTTGCTTGGGCAAGTTTAAAACGAGTTTGATCGCAGCTCACTGTCGTGAATTTTTGCACAATAGTAATAAGGGCAGGCAGGCATGGGCAAGTCTTGGAAAATTTAAATATGATTGAAGTTCCTTTCGTTGTCATTGGTTCCTTGTTTTTGGCTAAAATGTAAATCTGGGAGACTGTGTTAGCAATTTCATTTAAAGGGCAAAATGAGCAAGAAGTGCAAAATTAATTGGTCAAATATCGACAGGGCATCACCCAAACCGAAGCGGCTTCACTTGGAAACGGATGAAACCGACCGATTGTTTCATTGCCCAATACAAGTATGTGACCATGATGGGTTTCAAAGCCAAAGAGGGTGCAGAAAACACGTCAATATCAAGCACAGTTGGTTCTTTTATTTTGACGAGAAACCTGACCTGGGAAGACTCGCTGCATGCGCAAAAGGAGGCGCCAGTGATGTTAAATCGAGTGAAATCACACCACAAACTGCCAGAGTTTTGCCTTCGTTTTCAGTTTCCAGCAGAATTGGCGAATCGTTTACGAAGTGGTTGACTGGAAGTGGTGGGGGCTGCAAGAAAGATCATTTAGCCCAGCAGGTAGTCAAGAGATGTTTGAAATTTCTCAAATTTTGCTGCGAAGACGAGGAGGAATTGAGTTTTGAAGTTGTGGACTTTAGCCTGTGTTCACATAGTTTGTTGTTTAAGTTTATCAACTACTTGCAAGATGAATGTAAGCTCGGACACGGTGGACGTTTGGGCTACATTGACGCCATTTCCGAATTGATCGACTTCAGAAAAATAAATGGCGCGTCGGACACGGTTCTTCGAAACTTGTCCTCGACAGAATTGTACCTTAAAAGAGCGCGAAAGACAGTGGCAAAGATGATGAGACTTCAGTGGACACAAGACCTAGACATTGAAACTTTGGATGCTAGGGGACACTGGGCAACAATGGAGGAACTGTTGGAAGTGGTGACATTTCATTTGCCGCGTTACGAGAATACCGTGAAGACGTGCAAAACTGTTCCAGGCCAGGTTAGTCCTTTGGACTTAACATTTGCCACGAAGTTTGTCGCTGTGTATTTGTTCATCAAAGTGAAGGGATCTCGGCCTATGACGTATCAGTACTTGACGGTGGACATGGTTGAACCAGCAAAGGAGAACGGGGGATTTATCGACCAGAAAAAGTTTAAGACGGCCTGCAAGTATGGATTTGACTCGTTGATTCTCACCGATGCAAGCATGCAGGTGCTGGAAAGCTACATCAATTATGTAAGGCCACTGCTGAAACCCCGGTGCGACTTCGTACTGGTCACTAGAAATGGAGGCCAGCACAGCAAATTGGGTGACGTCATGAGTAAACTAGTGTTTGATGCAATCGGAAAGTACATTCATCCGACGCGGTATCGTCAAATTGTTGAAACGCAAAGCCTCAATCTGCTCACGAGCAAGGAGCAACAAATTTTGTCAGAAGACCAAAAGCACAGTTCTGCCGTTGCAAAAGTTCACTATCAAAAGCAGAGATCGCGCGAAGTTGCTGTCAAGGCTCACGAGTGTCTACAAAAGCTACAAGGCACCAAAGGCTCGGAGGTGGATAGGGAAGTACACACGAGGTTCAGTGGTTCATCATCATCGAGTCTAGTCAGGTCAGCACGAGTGGAAACAGCAGAATCAAAGAGCGGCTCGCCCAAAAGGGATCCCACTCCTACAAATCAATTGCGAGTCCAAAGAAAGTGTCGTCGCGTTTTGAAGTTCACGACAGACGAGGACGAATTTCTCAAGAAAGGCATTAGTAGGCACGGATTCGGACAGTGGACGGCGATTTTGAGGGATCCCGAGCTCAAGTTTCAGACTGGAAGGGTAGCCGATGCCTTAAAGAAAAAGGCCGAACTAAAGTTCCTTTCCAACGAAAAGGCCGTTTAGTTTGTCTCATGAACATTTGCACTTTCGAAGCGTGTCGAGAAAATGATCTGTTTTGAAAAAAACGCCTCGAAAGAGAGACTTATTCCCCTCTATTATCTAGTAAATGAAAGAGCTCAAACTAAACTGCATTCTAGATCAACATTATCCAAAAAATGCAGTGTTAACTAACGCAAAAAGAAGTGTCACATGCATAACCAATACACTCCGGCTTTTAATGCAACCTGGCTGATATATCTAGTATACATCTAGCATTTACTGTAGTGTTACATATGCCGCACACGTAAATCAGCACAAAACATGGCTTAGTCCTTGTGCAAATTCATTCGGTTAACATCGTTTCCAGAAAAAAAATAAATGTCAGTGTCAGTTCCCTATCCATTCAGCGCTGGCTGAAAAAATCCAGCAGTGTTTTCCCCGGCGCCTTGTTGGCTCCTTGGCTTTTCGTGAGTCGTCCCCTCTTTCGCACTGTAGAAGTGCCCTTCTGAGAACGGCTTCTCTTCTGCGAAACCGGCTGTGCTTGCTGCCTGCTGGTTGATTGGGTTATGAACATCTCTTCTTCATCTGATTCTTCATCAGCACGTGGATACGGCAGGGGATTCCACAGGCTGTTAACAAGTTGTGCTTGTTGCGGAGACAGCCACTTCATCTCGACTGCCATTTTTCTGCGCTCGAGCAAAGCGAGTTCAGTGAGACCTCGGACATCATTTTGCTGAAATTTCAACTTGAGGGCATCTGAAGTGACGCTTATCATATACTGAAGTGCACGTTTCACGTCTTCATCCTTGGCGGCATCCTCCTGCTTTTGGTATTCTCGCATTTCTCTTTCTTTAGCTAAGACTCATTCATTCTTAAAGTAATCTCGGGATTTCTTTTCCAACATTCGTTGGTCTTCTTCCCTCTTTCTCGCGAAATACTCTTCTCGAGACTTTTGGATGCTGGAGTGATAAGGACCTTCTACGCACGTGAGTAAATGGGCGTCTTCTCTTCTCATCATTCCCAGCGTGATCCATTTTTCTCTGGTCTCCTCCAAATGACGAACATGCGCGCTCTCTACTTCGCTTTCGTGTTCAGCCGCTGCTCGTTTGATTTCAGCGGCGATTAATGAAAGTTGCCTTTGCTTTAAGCTCTGGCACGGCTGCTTGTCTTGCAATTGGACAACTTCATTTAAACTTTTCTCCCATCCTTCGACTGAACTCTGAGTCGTGGCATCATCGTCAGAATCTGCACTGCTGCCTTCGTCTGCAACATTCTGTTCCACTTCTTCACTGGACTCCCCATCGCTTTCACTCAGTTCTTCAAAATTCATCGTTCGAATCCTTTCCTTTTCTTCTTCGTCAATGCCGTTGTTTTCACGAGCAGATGAAGGCGTCGGGGGTGGCAATTCATCTTCGGGCGTTCTTGCAACACCACTCGCCCAAACAATGCAGTCCATGGCTTTTTCCTTCAAGTGCTTCTGTACGCCAGAAATGGGAGGAGAATTCAGCTTTCGGAAATGAAACTTACGCAGGCGAACGTCCATGGCTGTGTTGTGTTCATCCCCGAAGTTCATCTGTTCTTGACAGGTTATGAACATTGGACAACGGATGACAGTTGGTGCAGATGATTTGTACTTTCGGTCATGTGTGGTAAGTCCACCTTGTGTTAAAGTTTTCCAGTCATCTGGATCAAGTAGTTTCGAGTAAGCTTCATCTAGAAAAATGACTTGTGTGTTTTGATCGATGAGACTTTTATTGAAGGCCCTTTGCTTTGTTATCATCGCTATATACCTCGTTGGTATAATTCGCGTGATGGGCGTGAACAGGCTTGTTTTGCCGCTGTTAGGCTCTCCTATAAGACACATCACCTTCTCTTTGTGAGGCTTTATTCCAACGTTGAGGAGCCTCAAGTAGTATTCGCAGAAGTAGCTGACTTCATCTGGGGTCAAGCTGTTTTCTAGTATTTCTTGAAAATACCTTGCATCTGGAACCTTGGTGTGTTCATACTCTATGTAGGCTCTCGGAGTTTCGCCCTCTTTGACGGGGTTTACTTCAAATTGCCTCTTGCTGATTGAAAAGCACCACCCATTAGATACTTCGATTAAATCATAGTTTATGCGAATTGGCCTCGTAAATTCACACTCGGGGTCTGCCAGCATGGACTCCAGTTTAGAAAAATGTGGTACTATAACGTTTTTAATACGTTCGTTGTTGCAAAGCACTGAGAGGAACTTTTTCACTGTGCAACTGTGCTCGAACGTGAATTTCGCAGTAGTGTTTTTCCTGAAAACCTCCCCGTGATGCACAGCGTACCCTAACTTTCTCATTTATCTATATCATGGGAGGTCTTGCAAAGGGAGGCATGCTCCCATCATTGCAAGACATAAAATAATAATGGGTTGGGGGGGGGGTAACAGACCTTAAAAACAATAAAATATGTACATAATTTAAAAAAGATTACTAAGAATTACTAAAAAATGTTAATTATGATTAAAAAATTAGAACCTAATTAAAATGTCAATCATTGTAATCTAAGCGCATTCTTAAATAAATGACTTTTTTCAACATCTAAAACATTGTTTGGTAAGGCGTTCCATTCTCTGATAGTTCTACAATAGAATGAGTTCCTATAACTCTCCGAGTTTGGAGTTATTTCGATGAACCTGTCTTTGTGAAAAGATCGAAGTTGTTGACAATTACGCCTTTTGATATAGCATGGGATATTGACCCATTGCTCTTTCAATTTCGTTCAAAGCAACAACCACGGACGATGCAGCGAGTGCCTTGCCAAGAGATGTGCGTTCAGGCTCGCTCGCGTTTTGGATTCCAAATACGTCAAATTCCAGTCCAGCTTTAAGGAGTGCTGGTATTACGTTTCTTTGTAATTCCACAGCAAATGTGGGGCATACGACTTCCAAGCGGACAACGCGTTCACTTCCTCGGATGGGCCCAATTGGCTCGTCTAATACTTGGGATTGCAATGTTTCTATGCAGCGTTCAAATGAAAGGTCGACTTTTCGTTGCAAAAAATCGTTGTTGTGGTCTTTAATGGTGGTAGAAATCGGAGCTACTGCGTTTTCTTCCTGTCCCCTTTTGCAATCGGGTAGCGATTTTGCTGTTACCTCCATACCCGTTTTAAGAAGGGCAGCATGTAGTGGCACTGTGGAAACTCTTAATCCATCAACGGATTGAATCGCTAGCCAGTACGAAATTGCTGGCCAATAAACCTTTCTTTTCGCCGATGAATTCACATCTTCTGTTCTGTCTTCACCTTGCTCCTCCTCTTCGGGCTGTTCTTGGTGACCTTTTTTCTCCACAACCGCAACTGACGAGAAAAAAAATGCCATTCCTTTAATTTTCTTGACCGCTTCATCACACTCGTCTCTCTTTTGAAAAATTTGCAGCCATCTTTCGTCTAAACTTGTACCTTCCTGTGTACCGTAGGAGACTTTTGAAGATATCAGTGAACATTTCCCTTGTATTGCTGGAATAACTTTGCTGACTAAAGCACTCCGGATATTCTGTAAGAAATTAAATAGAATAAAAATGTAGATTGTCATGCTTGGTTGCGAGAAAACGATGATTTATCTCCCTTCTGAGCCAAGCCATATAGAAAAAGCTGCCATTTTGTTTATGTGCGCGCGCTAATCACGCGTAAAATCATGCGTAGCTATGTGGTTAGGATGCGCAATGCAATAGTACAGAATCAGCCATTTTGGTTCCCAGAGCTCTCGTTTCTTTTGGTCACGTGGTCGGCAAAATCACCTTGTTTGTATGCTATCATTGTCAATACGACGTTCTTGTTGTCCGCCATCTTTAAATGTTACACATGGCGAAATAATATTTAAGCCCTTAACTCCGAAAATCCCTTCGATTTTGCCACAAAGTCAAACCGTCGTTTCAAAAATTCGTACTATACAAAGAAATGGGAGCAGTCGTTCTTGCTTAACTTCTTTGAGAGCTTCGCAGAAAAACGAATAAAACTACTTACCTTATTATTGAGTTGTCGTGCAGGTGCTGACGCCATGGCTGGAGCTGCGTCAACTAAGAACGGCGTCGGTTGTTTGTCTACTTTTATACGAAATGGTCATGTGATTCTTAAATTCTGGCAAGATCTTTTGTTCGCTTTAAATTCCATCAAAACGCTATTGTCAATTAGAAGAACGATTAAAAGAATGCTGACTGGACAGGCAAATGATTACGTCATTTCCTTTTGACAAGGAGAAAAGAATTACCGTGTTTTTGTGGTCGTTTATTCAGTGACGTTTGGTCAAGGTCAGGTATTCTTCGTTTAATCAACGAAACAGTTAACAGTGAGAGGCATTTTTTTTAAAGGGTCATTACCACAGAAATAATCTTAGAGTCTTGTCTCTACTGCTAAAAAATGAATCTTTTGGTTGGTATGTCATTGTGCATGACTTCTCTTTCCAAAAAACAGCTAAAGTATTCGGAGCTATCACGGAATGAAAACGAAAGATATTGTTGACCATTGTATTAGAAACATGTCATCTCCTATAGTATAAGCTTGCAAAGATTAATTGATCCGTAGAGCCACGTTGAAATACCAGTGTGTAAATTTGTATACCTGAGGACAGAACTGTAAGTGCTGTTCCCTTTGAATCTGCCATATCCGTCTCGCTAAGAAAATGTGTGTAATTTAAGTCAGAAAGATCTCAAATACAACGGGAATCGCGGAGACAGCGGGGACGACACTTACAGTGAATTTATTTTATTTATTTATTTTATTTAACATTTCTTTATACACGGTTAAAAATCATCAGGTAATATACTATTATTTAAAGTTATAATAAAAATTAATACTAATAAACTACTAATAAACAATCCATGCTAAATACTAATTAATAAAAATTGAAGTACATGTAGTAAAAACTAATTTAAATATTAAACTAATCCTGTTTTCCATGAATGCCGTGTCTGACTTTGCTTTTAAATTGATTATAGGATTTTATCATCCTGAGATTGCAGGGTAGGCTGTTCCAGACAGTTGCACCACTGTAACTAAAGCTATTTTTCATATAGTTAGTTCGTGGATTCGGTACAACCAGTTTGTTTTCGGAATCCCTTAAAGAATAGGGCATTCCGCTACGTTTTAGAAATTTAGACGATAGGTATTCAGGAACCAAGCCATTTAAAGACCTATATACCATTAAGGCTTTCTGAATTTGACGTTGGGTACACAAATCTTTCCAACCTAGTTGTCGTATTAGACCTTTGGCATCAGTATCATAACTAGAGAAAGTTAATACGCGAGCGGCGCGGTTCTGAAGCTTTTGTAGCCTGTCCGACAAAGTTTTACCGCAATTACCCCAGACAAGATTGCAATAGTCAAAATGAGGTTGAATTAGAGCACTGTATATATAAAGCAGTGTAGCTGGTGGAACAAAAGGCCTAACTCGTTTTATGGCACCAATCCCAGATGCAATCTTTTTAGACAATTTATCAATATGGGTTTGCCAAGTTAGGTTTTCGTCGATCAACACACCAAGCGATTTGACTGAGGAGACACGATTTATTGGAACATTATTAATCGAGAGCTCAAGTGTATTTGGAAGGGTACTTAATCTTTGTCTGGAACCAATCAACATAAATTCAGTTTTAGTCGCGTTTAAAGTAAGTTTATTAGAAGTAAGCCAATTGTTTAAATTACTTAGATCGTGATTTAGATTAGACTGTATAGAGCTCAGATCCGCTCCCGCATATGTGATGTGGGTGTCATCAGCATACATCCTAGGCTGACATGTTGATAGGCAGTTGGGCAAGTCATTAATGTAAATAAGAAATAATAGAGGACCTAGGATTGTTCCTTGAGGTACCCCACATTTTATCGAACAGGTTTGAGAAAGAGAACCATTAACAAGACATCGTTGTGTGCGGCTAGACAAATATGAGTTGAACCAGTCAAGAGCTACTCCTTGAACTCCGTAAAGGTTCATTTTAGTTAAAAGAATTTCGTGATCAACGGTGTCGAACGCTTTTTTTAAATCGAGAAAAACTACAGCATTAACATTTCCGCGATCGATATTAAACGCCCAACTATCGGTAGCTTCTAATAGAGCAGTAACAGTTGAATGCAATGAACGAAAGCCCGACTGTTGTTTAGAAATTACGTCCTCTTTCGTTAGAAAGCTATATAGCTGGTCATACACGATCCTCTCGAATACCTTAGCAATTACTGGAATGACTAAAATTGGTCGATAATTATTTAGATCAGATCGCTCACCCTGCTTAAACAACGGAGTAACTCTAGCACATTTCCAATCGTCAGGAAATATACCAGAAGTCAAAGACTTGTTAAAGAGGTCAGATAAAGAGACCGAAATAAGATCAGCACATTCACGGATTAATCTAGCAGAAATGTTATCAAGACCTGTTGCTTTAGATCTAGATAATTTGTTTAGATAAGAAAAAACAATATTACTGCTAGTTGGACAGAAATGAAATGTTTTGTTGTTACACGTGATAAAGTGAGTGTAGCTCGAATCATCATTTTGACCTATTGGAGGTATTTCATTGGCAAGTCTGGGCCCGATTGTTGAAAAATGGTCATGAGGGAATATCAAACTGCAACGAGGGAATATCAAATATCAATTAGTATACCTCACTACAAAACTGCAAGTGCCTTCCCCGTTGAAGAAATATTCGAAGTAGAACGGAGATGGCGGAGACAGCGGAGATAGAACTTACAGTTCAAATTGAAGTCATTTAAATATATCTGACTACACAACTACTACTACTACTACTACTACTACCACTACCACTACCACCACCACCACCACCACCACCACTACCACTACCACTACCACTATTAATTAATATTAATATTATTATATAGTAGTAGTAGTAGTAGTAGCAGTAGCAGTAGCAGTAGCAGTAGCAGTAGCAGTAGCAGTAGCAGTAGCAGTAGCAGTAGCAGTAGCAGTAGCAGTAGCAGTAGCAGTAGCAGTAGCAGTAGCAGTAGCAGTAGCAGTAGCAGTAGCAGTAGCAGTAGCAGTAGCAGTAGCAGTAGCAGTAGCAGTAGCAGTAGCAGTAGCAGTAGCAGTAGTAGTAGTAGTAGTAGTAGTAGTAGTAGTAGTAGTAGTAGTAGTAGTAGTAGTAAGATATTTTTAAATGACTTCAATTTGAACTGTAAGTGCTGTCTCCGTTGTACTTCAGGTATTTCTTCAGCGGGAACAGCACTTGCAGTTCTGTCGTGAGGTATACTAATTTTGGTGTCAATTCACATTCCCTTATTGTGGTCGTCATTTACTGTAAGTTCTTTCCCCGCTCTCTCCGCTATCTCCGTTGTACTCCAGGTCTTTTTGTTTTGACTAAGTCACACACATTTTCTGAGTATCACGGATATGGCGGATATAACGGAGACAGCACTTGCAGTTATGTCGTCAGGTGCACTGATGTTGGTTTAATTTCTTATTCCTTCATTGCAGTGCTCATTTACTATAAGTTCTGAACTGGCTGTCTCCGCTATCCTATTTGTTCTTCAGATAGTTTGACTACGAAAAATGAAATAAACGTGTATCTTTGGCATGTGAAAAATTCGTTAGAATGACAATTTGATTTCCCAAGACGGCAGAGACCAGAGTTGAAGGTTTTGGTGGAACTGTTCCTATTTTGGCCTTAAGTTATTTATCAATTGAGGAACACTTTAGACCTCGTTTTCTTTGCCCAGTAATTCAACTAAATGCTCTTAAACTCGGCAATTAAAGCCAATGAAACTTAAACGGAGCCCACAATTTAACTCTGTCACCTCATTTCTTTGAATAAATGCTTAACGTGCAAATCAAATGGGTTTTTCAAGAGCAAGAGTCGAACACGTAACATGGAACAAAGACAGTTGGGAAACGATCTACCATCTTTCTATCTATCTATCTATCTATCTATCTATCTATCTATCTATCTATCTATCTATCTATCTATCTATCTATCTATCTATCTATCTATCTAATGTCTGCAGAATATGGCGAAAGCACGTGTTTCGAATGCAAGCAAAGATTTTTCAACTCTAGGAAGCGAAAGCCAAGCCAACACAGTTGTTTTTCCTCTTATGAGAGAAGAATACCGTGGGAAGATAAAGATTAAATGGCTTGGCAATTTTGAAGCGCTGAAATTGTTCGCGTTCGGCTATCTGAAGTTGGACGGAGAATGGTCTTTTACTTCCAACAATGGCGGATTTCATGTTTTAAAATCCGAGAGCGTAACACTTTCTTTTTATCCGAATACTAAAACACTTAATGTACAAGGAATGCTACAGTCTCAAGTTAAGGAAAGGATCATCTCATTTATTTCTCAACCGACGATGGACGAGGTCAGCTTTGATCAGGCAAGTGATAACGGTGAAGATGGCGCCGAAGCTGTGTTGGTGAGCAAAGATAGAGCTGTCGACTCCGTACAGGTGATAGTGACAGCATTGCTATTCAAGCTGATGATTCAAACGTGTTGGTAGATGTGCCACCTAATAGTAATAAACAATGTTGTTTAAACTGCAAACAAAACACTGCTGCTATTGCTGATTTATCAGAAGAGTTTGCCATCTTAAAAGCCAAGGTTGTTGATAACAACATGGCTCCTTCGTATCAAGATCTGCTTGATAAAGTTAAGGTTCTCGAGGAAGAGAGGGACAGCCTCCTGATGGTGCTAAGGTTGCTGAAGGAAGATTTTAATCATAGTCAAGATTCTTCTCGCGAACGTACTACTCAACAAGAAGAGCAGATAGCAGCGAAGGATGACGACGCTGGATGGACTCGTGTAAAGCAAAAGGGTCGGCGAAATCAACGGCGAAATGAAAGAAGAAACGATCACAATCAAGGCAATGGTGGAGCTTCCAGTGATAACACCTCTCCTAACCAAGATATGTCATCATCGAGGCCGAGAGAGAAAGTCGCCGTGGTAGGTGATTCAATGATTAAATTCATACAACCACGTAAGTTGTCCAGGAAGTTTGATGTCTCCGCTCACTGTTTCCCCGGAGCTACTGTTCAAGATATGAACGATTACATCAAGCCCGTTTTACAGCGGAAACCCGATAAAATTGTTCTTCACGTTGGTACAAATAATTTACGCGATGACCGGCCGAAGGATATAAAGAAGAAGATCGCTGGTGTTGTTGAGGTTATCAAGGACAATCAACCCTCGACCAGTATTTCTATTTCATCGATCATCCAAAGGGCCGATGACAGATCCTTAAAAAAGACTGTCGAAGAAACCAACAAGGCAATTAGGACATATTGTTCTACAAATGGTTTGGATTTTATTTGCAATGACAATATTAATGACCAACATCTCAACACCGGAGGGCTTCATCTAAACCGAAAAGGCGTTTACGACTTTAAACTCTAATTGAAGTCAACCCGATGCCAGTAGTTTGCTAGATAAAATAAGGCCTTTTGCCTCTAGTATGAGGGGTTTTAAAATGGGTTCGTTAAATATAAATTCTCTTTGCAAGCATATTGACGAGCTTAGGGCTCTGATGGTTGGGCATCCCTTAGACATTCTTGCCATAAATGAAACGAAACTAGAAAGTGCAGATTGTGACGGGCTGCTCAATTTACCAGGGTACACCCTCATACGTAGAGATAGAAATAAGTTTGGTGGAGGAGTTTGTGTTTATTTACGACATTCTATAAATTTTAGTAGAATGCTCGATTTCGAGGATGAAAATCTTGGAAATGATCGTCCTTGAAATTCAAAAACCGAACTCGTCACCATTTCCTTTTGCTTCATGGTATCGGCCACCCAAACTTCCTTTAGAATATTTTGAAAGTTTCGAATCATTTTTGGCAAAAGCTGACTCTAAATACAAGGAGGTTTATTTACTTGGTGATTTGAATTGTAATTTTCTGTGTGATCCCCTAGAGGCTCACACCAAACATCTTTTAGATGTGTTGATTAATTTTCAATTCATGCAAGTTTTAAATGAACCTTCAAGGGTTACTCCTAAGACAAAGACTCTGATTGATTTAGTTATTACAAATAGCGTCAAAAGTCTAAGCCACTCGGGAGTTTACCCTCTCTCAATTAGTGATCACAACCTTATTTACGCTGTCAGAAAGATTGGTATCCCAAGAGGGCAGCCACGGTTAATCGAGACAAGAAATTTTAGACATTTTATTGAAAGCAAATTTAAAAGCGACTTGATTAATTCAACGTGGCCATTAATTGTCAATGATGCCTGGTCTGCGTGGTGTGGTCGACAAACATATGCCTTGCCGTATTGTCAAAATTCGTAAGAAACCGTCTCCTTGGCTAAATTCTAACGTTAAACAAGTTATGTTTAAGCGTGATTGGCTGAAGAAAAAGGCTTCAAAAAGCTGCTCCCCAGAGGACTGGGCAGCTTACAGACAACAAAGGAATTTGGCAAATAAGGAGATTAGGCTTGCGAAAAAATGTTTTTATAAAAAGCAAATCGAAGAGGCTTCAGGTGATCAGAGGGCAACCTGGAAAATTCTGAATGATTTAATGGGAAAGCAGTCTGACAGTATAATTGTTAGTGAGCTAAAGACAGATTCGGCGACTCTGACAAGACCTGAGGAGATTGCAGACTTCACGACCATGGGTCCGAGACTTGCTTCTGAAATTCCATCTGATCAAATCAACAAAAAGCCAGAAGATTACCGTAAAGTTCCATGTATAAGCCGCACCTTTTTCCTCAAAATTTAAGTCAAAAATCGGGGGTGCGGCTTATCTATGGAAACATCTGTGGTTGGAGTTCTTAAAGGCCTAATTAATATTCATAAAGTTGTTTGGAATGGAGCCTGCGGCCTGTCACTTCAACACGTATCTTTCCATCATGAAAATACCAGGATATTCGCAAGTACTCCCGAGGCGTATGGCCGACCGTTTCGCTGTTTTTCGTGACTTTCACTGCAGATTTATCCTTCAGATTGTGAAACTCCTGTTCAGCATGAAGTTTTTCCCCTACTGGGGGTTTCCAAACATCTTGACAAACATGGTATCCCCGAACAGCCGAATCGAAAGTAAATTCAGCCATTTTGCAATCCATTTTGCTGTTTCGCCGAGACCCAGACTCCTCTCCACGTTTGAAAGCTTGGCCGCTAAGCATTCGTTCGTTTCGTTCCAAACGCGTACGAATTTGTCGGAATTTCAACTTCAAGGAGTTTTTTGAAGTGATAATCTTGACAAAGTGGCATCAACAGATAAGATATGGCGAATAAAAACAGAAATTAAGGTATGATAAGTGAAATTTCGCCATTTAAAGACTTTGTTTGCATAAAAGTTTGCCACAACCACCGTGTATGGTGTTTTGAAATCGTGCTTGTTTGCCCTTGTTTGTATACAAATAGAACTTCAAAGGAACTTCAAACTTTATTGTGTTTATTTTTTTTTCGAAATTTGAGCCTCCAAATCGGGGGTGCGGCTTATCTATGGGTGCGGCTTATACATGGAACTTTACGGTACCTTACAAAACATTCTGCGAGTTTTCAGTTTAAAAATATCAGTCCCTCCAAGGTCTTAAAGTCATTAAATTCAGTCAAAATTGCGAAGGCTACTGGCCTTGACAAAATTTCAAATAAAATTTTGAAATTAGCCGCACCTGTTATTTACAAGAGCTTAACTGATCTTTTTAACTTTTCCATCACCTCGGGTGAATTTCCTAGCGATTGGAAGGTTGCAAAGGTCTGTCCGCTCTTTAAATCCGGTGAGAAATGCGATGCTAATAACTATAGACCTATATCGGTTTTACCAAGCATTGCTCATGTTTTTGAAAGAATTCTCTTTGGACAAATTTACCGTCACCTTAGTAATAATAAATTGCTTTATTCTTGCCAATCGGGGTTCAGGTCGCTCCACTCAACCGTGTCTGCCCTACTTGACATGACGAATGATTGGTGTTTTAATATAGATAGGGGCATGGTTAATGGAGTCTTATTTCTAGACCCAAAAAAGGCCTTCGATACCGTTGACCACAAGATTCTTCTTAAGAAATTAGAATTTTACGGTTTTGAAGGCATTACTCTACATTGGTTTCAGTCTTACCTTGCAGACAGACAGCAAGTGTGTTGTGTTAACGGCGTCGTCTCTTCTACTAAGACAATCTCCTGTGGGGTACCTCAAGGATCCATTTTAGGACCTCTGTTGTTTTTGATTTACGTTAATGATATGCCAAAAGGCTTAGGGTACGGAACAGCGAGATTGTTTGCCGACGACACAAACTTAACTTTCACAAGTTGCAGTCTGCCTGTTTTGCAAAATAAAATGAGTAATGATCGTAATGAAATTGCCACCTGGCTTAATGTCAACAAACTTACTCTTAATTTGTTAAAGACTGATTTTATGTTAATAGGGTCTAGACAAAGAATTGCCACTCTTGACGGTAACATAGAACTTTCCTTGTCTAATACGGATGTTAGGCAAGTAGAGTCCACTAAATGCCTAGGTGTCACTATTGATAACAACTTGACATGGGAAGGTCACTTGCAAAGTGTAAAGCAAAAAGTGTCCTCCAACTTACGAATACTGAAAAAGGTTAAACCTTTTCTAAATAGTGAGAACATCGACACTTTATATAGGTCAATTATTGAGCCTTATTTCAGTTATTGTTGTCTTGTCTGGGATTCAATAGGTGACACATTAAGTAATCGTCTCCAAAGGCTTCAAAATAGGGCGGCTCGTATTGTTACTGGTGCTGCTTATAGTAAGCCTTCTGGAGACGTTTTTGACGAATTAGGCTGGACTCAGTTAAATTCCATGAGACAATTTCACAAGGCCATTATGATGTTTAAAATCGTTAACGGTCTGGCACCTCCATACCTTACCGAAATGTTCACTTCTAATAACGCCTTAAACAATTACGGTCTGAGATCTTCAAATTACGACCTAGAACTGCCCAAATGCAGAACAAATTAACTATAAGAATAGTTTTGCTTTCAGTGGCGTCAAGGTCTGGAATGCTCTCCCTCGCTACCTCAAAGAAGAAAGGTCTTTGGAAAAGTTTAAAAGAGGCTTACTACCGGCACTTGTAAAGTAATTAGTTAAAGATCGCCTTGTAAATTGTTATGTTTAAGGTGGCTCAATATAGTTTTTTGGCGCGCGAGGAATGGGTACGAAATGGTGCGAGCGCGCGAGTATTTAAAGAAAGGAAAAACAAAAATAAACATGGCGGCGCAACTTTTATCGCGAGTGGTGTTTCACTTACCGCTATCGTGTGTGACCCGAACAAGTGTTCGACAAAAAACCGCAAGAAATCTGCTTACATGTAAAAATACAATTCTTACGTCTTATTCTGATGCTGTGAAAGCCAGGACACATTACAAAGTACTTTATTTCGAGCCGACATCGGCGAGAGAAGGTCGTGATCGTAGCTGAAAGTCTCAAAATGGTCGCTGTTTATTTATGGTCGGAGGCTTCGCATTGAGTTCCTTGGGTGACGAAACACCAACAGCAACTGAAGGGTCTTTAGAGGTGCATCTGACACCGGAACAGCCAACGCAACTGCGTGACAAAAACGGGCGATTCGCGCGAAAGAAACCCACTGAAAGTGTAAGCATGGACAAGAGGACTCGTGGGATAAGGGAATGGAGAGCAAAAAGAAAATTGGATTTCGTAGACAGTACTGAGGAATGGTCTCCACCAACGAAAAGAGAAACCCATGCAAGCCAGGTGTGGTTAAAATTTTATATTTCTTAGTTGATGCACCAAGCAACTCACGTAAAAAGGTCAAAACCAGATGTTTATCACAACTTGTTTTGCTCTCAAACAATTCTCTGTTTAACATTTTATATACCACTGGCTCTGGCTCATTGCAAGCTATCTTGAATTCCGGTATAATTTTTGTTGCAGTTTCAAGCTTACAATATATAATTACCACTAAAAAGTAGAAGTTCTGAATTTTTATCAGGAACAAACAAAGAAGGAAAATTGCATTCCACATGGGTGCAGAATTATAGACTTGGATGTTTTGAGAAGTTCATTGAAATGCTGTCAGCATTGTAAAGCAGGTGAGAACTCTTTCATGCTTGAAAAAATAAATGAACACTAAGGAAAAGCCAAAATGGAGTCTCAGTTTTGAGAACTATAATCAGGTTGAACTTTAATCAGGCTTCCAAAAAAAAAATTGGGACTTGATAACATATCTTCATAAAATTACAATAGTTCAATTCTGATTAGCCTATTATCAAGTGGAGCACAATTACACAGTTCTACTACAAGACTAAAATTAGAATAAAAAAAACCAACTTTCCTCAAATTTAGTCAAGTCACAAAGATCCCGACAGCTGGCAGTGTTCTGAATATTGCTAAAGCTCACCTCACCCTTACAGTTTGTATTTTTAACAATTGCTTTTTTTATGGGGGGGGGGGGGGGGGCAAATTTGGAAAAAAAGGCAGTTGTAAAATATTCAGACCAGAAAATGCATTCACAATTTCATAAAAGTTTGCTAGCCTTTGCAACATTCACTTGTGTTCATCTATTACAATAACAAGAGAGAATTCACCAGAAGAACAAAAATTAATATCAGTACGGTATTTCCCTGAACAATCAATTTTTCAACTTTATTTTTAGTCAATCTGTCATTGTGGAACATAACAGAAGGAAAAAAAATGTGGGTTAGCCTCAGTGTTTTCAGTTACCTGTGGAGTGTGTGGCAAGGAGAATGTTGTGAAGACCTCCAGTGAACACAGGAGTGGTCAAAGAGGTCCCCTCAGTCATGATGTCAATTCAAGAGCTGTTCTTGGGTGTCTGCATACAGGAATCGGTGAAACCCACCTAAATAATTTACTGTCCACATTAAATATTCCCTCTATGAATGCAGTAACTTTCAAAAGTAGAGAAAGAGAAATTGGAAATGCAGTTGAGAAAGTAGCCAAGAACAGTTGCAAAATTGTAATGTCAGAGGAGAGAAATGCTGCCATCAAAAATGGTGCAAAAGCAGATGAGCAAGGCTGCATCAGTATCCCCTGCTCCTATGACATGGGTTGGCAAAAGAGGGGAAAGGGCCATAACTCAACAACAGGTCATGCTGCAGTCATGGGTTTAACAAATGGGAAGGTTATGGATTATACTACGAAAACAAAATCCTGCCAAATTTGTACAAATGCAAAAAAATCAGGAAAAAAAGCAAAGCAACACAATTGTAGAGTGAATCACACAGCATCATCAAAAGCAATGGAGCCTATGGCTGCAGTCCATATGTTTACTGAAAGCCTAAATTCTAAAGTTAAACTCTCTGTTTACATTGGAGATGAAGATTCCACTACAGCTGCACACATTAAGCAGAAGGTCCCTTATTCGGTAGAAAAATGGACAGACACTGTGCACGCAAAAAGATCACTAACTACTAGGTTGTATAACCTAAGCCAACGGGGGAAATTTTTAAATTCATCCACTCTCTCACAAAGTTATCAACTACTTGGTCAAATGTTTTACTTACAGTGTCTCTCAAAATAAAGGAAATGCATCTGCCCTTCAAAAATCCTTAAAAAGCATTATACCACATTCGTTTGGAAACCATGAAAAGTACCATGAATCCTGGTGTGGAGCCAAGAAAGACCCTATGAACTATAAACACTCTGACTTGCCCTATGGCAAAGATCTCTATGGTGATGACTTGATAAAAGCTTTGGAGAGAATTTTTGACGAGTACTGTACTGACATAGTAGTTGCAAAGTTATCACCTGGGGCTAATTCGCAACGGAACAAGGCTCTTAACAGTGTTATTGGCACAAAAAATCCCAAAATTAGATACTATGGTGCAAGTGACAGTAATGACTTTAGAGTGGCCTGCGGCATCTCGCAAGTAAACATTGGATATCAGTACATTGGCCAAACACTTGAGAGCCTGAATATTGAACCTGGTATACACTGTATCAGCCACATTGAAAAGATGGACCATAAAGCAACCCAGGATAAACTAAGAAAAAACAGCATTGATTTCAAACGCCGAAGAGCTCAACTACACAAACACAAGCTAAATCTTGAATCTCGAAAACAATCTAAGGAAGGAAACACGTATCAAAGTGGCATAGGACTTAACCTTGACCCAAACAATTCAAGTAAACTGATAGAAGAATTTGACATCATCAATTTGAAAATCTCAAGTGAGGAGCTGAAAAACTTTGAAAAATACATTCCTGAATTAACTGTCATGTACGACATTGAAACAAACACCTCTGGTAAAAAACAGAAGTATGTCAACTTTCAGCAGTTGATCGATCAGGTTTGCACTGTTTCAACGACTATATATTGCCTTTGAGAGATGTTGATGTTCATGCAACTAGGGTGAACGGTTTAAGCGTCCAAGGAGTCAGTGGTGTCAGGACCCTGTTGAAAGATAACCAACCAGTGGAAACTGTGTCACTTAGCAAGTCCTTAGAGAATTTCCTAACCTTCTTAGAGAAGACTGTCAGGCGCGTGAAAAGTGATACAAATATTTACACTGTTTTAACTGGGCACAACTCTCAAGTTTTCGATACTCCAACCCTTCTCCGCCAAGGTGGACATCAATTTTGTGAAAAACTTTCCAGGCTTAACGTGTTCTTTGCCGACACTCTCCCTGTGATGAAGAACTTGGTCAAACATAAACATCCCCTGCTGTTATCACCTGATGGTTCCAAGGTTAAATTAAATCAACAATCCATTTATCGAACACTTTTCCATGAACCTTTTGCCGCACACAATTCACTGGAGGATGTTAAAGCTTTACGAAGAATAGTTTTTGACTCCCGTCTGAACATTTCAGAAGACTTGTTGACAGAGAACATGTCAACAACCCAGTACGCAGAAAACGACATGAAATACCTTGATCGCCGCCACGAACTCCTGCAGACTTTACGAGGAACTCTTTTTCATCCAACAAACACTGAATTTCCAATCAAGCAACAGATTGCTGAAAAAATAGCCGGAACTGGCATGTCATATCAAGACCTACAGAATGTTTTCGAGAAGTTCGGAGTAAAAGGGCTTGTTGGCATCCTGTCTCAGCCTCCATCGTCAGCAACTTGCAAGGCCCCGCGAGTGACAAAAACAACCCGTATTATAGCCAGGATCGTCGAACACTTCAAAGCAGCAGAGAAAACCACAAGTGCAAGCACATCTGCATGACCATAACAACACTTAGTTTTGCTGTTAGTCGTAGTATTAAAAACAAACTTGACGCGTACTCTGAAACTGGGAAAAGCTCTGCACGTGCGATGCGAAGAAAGCGAACCGCGAACATGCGCAGAACTGCAACTTGAAGAAATTCTATTTTGATGATGTCACGAAAAACAAGTGTTTTGGAGCGATCTAAATATGCATGTTGGGCGCGTTCCAAACGATGAATTTTTTTGAAAATTGGCACATGTATAGGATTTTTCTTGTTTTCGTTCTCAGGAAAAAATCATCAAATTTTATACATACATTAATGCAGTGCGCGAGGAAAACGAAAATTGCGATTTCAACTGAAACTTATGTACAGATTTTCTAATGGCTTTGCCAGCTGAAACTTGTTAGATGTTTAATTCGTTTCGCCAAAAATAGAGAAAATTTACCGTGTATAAATAGAGAAACACCGTCTAGAAGTACAGTAGCCTCAAAAAACAGCCAAGCAGCTCAAGCTGTGGTTGCCATAGCAACAAGCCTTTGGTACTGAAGGGGCTTTCCTTATGTAGACTAAAGCTATTACTTTTTGTCTGTAAACTTTTTTGTCAAGTCCTATGCGAGGAACATTTGGCAAGGTAGAAATCATTTCATGCATATGTATATCAAAGCTTTGAAAATTACTATATAGAGCCACCTTAAGTACATATTTTAAAGTATTGTATTAATTTAGTTGATTCACGGATTTTATGGAAACCAAATTTTAACCTGTATGTTTAAATTTGATAAGATTTCGTGTACCCATCCACCCATCCACCCACCCACCCATCCATCCATCCATCCATCCATCCATCCATCCATCTCGGTAAGTGGTGGTTTTAGTAATTTTGAGAATTTGCTGGGGCAAGAGGATAACACGTCGGGTCATTGTTCCAAATGAAACGTAGGTATTTCCTGTGCGAGGGGTTCAGGCCAACCGTATAATAAGCATCCTCGAGGTCTAGCGAGGCCATATAGCAATTCTTTTCAACTAATCATACTATTGACTGGAGTGTTTCCATTTTAAAATGGTGATAAGTGACAAATTGGTTTAGTCCCTTGAGGTTTAGAATTAGTCTGTGGCCTCCATCTTTCTTAGGTCTAATGAAGATGTTGGAAATCACTTCATTAGTCTCATGATCGGTTGTTTCAATAATGTTCTTTGACAGCAGTTTTGCAACCTCACCGTCAATAATGGCACTTACTTCAACAGATGTCAGAATTTCCTTATCAGAGGTAATCATCTGCCAGTTGCTAATGGACTTGATTATGCAACCAGCTCTAAAATTGGGGCATCTATTGTCCAAATATTCCTTAAGGTCACATACCAAGGAGGGAAGTCACTTACCAATGTCCTCTCGTTTTTGTTCTTGGAGAAAGTTGGCCTTTTTCTGACCCGTAGTGTTTGCCATAGCTCTTTTTTGGGCTGCGTTTATCATGATGGGAATTGTATGGGTGCGAGAAGCGTGTCGCGCCAGCTTGCCTATGGCTGTGTCTTTTCCACTTTTGTTTGTATCTTTGGCATCACATACTTGTTTTGCCAAGTCGGCCCCAAAAAGCTAATCGGAACCACTGCCCTACTCATTTGCCCGGGTGCAAAGCGAATGAAGTTCGGCTGTAAAGGCTGGTTTAATCTGCTCTCAGCGTAAGGAGGAAAGCTCCCTGACAGCGTGTCCTATGAGGGCAATGGCGTCGATGTTAGCGGCCAGTGTGTCCTTATCTGTGCTCGGTTGCTGATCCACTAATTTATCACATGCTTTTAGAGTGCTGAAAGTGGCTTTCTTGTAAGGCTTTGCGCCTAAAATTATTCATTTAATCCCAAATTTCTGGGTTGACTTGTACTGTGGTAATGTCAGGACAATTTTCTGGTTTGGCGTGCCTAGCCAGCAGTGGTTTAGGTTTATCATTGGGAAGGGTAATGCCCCACCGTTTAGACCCTATGTTAGCTAAGCGTTGGTTTAATTTGGTGCCAATGATTTCATCATCAGGGAAGTTGGCTTCGAGAGATTTGAGAAGCTCGACTTTTTCTTCAGGCTCAGCTGTTTTAGCTCGCAGTTTGATCTCTTTGGGGTTCGATTCCTTGGCGAGAGACTTAATGCATCTTCCTTGCGCCTTCATTTACTAGGCAACTCGTGATCGCTGTCTTGAGACTCGGAGTCAGCGCTTGAAATTTTGTGGTGCCACTTCTTTTGCTGCTTTGAGTCTTGTTGTGCGACAATCGTTTGTGACAAAGAGGCCATTTTGCCCACATTTGCGTTTATATCTGAAAGCGTTATTTTACATTGTCACTAAGGTTTCGCCAGGTTGGCTGCTAGATAAACCTGCTTCTGCAGGGCGAACAATCTCAGGTTGAGCAATACTGCCAGGTTGGCTGTTTGATGCACCAGTTTGGTGACTAAGGCTAGGTTAACTGTTTTCGGCTGAAATAACAAGGTTATTGTAAATCTATGGATAAAGATAGCTAAAGGGAGAAAGACCCAATAATTAGTGGTCTCTTTTCAGGTCGAAAATACTTACGACACTAGGTTCTGTTGGTTTGGTTTCCGCCCCCTTTCTCTAACTTCCAGAATATTTAAGCACTCACAATGAAACTTACAGGATATATAGTATGTCCAAAAATCTATCTTTTAAATACGTCACATGGGTTGATGACATCACATCATGTAAAGGGTGTATGCAACCATATTAATGATTCATGGTAAACAGATCACAATTCCTGAAGGAAGCAATATTATATAATAGTGCAGGATGTTCCTGAGTAGATCATAGAAGGCACTGTGTTTGAAATTTTTGCTTTTTTATTATTTTACTAAATATTCATGTAGCAACTGACATTATTTAAATTGTTAATTTTTTTACCATTTGTTCTATTCAACAGCTGATATACAAAAGCCTTTTTGATGGAAAGTCTGATTCAGATATCTGCACCCTTTATTCAGACAATACTCTCATCAACAGAAGAAATGTAACAGGTGATCCAAAGTCTTCATACAGAGCAAACAGGGACTTTCTTCATATTATCTTCCAGTCAAGAGTGATTGCAGCTGCAATTACAGTGTCGGGCTTTGCTGACAAGGCCAGTGCACCAGCAAACTACCCTCTACCAGGAGACATGGAGAAAATGGGGAAAGATCAGAACTAGACTGCCTGAATGAACTTTCTGCGAAAGGTAGTTGATGCTTTTGTTTTCCAATAAAGTGTAGAGGTGAATAACCTAGTTGACGGGGTCTTAACTGAAGAAGAGAGGGATATTTTACAACAGGAACTTATTCCTGAGGGGAGATTTCCCTGCAGATCCCCAGGGTGTGACAAGTCATTCAAATAAAATGGCAAAGCAAGGAGAAATCATAAAATGTCACATGATCCACCTGCTCACGTTGAAAATTACGTTATATTGACCACATGTAAACCTACAAGCACAACCACTCCCAAAGAGCCCAAACCAGGTGATGATGTGTACAACTATAACTGTGCACTTTTAACTGATTGTTTTCTTTTCTTCAAATTCCTTGATGCCATTAAGGAAGGTGATGGGGCACGAATCATGAGGCAGTACAAGTACATTATGCTGTATTGCAAAGCAGATGGATCAGGCAGCACAAAGTACTCCCTGGAGTGTTTGTATCAGTTCTTCATGGTACATGGACTGTTGTCTCCAAGAAACAGTGAACGATTTGTGTGGAATTGATCAGTAAACAACAGTGGCAAAAAGGGGCCAATATCCCACTGGATGAAGACACTGAGCACAGCAACAACAGCCTAAAGCAAGACATTAGAAATTTAGGGCCTTATGTCACAGAGAAAGCTGTTCAGAGATTATCTTATGCAGAAAGTCCTACAGCATCAATCCTAGCAAATCTTGATGACAGCATCAAACGGCAGTTACGATATGCTGTACATGTCGCATTGCTTGCTCTTTGCCTTGCAGCCCAAACTTTCTCAATCAGGACACTCTTCTTCATACTTCTACTATACGGCTCACCGATTTGATCAAGAACTTCCCGTAACAACTGAATGGTCACGTTTTCGGGGTTGAAGTGGCAGGATGGTATACTTTTCCTTCCTGTAGTGATAAAAATTCTGCAATATGATAATATTGCCCTTCATGCTCCACATAATTTGGATGCAGGGAAAAATCAGTTTGATGTTTTGGGCTGTTGGTTTTCTTGCTTACCCAAAGGTGTTTTGGTAAGGGTTTGAGAAATATGTTTTCGTCCAACAGTGAATGCTCGTCTGATGCTAAAGCTGCCAATTTGGTACGAAAATGTTCCCTGATGTTGTTATGTTTGGAACAGGTAAGTCTGTAATCACGTCTTTTCTTGTCAGTTGTGAATTGAAGAGAGAGACACTGCTCATGATACCACAATTGGCAATTTGGATAACTGCAGCTGATCCAACGAGTGTTGTGCAGAGGTTTAAAAGATTTATCAAGGTATTTGCATTTCTTTTCTTTGAAGAATGAACAATGTTTGGGACTGTCTTATTCCTTGTCTATGTCTGCCTTATCCTGATCAGTATCCACTGAGGCTACTGCTGCTAAATCAGCTAAAGTAGTACAGAGATTGCCACTACATTGATCTTCGATGGCAGTTACGAGTACCTCATCGTCTAAATCAAGCAGTTCCTCACTAGAAATTATATCGTTCTTGTCAGGTGTGTCCCATACTGCAAATGTTTCAAATTTGGGAGTATTTATATTTATAATATCAGTGCCCTCTAATGGAAGGATGTGTCCTTTAATCAACGCTGGTAACATTCCAATGTGCTCTAACATTTTCAGAACTTCTCGCTCTGCCATTGTCATGCCTGCCTTTGGTTCATCATCAATGTTTTCAGGCCACTGGGGCGGCTGTATGTCTTGGGCCTTCTTTTCTACTCCTAGTTTGAGTTCTTCTAATTGTTTCACTCTTCCTGATAGATCCAGCAAAGACAGATTTTGCTTTCCTCGCCAAAAAGAACGCAACTTTCCAAATAGTTCTTCACATGTTTGCGAGCCAAATGTCCAAGGATGAAAGACATGATACGGAAAATATAAGTTTTAGCAGCATAATACTCAAGTCTCTATGCTCTTACATTATAAATACATAAAGAAATGTTATCAAAAAAATATATCATGGTAAAAATTTAAAATATAAAATTGAAACATTCAAGAAAAACACTTTTTAAAAAGCAATCTCTTAACTAAACTTTCAAAACATGTTATAATGGTAGCTAAAGGTATAGTGCTGGGCATAGAGTTCCAAAGCTTGGGTGCTGCTACCTGGAAGAACCTATCACCGGTTTTGGATTTGGTTTGCGGAATAACCAGCATTTTGTGTGAAGATGAGCGTAACGAGTGGCTAGGTTTATATACGACTAACAGATCTTTGATATAGTCAGGTGCCTGGTTATGAAGAGCTTTAAACATAAGTAATAGGATCTTAAAGTCAATTCTTGCTCTTACTGGAAGCCAGTGTAGGTACTTTAGCATTGGTGTTATGTGTTCGTTTTTCTTCACTCTGACAACAAGCCTTGCTGCATTGTTTTTTAAGCATCGGAGCTTATCGAGTTCTTTCGATGGTAATCCAATCAGGATACTATTGCACATTTCAAGCTTTGATGTGATAAACACATGGACCAACCACTCACAGTCGGACTGGCTGATGTAGTTTCTGATCCTGCCGATGTTTTCAAAGCGAAAAAGCCAGACTTGCAAACATTATTAACATGCTTTGACAGCTCTAGGTGTGAATCAAGTGTAACTCCAAGGTCACGCACCGCTGATGAGAGAGTAATTTCAAGTTCAGGAATGACTTCACAATTCCTTGCAAATCTTGATGATAAGTGTATGACTCCTGTTTTATCTGGATTACAAGCAAGACCATTCTTGGTACACCAGACAAAGATGTCCACTACAACAGGATTGACAAACACGTAGAGCTGCATATCATCCATGAACATCATACAGTGTAAATCATGGCTGATGATAACATCCTCTAATGGAGCAAAAAACAGTGCGAACATTAGAGGGCCAAGTACTGAGCCCTGAGGTACACCATAGAGAACTTTTCTCTCAGATGAAAACATCAGGAAAACATCTTCATGGAAAGTATGCCTGTAGTGGATAAGGCCCCATTTTCAAGAATGCTCTTGTCGCTAAGGTTTCCTTTTCACTCATTTTTTTCACTTTTCCATAAACCTGACCGAAGTCTGTTATTTTCAAAGACCTTCATAATGTGTTCTATTTGAGCGGTGCCTTCCCCAATAACAAGAATACATTTGACGTTTAGTAGTTGGTTGTGCCACTTCTTTATAAGATGTCGCCAATCTGGAAACATGATAGTCGGTATGGGATTATCAGTTTCCATGTTCTGAAAGTCTTCAACTACAGTGTTGAAATATGTATTTTCCGCTGGTATGAAGTTCATATAGTTCATTAGCAGTTTATGTTTTTCGTGTTTGTTGGAGCACGCCGTTAGGGCGTGTCTCCAGGGATTATGTGATTGGTTGGTGTTTAGTATTTTAGGATTCAAAGAGTTGCTAGATTCCTCTCGCTCGCGCTGTCCATCCTGGCGTTTACTTCTTTTCCCACCCGCCCGCCCCATTTTCTCTTCCAGTTTCATTTTGTTTTTTCTGTTGTTTTTAGGCCGTTCAGAACATGCTTCAAGCGCCGGTCGCTGCTTCCGGTGCAACCGTCCAGGACGCTGGTCCAAGGACTGCCGAGTCCTGTTGCCTTCCACCTCAAACAGAAGCGGTTTCTATTATTCAAACAGTGCCACAACTGTTAGGCCCGGATCAGGAGGTCTTACCGATGGAAGCTCAAAGTGATGGAGGTGATAACGTATTGTTTGCACAACTCTCGGAGGTAAAAGAAGCTTATGAGTTCGAAGATTCCAGCGGGACAGTTTTGTCACAAGTCAAGGGTAGTCTGAGAAGACACGTAGATTTTTGGCGTAGGATAGGTGCCCCTAGATATATATTATCGGTTATATGCGAGGGTTACCGTTTGCCTTTTCAGCAAACTCCCCCTGGGTTTACCTCCAAAAATAGCAGATCAGCTTTAGATAAGTCAGAGTTTGTTTGTGAAGCCATTTTGGAGCTTTTACATTCAGGCAGGGTAATGGAATTAAATGGGCCACCTGATGTTGTTAATCCTTTGAGTGTGTCCATCCAGCCCAACGGCAAAAAGAGATTTATCCTTGATCTCCGTTACATTAACAATTTTGTTATCAAACAGAAGTTCAAGTACGAGGATTGGAAAATTGCTTTATCTTATTTCCAAAAGGGTTTTTTTATGATTACTTTTGACCTTAAAAGTGGCTACCACCATATTGAAATTCATCCAGATCACCAGAGGTTTTTGGGGTTCGCATGGAAGTTTCCAGGCGAAGATTCCATGTGATATTTTGTATTTACAGTTCTTCCTTTTGGTCTGTCCTCTGCACCCTACATTTTTACAAAATGTTTAAAACCGCTCGAGAAGTATTGGAGGTTCAATGGTGTTAATATTGCTTTATTTCTTGATGATGGCTGGTTGATAGATTCTGACCATGACACTTGTGCAGTCCTGGCTACTAATGTTTGGTTTGATTTAAGGAAGTCGGGGTTTATCACCAATGATGAGAAGTCACAATGGTGTCCGAGTCAAGTTATCAAATGGTTGGGGATCGTATGGGACACCATTAATGGCACTATTAGCATTTCTGATCGTTGGGAAAATAGCATCGCTAAATCTATCGATAAGATTCTCTTTAGTGATCGTTTGGTTTCAGCGCGGGAGTTGGCCTCACTCGTAGGCAAGGTTATTTCTGGCGGGGCGGTTTTTGGTAATATTTCCAGAATTATGACTAGGTACTGCTCTATTTCAGTTGCGTCTGCCCAGGATTGGGACTCCAAGTTTTATCTTGATCAATATTGTGTAAGGGAACTTTATTTCTGGGAGGCTAATTTAAAGCGACTGAATTGTAAGGTAGTGGCGGATTCTCCGTATAGAATGTCTAATTACGTGGTTTATTCAGATGCAAGCGCCACAGGTTGTGGTGCTCATCTTGATATTAACGGTGAGCAAGTTTGTCATAAGCAGTGGGTTTTGGAAGAATGTGGAAAAAGTTCTACATGGAGGGAATTATCTGCTATATTGTTCGCTTTACATTCATTTTTACCCTTACTTAAAGGCTCCTATGTGAAGTGGTTTTCTGATAGTCAAAATGCATTAAAGATTATACAAGTGGGGAGTACGAGAACCGATTTACATGCTATCGCGCTGGAGATTTTTCAGTTCTGTGCCAATAATGGCATTGAGTTAGAGGTCCAGTGGATCCCTCGCACTGAGATTGAGAGGGCTGATTATATTAGTCATATCATTGATGTAGACGATTGGCAGATTTCAGCCGATTGTTTCATGTCTTTAGAGGAAAGCTGGGGTGTTCATTCAGCGGATTGTTTTGCTAGTTATTATAATAAGAAGGTTAACAAGTTTTTCTCTAGATTTTGGAACCCAGGTTGTAGCAGGGTGGATTTTTTCGTGCAAAATTTGGAGGGTGAAAATTGCCTCGTTGTTCCCCCTGTAGGCCTTATTGCTAGAGTTATTCATTATCTGCACGTGTCCAGGGCCATTGCCACTGTAGTTGTGCCTTTTTGGCCGTCTTCATTTTTCTGGCCCATTATTTCTAGAAAATTTTCTAGGTTTATTATAGATTGCAAGTGTTTTGATGCTTCTGCTTTAGAACAAGGGCGGAACACTAATTCACTCTTGGGCAGTGATAGGTTCACTGGGTTCATCTTAGCTGTTCGTATGAAGTTTTCTTAAGTATCTATAGCTTTATTTGCATGGGACGCTTGCCCATTTATTTTTCAGTGGATAAGAGGCACTGGCCTGACTTGGGGTTATTACAATGTGTTTTTGTGTAAAAGAGGCACTGGCCTGACTTGGTGTTATTACAATGTGTTTTGTGGAAAAGAGGCACTGGCCTGAGTTGGTATTATTACAATGTTTTTGTGTAGACGCTCGCCGTTTCTTTTTTCATGTTGTGGAATAAGCGTTTTTCCAGGATGTTACTGTTTTAGCGCCTATTTTTCGTTATTTCTTTTGTTTTCTCATTACAGACGTTTGTCTCAGACGATATTTGGAGTCGCCTGCCGGTTAGTGTAAAGCCAGATCTAAAGCGGATTCTACAGCGAAGAGATATAAGAAAGAGATTGTGAAGTTTATTGAATATTGTAATTTTTCCGGGGTTCGGCCGGTGCCTCCTTTTCCAGTTGCGTTTATAGTTGCTTATCTTTTTAAGGTTTATAGGAGTTCTAATTCTTATGCCTCTTTAGTTATGTCTCATGCAGCTCTTAAGTGGTTTCACTCGTTAGGTCCAAGTAACGGCGCCAATCCATTGGATAGTTCAATCTGTCATAATTTGCTGGAGGTGGCTAGGCGCAATAAGCCAGTTAGTGTTAAAAAGGCGCCTATCTCTGCCGACATTATTAAGAGTATTATTGATAAGTTTGCTGGTCATTCTGCTAATCTTAAGGATATGCGAGTTGCTTGTATCTGCTCGTTAGGCTTTGCGGGGTTTTTTCGTTATGATGAACTTAGTAACATTGCGCCCTCGCATCTTGAATTTTTTCCTCATCATCTTAGAGTGTTTGTTCCCAGGGCTAAAAATGACATTTATCGCGAGGGTAATTATGTTTATATTAAGAGATTGGGTAACAAGTATTGCCCCGTTGCACTTTTAGAAGGGTATATTTCCATGTGTGGCATTGAACTTTCCAGTTCAGTTGCTCTATTCCGTCCAGTAAGATTTTTTAAGTCCACCAATACTTATAAGTTACATGGAGTTAAATTATCGTATACTAGATGCAGAGAAATCTTTAAAGAGTGCCTTAAAGGAATAGGGGTGAATCATAAGTTGTACGGTCTTCATAGTTTAAGGTCTGGTGGAGCTACCTCTGCTGTTAGTCATAATCCTAATCTTTCAGAAAGGGTACTTAAACTTCATGGTCGTTGGAAGTCTGATACCGCGAAAGATATGTACATTCTAGAAGATATTTCCAAGCGTTTGCAAGTAACTAGTCAACTTGGTTTGTAAATTTGCATTTATTTAGTGTGATTCAGTTTATTCATTCTATTTTGATTGCTTTTGTGAATCTTGAATAAACGTCAGTTTTGGATTGCCTGAGCATCCAACCATCAACTTGTGTATTTATTTATCTAAGTATTTCAGAGGAAAATAATTTACGTTTGTTTGAGCGTAGCGAATTAGAACGTAACAAAGGATTCATACTGCAGACTGATGACGTCGTTTCTGTCCTCTTCGCTTTTTCTGAAATACTTTCCGACTTTAAAGTCACCATCTGCTCCTAATCCAGCCACTGTTATATTGTTACGCAAGCCCCACAGAGCAACTTGGTTGAACCAGTGCCTCACAAGGGCATGATCCTGACCTTTATAAACTGGGCTGACAGCTAAAACAAACGATGGTACCTGATCCTGCAGTGGTGCCAGCAAAAATGCATTAGCTTGCTTAGCCTTTTCGCCAGCTCGAAAACGCCCTCATATTCAATTTTCTTTTAAAATGACGAGGCAAGTTTCATGGTGCACTCCTCTACTTTGAGTGGTATGTCATGATTACACCTTGCTTTTCAAAACGTTTTTTGAAGACTGGGACCACCAATTGTATCTTTTACAATTTTGGGCAGGGCTGGGCCTCCATAGTCAAGAACTGTAGCGAAAAGGGATTTAGTTTCGTCATTCCAACGCTTAACTGGTGTGCCTCGATTTTGAATTAGCAAGGAAGCCAACACTAAACAGTCTTTATCAGGATTTTCCACAACAGCTGCAACTTTAATAGCTGTCTCAGGGACCGCGCGATTGACATTGTTTTGTTCCACTATTGCTTTGAGTTCTTCTATAACAACTTCTTTTCCTTTGAGTTGAGATTTGATACTTTGTAGTTTTGAGCGATACAGACATTGCATGGGTTTGTCAGTTCTGTTGCTTCCTTAGGTGAAATGTTTGAAATTTGAAGGACGACGCTCATTTGTTAGAAAGCATGGCCTTCGTACTTTTCCATTTCTGTCCTCAACATACCAAGAATTTCAGGAAGTATTCTCGCCGCAGTACTGGCAGATAACAGGGTAGATGACATCGTCGTCTGTTGAGCAATCCTCACCTTAGAGGATTCTTTTGTCTCCACTTTCAAAATATCATCCAGCACTATTTTCTCAATTGGCAGGTCCAAAGTTGTTTTATCGTGTTTTGTAGGTTTTGGTGCTGATACCACGCTAGCTTTTGCAATCGACCTCCCAATTCTTGTGCCCATTGTATTAAATGTATATTAAAAATCAAAGCTAGAAGAAGCTGCACGATTATGGTGGGGCGACGAGAAAAATATTATACACTGTTACAATGGCTGTTAGGATGATCTCATTAATATGTATAAGATCTGACGTCAATAAAGTCCCGGATGTTGTTGTTCCTCTAAGTGAAAACATGGCGTGGCGTGTTTGATCCATTGATCCGAAAATCCGAACAATCCTCCCCCCCTCATGAACGAAACAGGTTATGGGCCCAGGTCAAGGTACGGGAGACTACTCTTCGATGGGGATGAACGGAAATATGAGCAATGGGAAGTCAAGTTTCTCGGATACATGCGATTGCAAAAGTTGAAGGATACGATCACTACGGCTGAATATGAGGACATTAATGCAGCCAAGAATGAAGAAGCTTTCGCGGAGTTAATACAATTTCTGGACGATAAAAGCCTTTCCCTTGTAATGAGAGATGCACAGGATGACGGAAGGAAAGCATTAAAGATTTTAAGAGCACACTACGCTGGTACAGGCAAGCCGAGAGTGATCTCGTTGTACACGGAACTGACGTCGCTTGTAAAGTCAGCACACGAGACAGTGACAGACTATGTCATACGAGCAGAGACTGCCGCAACAGCTCTTAAAAATGCCGGTGAAACCGTGACGGATAGCCTTCTCATAGCGATGGTACTGAAAGGCCTACCAGAAGAATACAGGCCGTTTGTTGTCGTTATTACTCAGAGCGAGAAAGAACAAACATTTGGCGAATTTAAAGTCGCCTTACGAAGCTTCGAAGACACAGAGCGAGCCAGTATAGCGACGGGAAATCACTCAGTTATGAAAACTGAACACAAGCAAGAACCCCAGCCGAATATCACCTGTTTTCAATGTGGCCAGCCAGGGCACATTGCTCGTTTCTGTGGTAGTAAAGACAAGGGCAAGAACGGACGGGGGCACTGGTGCAACACATGCCATAATTCATCACACAGTGACAGAACATGTCGACGCAAAAGTAGAATAAGACCGACAAAGTCAGTCAGGCTTCTGAGACTTTGGAGGATTCTGATGAGGAAGTGGAGCATTCATTTGCATTTGAGACCAATGCCTATGTAAATGGGAACACTACTGGGAAGCCAAATGCCCTACTGGTGGATTGCGGTGCGACCACTCACATCATCAATGACGAGTCCAAATTTAGCAAATTTGATGACAAGTTCACACCAGAAAAGCACTACATCGAGCTAGCAGATGGGACACGATCCAACAACGTGGCACTCAAGAGGGGAGATGTTGAGATAACCATCATGGATACCACTGGAAGGTATGTCAGTGCAACACTGAAGAATGCGTTATACATTCCTGCATACCCGCAGAACATATTTTCAGTGCAAGCTGCGACTGAAAGAGGTGCTTCAGTGACTTTCAATCCTGATTCTGCTGAATTAGTTTACAAGGATGGTACCAAGTTTAACATCGAGAAGCATTGTAGACTGTACTATCTTAGTACCTTCGACAAGAATGACTCTGACTCTGTTAATTATACATGTGACCTGAAGGGTTGGCATGAAATACTAGGGCACTGTAATTACGAGGACATCTTGAAACTAAAAGGTGTAGTGGAAGGTATGAAAGTAAGTGATAGTAGTTCCAGTAAACCCCAAGATTGTAATGTTTGTATTGAAGGAAAAATGACCCAAAGTAGGAATAGGAATCCTGATGCTCGTGCTACTGCACCATTAGAATTAGTTCACACGGATTTGGCTGGACCTATCGATCCAGCTTCTAGAGAGGGTTTCAGATATTCCATAGCTTTTACAGATGACTATTCAGGAGCAATTTTTGTATATTTTCTGAAGCGTAAGAGTGACACTGTAGCTGCAACAAAGAAGTTTTTAGCAGACACAGCACCATACGGTGAGGTCAAATGTATTAGATCGGATAATGGTGGGGAATTTATTTCTCAGGAATTTAAATCTCTGCTGGAGAAAAATAAGATAAAGCATGAAATGTCTGCACCCCATTCTCCTCAACAAAATGGGACGGCAGAGCGACACTGGAGAACTTTCTTTGAGATGGGAAGGTGTTTACTCCTGCAAGCTAATCTGGGCAAAGGGTTTTGGCCCTACGCGGTAATGGCAGCTGCGTACATTCGCAATCGGTGCTTTAACAACCGCCTTAAGCAAACTGCGTACTTTGCTATCACTGGCAAGAAGCCAAATTTGTCAAACATGAGAGTTTTTGGATCTGAATGCTATGCATATAAGCAGAATAAGAAGAAGTTGGATCCCAGGTGCACGAAAGGGATTTTCCTTGGGTCTGATAAAGGGAGTCCTGCCTATCTGGTGTTAATCCCAGAGACGGGCAAGATTATGATGTACAGGGTGGTGAAGTTCCCTAGGAGAGGGGTACATTTTGAACGACAGACCCAAACTGAAAATCCAGTGGGTGATGATGATTTCATGCCATCACGACACAATACTAACCCTGATACTTGTAGTGAATCTGATGTTCACAGGTCCGGAGAGGGTCCGGATGAACTTGCTGAAGGGCATAAGGCTGAGAATGAATCAAGTCCTACTTCACAGCCTCGCGATGAAAGTGTGAGACGCTCCACGAGGGAGAGAAGACCCCCAGCTTACCTGAGAGATTATGTCACTGACATGAAGGATAGTGATCAGGTACTGACAAGTGTAGATTACTGTTACAAATTTTCTGCTTTCCCTCAAACTTACCAAGAGGCTATGGAATCGCCTGAGTCTGGTAATTGGGAGGCAGCAATGAAGGAAGAGATGAATTCTCGAACTGAGAATAACACATTTACTTTGTCTACTTTGCCAGAGGGCAAAAATTCAGTGGGGGGCCGTTGGGTGTACACTATCAAAGAAAGTTCCAATGGTGCTAAAACTTTCAAAGCAAGGTATGTTGCTAAGGGTTACAGTCAAGTGAGAGGTGTTGATTATCAGGAGACGTTTGCACCAACAGCTAATCTCACATCAGTGCGTGTGCTAATGCAAATGGCAGCACAACACGATTTGATTTTGCATCAGATGGATGTGAAGACTGCATATCTCAATGCCCCTATTGATTGTGAGATCTATATGGATCAAGCCGAGGGCTTTGAAGTTCCACCAGGGAGTGAAGGGAAACTTGTATATAAGTTGAACAAATCTCTGTATGGATTGAAGCAGTCGGGTAGGAATTGGAACCATGTACTACACTGTTTCTTGCTAGAGAATGATTTTGTACAAAGCCCTGTTGACAATTGTGTATACACCAAACAGGTTGGAAGTGGACTTGTTGCTATGCTTGTCTGGGTGGACGACATAATTATAGCAGCAAGCGACATGGTGTTATTGTCTAAAACTAAAGAGATTTTGAACAAGAGGTTTCATATGAAAGATCTGGGTAGACTTTCATATTTCTTGGGTATTCACTTTGAGCAAGGTGATCACTTTGTAAAAATGGACCAGAAGAGGTATATCAGTAAGGTTCTTGAGAGATTTGAGATGTCTGATTGTAAACCAAAACCTACACCTTCTGAGCAGAGGTTTGAGTTTGGCAGTGAAAACCCTGTTGATCCAAGACGATACCGTGAAGCAGTGGGTAGCTTGGTATATGCTATGACATGCACCAGACCAGACATATGCTGGGTTGTTACTAAATTGTCTCAGTTTCTAACTAACCCACAAAGGAACACTGGGTAGCAGTGAAACATGTACTGCGGTACTTAA
Organism: Meandrina meandrites; assembly: GCA_963693305.1. Classification (NCBI taxonomy): domain Eukaryota; kingdom Metazoa; phylum Cnidaria; class Anthozoa; order Scleractinia; family Meandrinidae; genus Meandrina; species Meandrina meandrites. The sequence goes on from OY855916.1 coordinate 12,400,698, forward strand.
AGGGGACCTTTGACTTTGAACTGTGCTATAGGAAATGTGATAATGGTCTTACACTGATAGGCTATAGTGATGCTGATTGGGCATCATCTACAGATGACAGATGCAGCATCAGTGGGTACTGCTTCAGTTTGAATAAGGCTGGTCCACTTATCTCTTGGAAGTCGAGTTAGCAGCCAACAGTGGCTCTTTCATCTTGCGAAGCTGAGTACATTGCCCTGGCAGCAGCAGTTCAGGAGGGCATGTATCTCATTCAGATAGTGAATGATGTTGGTGAGGTAAATGATCCTGTTTTGATCTTTGAGGATAATCAGGGTACAATCGCCTTGTCCATGAATCCAGTCAATCGACAGAGATCCAAACATATTGATGTGCGATACCATTTTATTCGCAACGTGCAGAATGCAGGCAAAGTAATCATTAAGTATTGTCCCACCGCCGATATGGTTGCTGATGTCATGACCAAACCAGTTACAAAGATTAAGTTGCAGAAATTCAAGAGTTATATTTTTGGTTCTTAAGACATTTGAGTTTTAATATAGAAGTAGTGTACAAGAGTTCTATATTTTGTTATAGTTTTACTCATTTGTCAACTGATAGTAAGCTGTATGTTTATATTTTAGCAATATGACCATCTTCATGTGATTTTAGAACATACATAGAAAGAGATCAAGTGGGGGTGTTAGGATGATCTCATTAATATGTATAAGATCTGACGTCAATAAAGTCCTGGATGTTGTTGTTCCTCTAAGTGAAAACATGGCGTGGCGTGTTTGATCTATTGATCCGAAAATCCGAACAATCCTCCCCCCGTCATGAACGAAACAATGGCCTCATAGGAGAGGTCTGCATGCATGCTATATTACAATTCAAGGAATTCAGCGTACAGTTGCAAGGAAAAACACATTTGAAAAACAGATAAAATTTAAAGTCGCTAGGAAATGTTTCTTATTCTATCTATCTCTTTCGGGCACACCCGCACCTATTTGATGATTCCACTCCCCTATGTAAGCCATGACAGCTGGGAGTTCTTGTCTAAAAACACCGGTATCAGCGGCGGGTTTATCTTGATTTAAGTATCCAAAAAATAAATAAATAAAATATCCTCTAGCTCACTGGCTAATTATCCAGCTAAATTATGTAGATTATGAGATACCCACCCCTAGCAAATTGTCACATTACTCCTTCACTGTTTTCCTGCCTTTCTGGTCTTATCTTTCCTATCACATGATTTCATCTCTTTCATTCATTCCTGCTGTTCATTCAGATGCCTTGAACAGCACGTGGTGTTTGTGTCAGTCGTGTTCAACGTTTTCTGGATTTTGTATTGTCTTTTCAAACGTGAGATAGTTTAAATGGCTGATATAATGTCTGATATCAATGAAACTATGATCAAAGTTGTTGAACTTGATCAATCTACTCCGCTTAAGGTAAGCCTTGTTGATGTGATCCTGCAAATTTCAACTAGGGGCACAGGAAAACAACACAGCAACACTGAATCAACAATCAAGGATATTTGACAGCTGAGCCTGACAAAGCTATTTTTTATTCTACATAACAACCTAGGTCACTGTGGAAATACCACAAAATGAAAAGGAGAAATTATTGAACCTTCTCCAAGAATGTGGAGGCAAAATTTCAGGTGAAGGTAAGTCCAGTTGCACTTGACTTGAAAAACAAAACAAACTTTTTGCACATTAAGTTTGAAAAGAATCAACTACAAATACGCCAACTGCCAGGAACTGATCAATTTCTGTTGTGTGTGTAGATATGATTGAGCACGGGAGTGAAGAAGCCAAAACAGTACAACCAACTGATCCAAGTAAAAAATCCAAGGGAATTAGAAGTTGGCTGACCAAAAATCAGGCCTCTATAGCATTTTTCGGGAAGGAAGTTGTTCATTGCTTTCAGGGAACCGTGTTGTCTCTACTCAGCAATGCACCAAACGTTTCCCCCACTGGTGTCGGAAAAGAGCCGTGGGAATTGATGCATTTTTTTGTCAAACCAGAAGAACAGGCTAAGCTTCTGCATGGAGGCAGTATGGCCGAGTGGTTTAGGGCGCTGGTGTTGTAATGCGGGGTCCCCAGTTCAAGCCCTCCACCCTGCCACTAGCTGGATTTGTTTCACGGTTGTCTCAAGTTCAAATCCTTGGTCACGCTTTGTATATAGCCAACTGGTCTGCCTCCTACCAGTTGGGATTTTTAATCATGTTATGTTCATTTAATATTATTTGTTTCCTATGTTTCTATTGCATTCCTGCAAACTAGCTATCTCAAAACCAAGTGCATGACCACTACAAACAACATTTACATTTTTACAGAATTGTAGAACTGTTTCAAATCTTCACACCTAAGCATAGCATGAACATAAATAGTGTCAAAATGTGACCTGAATTTTCAGAATTTGCCTACCTCGGCTGTCAATTTTCGGCATTTTTCCTCAACAGTTATGCAACTTCAGCAAGCAATACAAATCCTTCTTTTCAGTTTTCCATTGTTAGAGTCAGGAGTGCAGAATTTCAATATGTAAAAAGATGCTACTCGCATATCTCTTGGCTCGGAATGATGCCATTCGTTGTGCTTGGCACATGCACAAACAGTTTTTGGGGGCATTTTGCCCCGAAAACCAAACCAATGGTTCAGCACACTTTTCAGTATTGACTAACAAACATAGATATTCTTCTTCCACGTGTTTCAATCACTGATTAAAGAGAAATTGCTCAATGTTTATCTCGAAGTCCAGAGAATCCAAGATGGAGGCTATCTTGAGTCTGCTCTCAGAAATCATAAAACTGCTTCCCCACATACGAATCCTTCAAAAATTTTCGGAACAATGGGTATGATGTAGTATTCGTAAAAAACACAAAGGATTTGGATTTTATTGGTTTTTTTTGTGTAGAAATCGGAAAAAATAGCCTTTCAGCCAATCACAGAGCTTGAATAAATTGTTTTTGCAATCGAAATTTGGAGCACTACTGCACATGCGTTGCCACAGATCACTATCGTCGTTACACAGATCATTACTTAATCCTTTTCCTTTGTCTTTCCCCTGTTGATGTTTCATTGCTGTCTTCCACTTCAATGATTTCACTCATGCTTTCTTCCAAATGTGCATCTGGGTCTTCAAGTTGGTCATAATTCTCATCAGAAATGACTTGTTGTATGGCAGGTGTGGACACTTCTTGGTGAGGTTTCATGCCAAAAACTGCTTCATAGGGTGTTGTCTTAGTGGCAGAGTGGTACAAGATGTTACGTGTGTAACCCACTTCGCCCAGATATTTGCACCAATTACCAACATTCTTTCTGGCCGTGTTGACTATGCAAGTATGCATGTCTTCTTTGCATGATCTGTTGGATCTTTCAATTAATCCTTGTGTCTGCAGTGTCCTTGGTGTGCCACGTTTGATGGATATGCCATTGTTTAGACAAAATGTGTCAATGTTTTTGTTACAGAATTCTTTACCATTGTCAGACAATGTTTCTTGGATATCCATAGGTGAGGGAATATTCTTGTAATGCCTCCAGCACCTTTTCTCCTGATTTTGCTCTAAGAAGGTAAAGGGTAACATGTTTTGTGTGATGGTCTGTTAAGTTCATAGCCCACATGAGATTCAACACATTCGCAAGGGCATCTGCAAAAGTCCATTAAGTCGATTTCTATCATATGCAGGAATGTCAAAGTTTGCATCCGTTGTTGTACCAGCTTGACATGGCTTGTTACAGATTCTGTTCTGCGTGAAACTTGCACATTTTAACAGAGATGATTATTTTTTGGTTGACTTCTGCATAATTCTCTAGCAGCAATTTTGTTGTAATTTGCCTTCCCCTGTGTGCATGGGATAATACTCGCAGAAATGAACAACTGGAGCCAATGCAAGTTCCATGGAAATAAGTGTATCCGTAATTCAAGACACATCCCTAGCCGAGGGTGATACATCTTCAAAAAGCAGTGAAATCACATTAAGCAGGTGATCAATCTTGCCGGGTTGGATACTAAATTCTCCATTGGTAAGGTCCAAAATAAAACCCAAGTGCTCCACCTTTTGGTGTGGTTCAAACTGCTCTTTCCCTCATTGACAAGAAGGCCAAGGCAATCAATGTCGCCTCAAACCAGGTGTGATTTTGAGGGCATGAAATTGGCGCCAATACCATAATCCAAGTAGACAGAAATTCTAATCCTTTGTGACCACCAGTGTGCAACAACCGGTATTAACAATTTCATGAAAACATAGGGAGACATACTTCAACCAAAAGGTAGCGAACACGACAGATAATAGGGCAGCTTACCATCAAAAGCAAACAAAAAAGCCAAATACTTCTAATGCTCTCTAAAAATATCAACATGATGGTAGCCATTGTGAAGATCAAAAGTAAAAAAAACCAATCATCTGGCTGAAGAATATCCGCCTTGACGTGAAGGTCTTCAAAGTTAAATGTATGCTTGGCGAGATGCTTGTTAAGAAGAAGGTCAAGAATCAATCAAAATTTGCCATTCTTTTTTGGAACTTCACCCAAGGGGCTGCAAACATTAACTTGGTCACACTCAACTTCCACTAGACTACCCACCAATGTTAGAAATTACTCTTGATTGTAGACTGCATTCCAGAAGAATAAACACATGTAAATAAAAGCTGGCCTACAAGGGAATTCCGAAACAAAAGCGAATAATTCCCACATCAAAATTCTAAGAAAATACAAAAGGGCGAAGCGACAAATTCCGGGAAATCACACAATAATCACGTCAGCCTACGCACGAGCATGAATGGGCCGCGATTGGCCAGCTGCAAAAAACCCACGTGCACAGACAACAAAGTCACTGAAAGAGGGAGGGGTAAGTTCTTAAAACGTAATAGCAACAATGAGATTTCAAACAACCAATAACAGTTGCTCAATAACCTCACAAACACTTTATATTCAACAGTGTTTTTATGGGCATGTACTAAAACCCGAAACAACGAAACGAAACGAGCAAAACCGCCGAAACGAGCGAAACGAAACAACAACATGATGGTAGCCATTGTGAAGATCAAAAGTAAAAAAAAACCATCATCTGGCTGAAGAATATCCGCCTTGACGTGAAGGTCTTCAAAGTTATAGTCCAAGAGCTAGAATCGGAATAAAAAGGTCACGTAACACACCCACTACATAAAAGGTCCAAATTGAAATTATGATAGGACATGATCAGAGGATTATTTCTAGGTATGATGTACTGTAGATTTTGTGGGTCAGGGGGGTGCAGTAATGAATACTCCTTGGGGTGCTATAGTCCCACCTGTTTAATTGATTTTTTTCTTGCATATTTCTGCTTGCATGTTATGGTATGTATTTTTCTTTTCTTGGACCAGAATTGTGAATTTTACCTCGAGACAAATAACACGAGCAATCCATAGAGTATCTTTCAACTGCTCCTGCTGCCCTCGTCAGAAAGGCTAGCCAGCGGGGTGGGGTGCGGGAGGGGGGAGGTGTTGGCTATTGTAATATATCTAATCCGTACATTTTTATCAGAGAAAATAAAAACTTTACTGCATAGTAATTGGTAAGTTTTCACCAAACACACAATTAGACTGAAATGTTTTTTTGCGTGTCAGTTGAGAGTCCCATTTACGTCATATGACGTCACAATATAAAATTTGGATTTAATGTCGGCCATCTTGGATTTTCGTTGAACTGGCAAATCAGCTGACCTTATTGAATGCTCATTGGAATTAAAAAAGTAAAATAAGTTGTAACTTTTCAATTTATTGCCAAATTAATAATACACCAAAAAGTAGTAGTTATTGTTAATTCCAAGTTCATATAAGGTCATATGATATCATATATGTCTCAATATTTGGCAGCCATCTTGGATTTTGGTGAGTTATGAAAGCAAAGCAAAAATGAAAGAGAAGGGCACCAAGTAAAGTTAATATGAATAATATGTGGCATATGTGTTTTATTACTCTATCTGATCTTAGTTTTCAACTAAGTACAATGATGATCACACTGACATTTGATCAAAATACAGTGTCGCAAATTCAGTGTCGTATTTGCGTTCTCATTCCACTTATGTCTCCTGTTAACTTAGCGTGAACTATTACGAAAATCAACAAAAGTTATCATCAACAACTTATGTTCACTTTCAGCAACAAAATAGTTAACAGTGTCTGACGTATTCCAATGTGCATTTACTCAATCGTCATCTTCTTCACTCAAGCAATCATCAAGAAAAACATTGAAGGGCTTTTCACACTCATCGCCACTCATACAAAGGCATGCTTCAGTGCAGGTCATTTTATTTGCTTTACAAGGGCAAACTTCACTTCTTTTGCATCCATACTTCTTACATTTGCAAACGGTGAGCTCAAGCAATCCCTGAGGAGCAGGTTCTTTCGACATCAACAGAACTTCCAAATGCTCATCTTGTAGCTCCCATCCGTTACCAGCAGGGGATGGTAAGGCTATATGGCCTGCAAAGAATTCTTCCATACAAATGCTTGATAATTGCTTCTTTCAATGTGATGGTGAAGGCTGTCTGTAGTTGGTGGCAAGGACTCGCTCTTCTGTTTCTTTTGGCAAAACATCCAATATCGCAACTGATCTGCAGAGGTTTCAGACATCTTGGTGCTGGTATAAAGAGAGCAAACGAAGATCTCACATGCCCTTGAAGTTTCCGCTGTTAATGGCAATTCATCTCCCAATTTGGAAATCCCTGGATGGAGAGGAATGTTCCTTTTTAGGGTGGCCCAGGCCTTTTTCTTTCCAATTCCAAAAAGACCACTTGTGGAATCACATCCTGTGAGGGCATGAAAACACGGAAGGGCAGCACAAACATCAGAACCAAGCATTTCAGCCAGGCTATGAATGGGGACGAAGCGTAACTTGTCCTTAACTCCAGTTCGAAACCAAAGTTGTTCACAGGCCAATGAGTTGAAGAAATGTACAGAGAGCACTGCCACATCAGTGTCAGGTGATTGAATTACTACCCGATTATGATCATGGGATGCATTATGCGCATGGAGGATCATCCTTGTGTCTGCTTCTTCTTGATCTGATTGCAAGGGTAGAAGGGGACTTGTGGAGCCTTTGATCACCAATACAGCTTTGTTGCACTCTTTGAAACCACCGCCTGTGACAAGCCGTTGCCCATGACCTAGGTTTTCCTCAGCTATTTGGCACCATTTGCTTGAAAGGAAGGCTGTAAGATTTGCTTTATTTTGTGGGTTTCTGATGTATTTGTTCCACTGCTTTGGGACTGGAGTGCTTGGCCCGATGATTCTTATTTTCAAGGCGGAAGACAATCCATGGCGTTCCCGCTCACTGCTTTTGATGGAGAACGGTTTGTCATATCGATCAAAGACGACATCCACCCTGCTGCATCCTGGCTGTTGAAATGGGGCCTTGATAATCTGGTAATATTTCTCTGCCAATTCCCCAAAACTCTGTGCACCACCAGCTTTGACCATTTGCACAATGGCCATTCCATCTAAGATGAAGGCTGTTCTTGTGTTTTCTTGCAATGGAAGTCTTGCAATGGAAGTCTTGGCAGGACATCAACAGCCTTTTCTAATTCTGCCAAGAGAACGCTCTTGGTTGCTTTTCTTAACGAACCATCCACATGCGCAAGAGCGTAAGGTACTGTTGCTAGCTCGTAGCTCAGAACCTCTCGTAACTGCACGCCTCGTGAGTTTGCAGCAATTAGAAGCCTTCCAAAAAGATCTCGATCGGCATTGATAGTGACAATCTTTTCATCTGCAGTTTTCACTTGCTTCTTTTTTGAAAGAGAAGCGAATGTATCAATCTTCAGATGAGACACGCGTTCCCAAAACTTGACCTCGCCTGTGTTCAATCTCTTTTCAACAAAACCTTTCATCTGTGTTTTTCCTAAATCAGCTGATGTTAGCAACCGACCAGCTTTTTCATCTGGCATGACCACACCTGTCGCGATGCTTACGAGTGAAGAGCATTCCTCGTCATCTATATTCTCTAAGCAGAAAGGATCTGTCATGACATCAAGCAAGGTGTTGACAACTTTTTGCACATGTGATTCATCTTTCGTTAGCCTTCGAGATCCAGTCTCTTTGTGAGAGCCAACTCTGTCGTCATCATTTATTCCACACAACTCTTTGGTTGCTGCTGTGATCGCCACCCTTTCATGAATAGTAAGAAACCATCGAGCCAGAGCACTAGGGTTCTGTGTAATACCAATAATACCACCACTGCTTTTGCTGTCAAGGTTGATGCTTTGTTCTAGCGCCATGTCCGTCCACACTTGACTGAATATATGGGCACTTCTGTTAACTGCATGGCTATCTAGGCTGAATTCTTTATGAACTTCAGGTGCAGTGGCGGCTAGTTGGTCATGTCTGCAAGGTAAACAGGGAGCCATCTGGAATAATTTACACGATCCATGGAGAAGAAATGAGGAGTCATTTCCATAGTTGCTGCGATGCAATGACCAGTTTCCTTCACGTTCTGCTCTGATGAAAGTTAGAAGCAGTTCAACCATCTCAATGTAGGAATCCCAGAATGCAAACAACTTTGACTTTTGCCTTCCCTCCCTTCTGAACATGTCAAAAAGATTCAGCATTTCTTTCATTTCTGAACAGAGCAGGTGAAATTGGCCATGTAGAGCTTCTTTAGACTTGCCAATCACAGCTTCTTGGCAGGTATGGTAGTAGCTGGTGATACGATCTTCATCAACACCTGTAATTGACTCTTGACTTGCCTTCTCTTTCTGAAACATCCACTTGGCAAAGGAGTGCCACAGTAACCTCAACATTGCTTCCATGACTACCTTGTGGGCTCTAACTCCACGGTTGTAACATTTTCCTTTTAGTGATGCCGAGGCCGTATTGCCTCCATACATGCCTGATTCTACAAGCAAGTCTTCTAAACCACTGTCTCGGAAACGTTTTCCTATCACTGCTAGGAAGTTAAGGGCGATATGGAAGCCACCCATGCGGATAACTGTATTCTTGAATTCCTCCGGGAAGCGCCAGTGAACTTCTTTGGCCTTCATGTACATAGCCAGGTCAAAGGTGATGACACTATTTCTTTGATCAAGAACTTCCATCATGTTGTTCACTTGTTTCATCACAGTGTATATTGTGCTATACTCTGTAGAGGATGCAGGTATCATTGGGCAGTATCCAACAGCTGTCTGGGAAGCCTTTACTTGCGAAACCTCAGCATTAAAGCCCCTCCATCCAGGAATATGCTGTTGATCTGGATTACGGACTGGAAGGTTGTCGTCAAATAGTATGCTTGGAGATGACCTTAGAAGAGACCATGTCAAATCCATTATCTTGACAGTCGACATAAGAGGATCTGTGCTGCTATACCAATCATCGTTGATCTTGTTTCTAAAGCAACTGACAGATGGCCTCTTGCCCTGAGCACTGCAATCAAGTATTTCTTGTACAGGGGCAAATGTACCGAGGGATCTTCTCTTGGTTGAATGGTCACTGCGAACTGTTGGAGGAGGTCTTGGGCCAAACTGGACGGACTGGTAAAGGACAAGTGTTGTTGCATGAGTTGTGTTCTTGCTGTCCAGAGTTTCCTCATTGATATCATTGTTGTCACAAGCAGCCTGAACAAATGTACCGGGAGATATGTTGCTTGGTATAACGACACCACAGGATTCTGAAGTTGCTAAGATCTCTTTGGCAAGTCCAGTGTCAACTGCTTCAACTTCCTCATAAGAAGGGCAGTGGCCCATATGATTTAGAAGCGTAATAACCTGTTTTGAACCAGTAATGTGGCGCACAGACCTCGCAAGACCAACGTGCTTTGGTGTTTTCACTCTTCCGTGGCTTGCACTGTGTACAATATCTTAACCAATCATGACAATCCTCCTTTCATCAGCTTCATTCACACATCTAGATACTGCCCCATCGTCGAACTGAATCTTATTTGGATTTGCAATCACCCAGCACAGAAGCGTATACAAACTCTCGGGTATCATATTTTTTCCTCTATTCAAGCAGAGGTCATCTTTGTTAAGTGGCTGAACTGCTATACCTTCACATTTCTTGATATCTGACTTGATAATTTGTGCAGCATGATACAGTGTCATGGTCCGCTCTTGTTCTGGGTCGCTTGTAGCTTTCTTGAAGTCACACTCATTAGACTGAAAGTGGATGCAGCATTTATGATATCCTGCAAGGAAATCTTGTTGGAGTAGACAATCTCAGGTTTCGAGGGGTCTGGTTGTTTGTGAAAGATGACTTCATTCTCAAAGTGCAGCGTCAATCGATTCTTCAGCCTTTCACTCCTATAGCTTTTTGCCGTCTCAATACCACTTTCAAGCAGAATAGACTGGTACCAGGATAGAAGAGATGTCATGTCATAAGCCTTTCCAGCAGCAATGCCGACCTCTATTTCACTAACCATCTTTTCAAAAGCCTTAGTATACAAATCGCCTTCTGAGCTATCTTCCATTCTTTCTTGGTACTGCAAGTTTGATTTGCTGACATAGTTGGAACGACAGGCTTTAGGATATTTTGCTTCTGCTGCTATCAGGTCAATCCCGTTGATTTTGTGTAACATGCTTTCATCCTTTCTAACCCTTTCTGCATGGCGAATAGACTCGCAAGCATCAAAAGATCTCACATTCAGCAGCTCTTTACAGCTCTTGTGTTTCTTTCTCTGGCAGAAAAGACAAAGGGACCAATCCACCGGCGCCATTCTTGATCTAGAGGATCTTAATTCAGAAACGTTAGCATCAGCTTCAACATTTGCCTTCATTTGCATCCCAGTTGAGTCAGGGTTGAAGATGTTGATTGGACGAAGCGAACATTCCGCTTGCTAGTGTACGACTGATAGCATTTACCATGCCATAGAGCTTCCATGGTTGACATATGTTCAAGATCTGCAGAGAGACGTTCAAACACCCCATCTTTTCTCTGGTTGCAGGCCTCTGTGAATGTTGCGATGCCGTCACTTGAAGCTTTCCTTAATGGACCATCACTATTACCAGACTGACATATCAAACATTTACTCCAGTCTGTTTTCTTCTTTCGTTTGAAAGGTAGGAGATGAAGCAGTTCTCTTCCACTTTCTTCTTCTTCTACAGATATTGTACCACTGCTTGCAAACTTCCTTTTTACACCACTAGCCACAGTCTCATACAGTCACTGCCTCATCAATGTCAAATGAAAGAACAAAACTCACAATAAATTCCTACTTAAAGATATTTATCTTAAAAGCAGCTAAAATAGAATTAAAATGTTTTATTATAGAAGGTCAGATGAATTCACAGGTTATTGAAATGCATACATTTACTTGCCTCTGTTCTACCATACTTTTATCTTTTCTAATTTCACTCGATTTCCATTTCTTAATACAAGATTGGTGAAAAGATATGGATACCACAAATTGAAAAGTAGAACAGAACTTCAAAACAGTTGTAAAAAAACACTCTTAACGGATTATTGAAACGTATACATTTACTTGCCTCTGTTCTACAATACTTTTATCGTTTCTACTTTCACTCGATTTCCATTTTTTAATACAAGATTGGTGAAAAGATATGGATAACACAAGTTGAAAAGTAGAACAATACTTCAAAGCAATGCGAAAAATCACTCTTAAGAACATTAAATTTCTGTTTACTGAAAGCTACATTTGATTATTGCCTCGTTAACAAGTTTAAAAAAAGCTAACCTTGAATAACAACATGCTGAAATAGGAAAAAAGAAGCAAATACTTACAATCATTTCCAACATGACTTCCATGGTGAAGGCATGGAGAAGAGAATTATGGGTAATCAAGCAGCAAAGGATTGTAGGTAAGGCATGGGATAACTTGGATTATTTTGTTGGGTTCTGACAGGATTTAAACGAGAATTAAACGAAAACTTATTATTTTAAGTAAATTGCAAGTTGGCTTATGCCTGTGCAAGACAACCGGAATATATTTCTTCAGGTTATATTATTATTTTCTTTTATGTTTATTTTGAAAGCTCATGAACGTTAAGACATGGTTCCGGCCCTGGTTATCTACGCAATCTCCTTTACGTTGTAACTCAGCGTAACTTAAGTGAAACGGAACCAAATTTGACAGGCCATTTAAATGTTCACAAGCTTAATACATTTTTTGCTATTTATGCCTTTTTTGTGGGTCACGTGACCTGTGGTAATTGTTTCTTTGAGCATAAAGAAAATCTCAAATGAGTCACCGAAATGAAATCTTATGAATATCAAATGCAATGTTTGTAACGGAACGTCTGTCTGTTGCTTGGATTTGACTAAAATTGGTGCCCATGACTTTCATTAACGAGGATATTTTGTAAAACAGGTCACGTGACTTACCATTTTCTTTAATAACTTGATGATAAAATTAAAATTTTGGAACATTCGGGACGTCATATGTTGCTATTCAGTAATGCAAATATTACCATATATCCAAAGTCTGTGGTAGGTACTCTTGGCTATTTGCAAAAGATAGTAAAGTAAAAACCAAGATGGCGTATTGAATGACGTCATAGGCGATAAATAGCTATCTTATCTTGTGGAATTTCAGACTATCTGCTGATATCACAATACTTTTTGAGGGGTTTCATTACCAAAAGCACACTGGAGCAGGTCATTCACCCTCTACACCTCCCCTATACAGCCGTAGGGTCACGATTGTCAATGTATGCCTAAGTAAGTCACGTGACCAAAGTTGTAAGCATTCAATGGCTGATAAAATTAACCATACTTTTACAATTCATTTAGCTCATTTTGTTTTTAAATTAAATGACAATTTGTTATTTAAACTAGACGAAAATTCAAAGAAACTCTACACCAGACGGTGAGCTACCTGAAAAGTGACGTCATAACGCCTTGGCATGAAAGTGGTGCTTGCACCCCCCTGACCCCTAAATCAACAGTACATCATACACCACATGGTAGCTCTGATTATGTGCGAGCTAAAAATAGAGATACAACTTTTACGTAGTGGGTGTGCTACGATTTTAATTTTCTAGGCACATCTGGCAAAATGGCTCTTAGACTATTAAATGTATGCTTGGCTAGATGCTTGTTAAGAAAGTGAAGGTCAAGAATCAATCAAAATTTGCCATTCTTTTTTTGGAACTACACCCAAGGGGCTGCAAACATGAACTTGGTCACACTCAACTTCCACTGCACTACCCAGCAATAACAATTGCTCAATAACCTCACAGTGTTTTTATGGGCATGTACTAAAACCCGAAACAACGCAACGAAATGAGCGAAACCGCCGAAACAACCGAAACGAAACAACAGCGCCAAAACAAGAAAAACCATAACTTTTATTGAGAGCTAACTGTAAACCGGGTAACCTGGGCGTTTTTCAGGCTAACCGGAGTGCTATATAGGCTAACCTGAGTGCAAGGTACACTCCGGTTAGCCTGAATGGCACTCCGGTTAGCCTGTTTATGGTTAGCTCTCAATAATGGTAATGGGTTTTGCTTGTTTCGGTGATTTTGTTTCGTTTCGCTCGTTTCGGCGGTTTCGCTCGTTTCGTTTCATTGTTTTGGGTTTTAGTACATGCCGTTTTTATGATTACTAAAGAAACACTTCACTGGAACTGAAACAAAAGGAAGCTTGTAACAGCTTTTAATAACACTAAGGACAAATGAAGAAGCCCCAATAGAATGCGAAACATGCAAAAACTCGCGCAAGCTGCCTCTTATTCAAAAAAACTGAAGAAACGCTTGTGTTAAGTTCAGCCTCGCCATGTTCCAAAAGCTCATCAAAGTCAGAGTCTGCTAGTCATTTAGTGGAAGAAACCTTCTAATCCTTGATGAAATGGCCTGCTTTGCCACAACCAAAACAGCGATAAACAGCAGCTTTTTTCTCCGGTGCAGGATTAACCAAAAGCTGACTGACATCCAGGTGAAAATCCACGATTCTATGAGACTGGCCAATATTTACATCAGAGCCGCTTATGGAAGAAGTACACTGAGACTTATACTGAGATCCCACTTTGCTCCTCAGGCTATTTTTTTATTACATTTTGTGCGAGATCTCTCTGCTTCCTGGTGTGCAAAACGAAGCTTCTTTTTCTTCCTCATCATTTTTACTGAACGGATCCTCCTCCAAATATTATACAATGTCCCACCCATCCCCAGTAGCAATAGAAATAACCTTACTTTGGTTATCAAGGAGAGACATATCTTTGTTTGCTATCCTAGTGATCGCATCATCGGCCCTAGCTCTCTCCAATATCTGGTTGAATTTGACCTTGATCTCAGTGTTGAACTTGAATTGTTTCTTGTTACTCATATTTGAACTCCTCCATTTTCACCTCCAGGGCCTATAAAATTTCCTTGTGAGAAGTGGACCAACTTCTACAGTGCAAAAGTTCATGGACACTCCTTGGTGAGGGTAAAGCACTACAGCCAGAGTCACTAGAAGCTGCCACACGTGAACGAGAACTGCCTTGGCCTGAACTGCGACGTTCTCTTGCTCTAGGCAGCTGGTCTATGTTGACTCTCGAAATGTGAGAACGAAGTGAGCAGGGGGACCGTGACGGCCCTGCACCATGAGGACGAGAAAGGAAAGAATGAGCTAAGAATTAAACTGTCTGCTAGAGTTTGAAAATCCAAAATAAAACATTTTCCTTTTTAGTGTATTTATACTTGCTACTTTACATTCCACAGTTTCTTTGCATTATTTCATACCGGCACTTACAGCACACTTCTGACAAATGCACTTGTGCTTGGGAATTCAGAAACCATTTATCTTTAGTTTCATTACGCTTCGCTTCATTCAGACAAAGATAAATAAACAATTATTTGTCTTTTCTATGTATCTTTACTTACAGTTACATGTACCCCAGTTACCCTAAAATAAAGTGCATAAATACACATGTATGTGTAATGCAGATACATTTGAAATTCTTGTTTAATGAAAACAATAAGTTGGCAGGTTTTCTTTAATGTTTTGCCAGTATTAGAGACAATTAGAGTGCTTTTTGTGTCCTCTTCTTGGTGGAATCTCTTCACATGCTGGTGGCAAAAAACCTTTGGCCATCACATAACTTTAACAGAAACTATTTTTTTACAGCTGGAACCAGGAACATGGGTCTAACACCTGGATAGCCCTCAACTACTCCCTAATAATAGCTAAATACCATATGTTCGCTACAAGTGTACACGGCGGCATTTTTGCCTTCAAAAACTTTGTTTTTCACCTAAAAGACAAACTTTCCACCCCTCATGCTATTGCAACTAAAAATAATAAATAAATAGATAAATTTAAGGAAACGTGGTCTGCTCTGTTATAATTATTTTGTTGTGTTGTATCTTTATTTTTGTTAATGTACTAACACTGTTCATGCATATCTGTATACCTAACATGACTTTTTAACTTGATTGTAAAGAGTATAAATAAATTGTAAGCTATAATTGTAAATAGTGTAAGTAAAAAAAAGAGTGCTTTTCTGTGGGAAAAATCCAAATTGGGATTCCTGTATCAAAAAAATTGCATCCCTTTACTAAAATCTGTAAATGGACTACGATATCTTGAGAATTCCCACTCAGAGTGGATTCATTACATCAAATCTTGCATGATTCATGATTATTGCGTTTCTTTGTGAAAGGATTTGAAAAAAGTGCTGCTATTTAACAGTTATTCGCCGAAGGTGAAGTGAATCTCGGTGAATATTCCCTGAGAATGCCTTAATGGTTTCTTTGGCAGTAATTTATCTGAATGATCTGACATAAAAAACCTAATCCTGGATTCTCCCAAAGAAACGCATCACAAGTTTTTATATCAGTTTCATTGAAAACCTTCTGCAAACCCTGCTTTCATTTCTCCATTAAGCTTCGTTGCTGAACCTGTGAACTTCTCTGATTCTCATAAGAATCTGATTGACAATTTTTGGACTATAGTGAAAATAGGGTCAGGAGGCTTATAGGAGTAGAAGAGAGCCCTTGACTGTGTAAACTATAGCAAATTTACAGAGGTGATATTTGATTTCATTTCAGGCTTACACCCTGTGGAGCTTAAAACACCTTCATAAACTTGCCATATTATTGTAGAGAAGATTTGTCTAGCTCTGCTCGTTTATATTGCCGAGGCATGTTTTTGGGTTCTCTGGTCGTGCAATGTAGCTTACATATAGCTTCAAAGTGTGTTCAGCAGAGATGTTGTTTGCCTGAAGCAAAGACTGTGTTTCTTGCGTAAATAAGGTAGAACTTTTAGTTTAATAGACGCTTTTAATCCTCCTTTGGTTGTTGTGTGACGATTTGACACCACACAAATTGAATATCATAGATTTAACGCAAGTCTTTTGACAGTTTTGCGCGTTGTATATTGCCACTATTAAGTTTTTCTCAGGCGAGACCATGGTTTCGATCCTCCAAATGGATCTCATCAGTTGCCGGTAGTTTGTTTTTCGTACGGAGTCGCTAGTGCAACTCCTACATGTGAGAGAATGTTACACATTCTGCGGCTTGCATTTGGTTTGCGGCTTATATATGAAACCGTACTCGTTAGTTGGATCGAAATGTTGTGGTGCGTTCTAATTGGTCCTTGCCAGTCCAATCAGGTTGCTGTAGTTTCGATCCGTTTGTTTTTCAAGCTACGTGTTGTGTTTTCTAAAAGGTTTATATATGAAATTTTGAGGTTTTGTGATGTAGAGTCATTTTACGAAAATATAATTTCTTCATATTATTTCCTCCGGATGTTGAGGAATTGTTAGGTTTAATTTTCGTGTTATTTGGAGTTGACTCTTACAGTTCAGTATTTAATGTGCAACTCAGTGGTTTCACGGTAGAACGGGGCTCTGTCTGAAAAACATCACAGTAGTAAGTAGCAAGGGTTGACAGGCCGCACAACTTCTACCATTGTGAAACATTTCAAAACCTTTTCTATGTTTGCTCTAACGAATACAATCTTAATTAGATTGATACCCTGTGTATTTCTAAAACGCGATATACGTTTTAATATCAGGAGGCTTATAGGAGTAGAAGAGAGCTCTTGACTGTGTAAACTATAGCAAATTTACAGAGGTGATATTTGATTTCATGTCAGGCTTACACCCTGTGGAGCTTAAAACACCTTCATAAACTTGCCATATTATTGTAGAGAAGATTTGTCTAGCTCTGCTCGTTTATATTGCCGAGGCATGTTTTTGGGTTCTCCGGTCATGCAATGTAGCTTACATATAGCTTCAAAGTGTGTTTAGCAGAGATGTTGTTTTCCTGAAGCAAAGACTGGGTTTCTTGCGTAAATAAGGTAGAACTTTTAGTTTAATAGACGCTTTTAATCCTCCTTTGGTTGTTGTGTGACGATTTGACACCACACAAATTGAATATCATAGATTTAACGCAAGTCTTTTGACAGTTTTGCGCGTTGTATATTGCCACTATTAAGTTTTTCTCAGGCGAGACCATGGTTTCGATCTTCCAAATGGATCTCATCAGTTGCCGGTAGTTTGTTTTTCGTACGGAGTCGCTAGTGCAACTCCTACATGTGAGAGAATGTTACACATTCTGCGGCTTGCATTTGGTTTGCGGCTTATATATGAAACCGTACTCGTTAGTTGGATCGAAATGTTGTGGTGCGTTCTAATTGGTCCTTGCCAGTCCAATCAGGTTGCTGTAGTTTCGATCCGTTTGTTTTTCAAGCTACGTGTTGTGTTTTCTAAAAGGTTTATATATGAAATTTTGAGGTTTTGTGATGTAGAGTCATTTTACGAAAATATAATTTCTTCATATTATTTCCTCCGGATGTTGAGGAATTGTTAGGTTTAATTTTCGTGTTATTTGGAGTTGACTCTTACAGTTCAGTATTTAATGTGCAACTCAGTGGTTTCACGGTAGAACGGGGCTCTGTCTGAAAAACATCACAGTAGTAAGTAGCAAGGGTTGACAGGCCGCACAACTTCTACCATTGTGAAACATTTCAAAACCTTTTCTATGTTTGCTCTAACGAATACAATCTTAATTAGATTGATACCCTGTGTATTTCTAAAACGCGATATACGTTTTAATATCAGGAGGCTTATAGGAGTAGAAGAGAGCTCTTGACTGTGTAAACTATAGCAAATTTACAGAGGTGATATTTGATTTCATGTCAGGCTTACACCCTGTGGAGCTTAAAACACCTTCATAAACTTGCCATATTATTGTAGAGAAGATTTGTCTAGCTCTGCTCGTTTAAATTGCCGAGGCATGTTTTTGGGTTCTCCGGTCATGCAATGTAGCTTACATATAGCTTCAAAGTGTGTTTAGCAGAGATGTTGTTTTCCTGAAGCAAAGACTGGGTTTCTTGCGTAAATAAGGTAGAACTTTTAGTTTAATAGACGCTTTTAATCCTCCTTTGGTTGTTGTGTGACGATTTGACACCACACAAATTGAATATCATAGATTTAACGCAAGTCTTTTGACAGTTTTGCGCGTTGTATATTGCCACTATTAAGTTTTTCTCAGGCGAGACCATGGTTTCGATCTTCCAAATGGATCTCATCAGTTGCCGGTAGTTTGTTTTTCGTACGGAGTCGCTAGTGCAACTCCTACATGTGAGAGAATGTTACACATTCTGCGGCTTGCATTTGGTTTGCGGCTTATATATGAAACCGTACTCGTTAGTTGGATCGAAATGTTGTGGTGCGTTCTAATTGGTCCTTGCCAGTCCAATCAGGTTGCTGTAGTTTCGATCCGTTTGTTTTTCAAGCTACGTGTTGTGTTTTCTAAAAGGTTTATATATGAAATTTTGAGGTTTTGTGATGTAGAGTCATTTTACGAAAATATAATTTCTTCATATTATTTCCTCCGGATGTTGAGGAATTGTTAGGTTTAATTTTCGTGTTATTTGGAGTTGACTCTTACAGTTCAGTATTTAATGTGCAACTCAGTGGTTTCACGGTAGAACGGGGCTCTGTCTGAAAAACATCACAGTAGTAAGTAGCAAGGGTTGACAGGCCGCACAACTTCTACCATTGTGAAACATTTCAAAACCTTTTCTATGTTTGCTCTAACGAATACAATCTTAATTAGATTGATACCCTGTGTATTTCTAAAACGCGATATACGTTTTAATATCAGGAGGCTTATAGGAGTAGAAGAGAGCTCTTGACTGTGTAAACTATAGCAAATTTACAGAGGTGATATTTGATTTCATGTCAGGCTTACACCCTGTGGAGCTTAAAACACCTTCATAAACTTGCCATATTATTGTAGAGAAGATTTGTCTAGCTCTGCTCGTTTATATTGCCGAGGCATGTTTTTGGGTTCTCCGGTCATGCAATGTAGCTTACATATAGCTTCAAAGTGTGTTTAGCAGAGATGTTGTTTTCCTGAAGCAAAGACTGGGTTTCTTGCGTAAATAAGGTAGAACTTTTAGTTTAATAGACGCTTTTAATCCTCCTTTGGTTGTTGTGTGACGATTTGACACCACACAAATTGAATATCATAGATTTAACGCAAGTCTTTTGAAAGTTTTGCGCGTTGTATATTGCCACTATTAAGTTTTTCTCAGGCGAGACCATGGTTTCGATCCTCCAAATGGATCTCATCAGTTGCCGGTAGTTTGTTTTTCGTACGGAGTCGCTAGTGCAACTCCTACATGTGAGAGAATGTTACACATTCTGCGGCTTGCATTTGGTTTGCGGCTTATATATGAAACCGTACTCGTTAGTTGGATCGAAATGTTGTGGTGCGTTCTAATTGGTCCTTGCCAGTCCAATCAGGTTGCTGTAGTTTCGATCCGTTTGTTTTTCAAGCTACGTGTTGTGTTTTCTAAAAGGTTTATATATGAAATTTTGAGGTTTTGTGATGTAGAG
The DNA here is from genome assembly GCA_963693305.1 of Meandrina meandrites. Taxonomy (NCBI): domain Eukaryota; kingdom Metazoa; phylum Cnidaria; class Anthozoa; order Scleractinia; family Meandrinidae; genus Meandrina; species Meandrina meandrites. The sequence continues at coordinate 12,420,431 of OY855916.1, forward strand.
TCATTTTACGAAAATATAATTTCTTCATATTATTTCCTCCGGATGTTGAGGAATTGTTAGGTTTAATTTTCGTGTTATTTGGAGTTGACTCTTACAGTTCAGTATTTAATGTGCAACTCAGTGGTTTCACGGTAGAACGGGGCTCTGTCTGAAAAACATCACAGTAGTAAGTAGCAAGGGTTGACAGGCCGCACAACTTCTACCATTGTGAAACATTTCAAAACCTTTTCTATGTTTGCTCTAACGAATACAATCTTAATTAGATTGATACCCTGTGTATTTCTAAAACGCGATATACGTTTTAATATCAGGAGGCTTATAGGAGTAGAAGAGAGCTCTTGACTGTGTAAACTATAGCAAATTTACAGAGGTGATATTTGATTTCATGTCAGGCTTACACCCTGTGGAGCTTAAAACACCTTCATAAACTTGCCATATTATTGTAGAGAAGATTTGTCTAGCTCTGCTCGTTTATATTGCCGAGGCATGTTTTTGGGTTCTCCGGTCATGCAATGTAGCTTACATATAGCTTCAAAGTGTGTTTAGCAGAGATGTTGTTTTCCTGAAGCAAAGACTGGGTTTCTTGCGTAAATAAGGTAGAACTTTTAGTTTAATAGACGCTTTTAATCCTCCTTTGGTTGTTGTGTGACGATTTGACACCACACAAATTGAATATCATAGATTTAACGCAAGTCTTTTGACAGTTTTGCGCGTTGTATATTGCCACTATTAAGTTTTTCTCAGGCGAGACCATGGTTTCGATCCTCCAAATGGATCTCATCAGTTGCCGGTAGTTTGTTTTTCGTACGGAGTCGCTAGTGCAACTCCTACATGTGAGAGAATGTTACACATTCTGCGGCTTGCATTTGGTTTGCGGCTTATATATGAAACCGTACTCGTTAGTTGGATCGAAATGTTGTGGTGCGTTCTAATTGGTCCTTGCCAGTCCAATCAGGTTGCTGTAGTTTCGATCCGTTTGTTTTTCAAGCTACGTGTTGTGTTTTCTAAAAGGTTTATATATGAAATTTTGAGGTTTTGTGATGTAGAGTCATTTTACGAAAATATAATTTCTTCATATTATTTCCTCCGGATGTTGAGGAATTGTTAGGTTTAATTTTCGTGTTATTTGGAGTTGACTCTTACAGTTCAGTATTTAATGTGCAACTCAGTGGTTTCACGGTAGAACGGGGCTCTGTCTGAAAAACATCACAGTAGTAAGTAGCAAGGGTTGACAGGCCGCACAACTTCTACCATTGTGAAACATTTCAAAACCTTTTCTATGTTTGCTCTAACGAATACAATCTTAATTAGATTGATACCCTGTGTATTTCTAAAACGCGATATACGTTTTAATATCAGGAGGCTTATAGCAGTAGAAGAGAGCTCTTGACTGTGTAAACTATAGCAAATTTACAGAGGTGATATTTGATTTCATGTCAGGCTTACACCCTGTGGAGCTTAAAACACCTTCATAAACTTGCCATATTATTGTAGAGAAGATTTGTCTAGCTCTGCTCGTTTATATTGCCGAGGCATGTTTTTGGGTTCTCTGGTCGTGCAATGTAGCTTACATATAGCTTCAAAGTGTGTTTAGCAGAGATGTTGTTTGCCTGAAGCAAAGACTGTGTTTCTTGCGTAAATAAAGTAGAACTATTAGGATAATAGACGCTTTTAATCCTCCTTTGGTTGTTGTGTGACGATTTGACACCACACAAATTGAATATCATAGATTTAACGCAAGTCTTTTGACAGTTTTGCGCGTTGTATATTGCCACTATTAAGTTTTTCTCAGGCGAGACCATGGTTTCGATCCTCCAAATGGATCTCATCAGTTGCCGGTAGTTTGTTTTTCGTACGGAGTCGCTAGTGCAACTCCTACATGTGAGAGAATGTTACACATTCTGCGGCTTGCATTTGGTTTGCGGCTTATATATGAAACCGTACTCGTTAGTTGGATCGAAATGTTGTGGTGCGTTCTAATTGGTCCTTGCCAGTCCAATCAGGTTGCTGTAGTTTCAATCCGTTTGTTTTTCAAGCTACATGTTGTGTTTTCTAAAAGGTTTATATATGAAATTTTGAGGTTTTGTGATGTAGAGTCATTTTACGAAAATATAATTTCTTCATATTATTTCCTCCGGATGTTGAGGAATTGTTAGGTTTAATTTTCGTGTTATTTGGAGTTGACTCTTACAGTTCAGTATTTAATGTGCAACTCAGTGGTTTCACGGTAGAACGGGGCTCTGTCTGAAAAACATCACAGTAGTAAGTAGCAAGGGTTGACAGGCCGCACAACTTCTACCATTGTGAAACATTTCAAAACCTTTTCTATGTTTGCTCTAACGAATACAATCTTAATTAGATTGATACCCTGTGTATTTCTAAAACGCGATATACGTTTTAATATCAGGAGGCTTATAGGAGTAGAAGAGAGCTCTTGACTGTGTAAACTATAGCAAATTTACAGAGGTGATATTTGATTTCATGTCAGGCTTACACCCTGTGGAGCTTAAAACACCTTCATAAACTTGCCATATTATTGTAGAGAAGATTTGTCTAGCTCTGCTCGTTTATATTGCCGAGGCATGTTTTTGGTTCTCTGGTCGTGCAATGTAGCTTACATATAGCTTCAAAGTGTGTTTAGCAGAGATGTTGTTTGCCTGAAGCAAAGACTGTGTTTCTTGCGTAAATAAGGTAGAACTTTTAGGATAATAGACGCTTTTAATCCTCCTTTGGTTGTTGTGTGACGATTTGACACCACACAAATTGAATATCATAGATTTAACGCAAGTCTTTTGACAGTTTTGCGCGTTGTATATTGCCACTATTAAGTTTTTCTCAGGCGAGACCATGGTTTCGATCCTCCAAATGGATCTCATCAGTTGCCGGTAGTTTGTTTTTCGTACGGAGTCGCTAGTGCAACTCCTACATGTGAGAGAATGTTACACATTCTGTGGCTTGCATTTGGTTTGCGGCTTATATATGAAACCGTACTCGTTAGTTGGATCGAAATGTTGTGGTGCGTTCTAATTGGTCCTTGCCAGTCCAATCAGGTTGCTGTAGTTTCGATCCGTTTGTTTTTCAAGCTACGTGTTGTGTTTTCTAAAAGGTTTATATATGAAATTTTGAGGTTTTGTGATGTAGAGTCATTTTACGAAAATATAATTTCTTCATATTATTTCCTCCGGATGTTGAGGAATTGTTAGGTTTAATTTTCGTGTTATTTGGAGTTGACTCTTACAGTTCAGTATTTAATGTGCAACTCAGTGGTTTCACGGTAGAACGGGGCTCTGTCTGAAAAACATCACAGTAGTAAGTAGCAAGGGTTGACAGGCCGCACAACTTCTACCATTGTGAAACATTTCAAAACCTTTTCTATGTTTGCTCTAACGAATACAATCTTAATTAGATTGATACCCTGTGTATTTCTAAAACGCGATATACGTTTTAATATCAGGAGGCTTATAGGAGTAGAAGAGAGCTCTTGACTGTGTAAACTATAGCAAATTTACAGAGGTGATATTTGATTTCATGTCAGGCTTACACCCTGTGGAGCTTAAAACACCTTCATAAACTTGCCATATTCTCTACTGGGAGCAACCCTGTGAAATGCATGTGAAATCCCTGTGAAAACCATGTGAATTTTTCACATGATTTTCACATGGTTTTCACATGATTTTCACATAGCTTTTCACATAGCATTTCACAGAAATGTGAAAATTCATGTGAAATAACCATGTGAAATGGGCTCCACGTTTTCACAACATATTTCACAGCATATGATGTGAAACACCATGTGAAAGAGCATGTGAAACTTCTGTCACAAGGCAGGTTAACACCATGTGAAAATGGATGTGAAAATAAAACCTATGTGAAATACCATGTGAAATGGGGTGCAAACCTCACTCACATTATGTAGAGAAAATTACTACCCTGTGAAAATTGATGTGAAAGCAAACTTGTTATGGGAAATACCATGTGAAATGGCATGTGAAAACAATAATCCTGTGAAATACCATGTGATAAATTAACAATTTAATAAAACTGGTGAGCATGGGAAAATTTCACACGTAAATACGTGAGATGATGTGTTATTCAAAATTAACACAGTACTAACTTGTGTCTGTTGCATACAAATCAATTGCCGGTATGCTTGTTTAGGTAGAATTAGCCAAACCATATATGCATACAGACAGTAGTTAAAGGTATAGTCTCAAGTCTCTGAATTATAAATATACATTGTATACGCATGTGGCCAGCACATGGCAAATTGGTTTGCCATAGGTAACAGTGCCATTTCGAGGCAAGCAAACCAAAAGAAGGAGCCTGCACTAGATATAAAGACCTACTGAAATAGCAAGTTTCTGTCCATTATTTATTTTTTCATTACATTTGCAGGTTTCTTTTGTGACAAATATGTTTTGACTGCCACTGAAGGCCTTCAAATTCACAGTTGAAGTTTCAAAGACTACTAGCCACAACATCCACTTGCGATGAAAAATATTCAAAGTATCACCACTCATGCTTGTGAATCGTTTTCCACTTAGCTTATTAAACATATTGCTCCTTCGGTGAATGTTTACTGCAAGCCCTTCAAGACCTACAACAAAAGCACAAGGCAACATTTGCTTAAAACTTCGTCTTCAAGATACAAGATTCTCAGATTGTTAGATGTGGAAACCAAATTATCTTACATGTATGTCCAGAAACATGATTTCAAATCAAGTACTACCACAGATCTAACTGCTATAATGCTATCTTGCTTAAGTTATCAAGTTCAAGCTTTCATAAAAGCTTTAATTTGTAATATTTACGGACAAGAACAAAGCACACACAAAGATTAAAGATTGAGTTGATATCATCCAGTCGTATCATCACACTGACTCCACTGATCACCAATCCAGAAGATTATTACAAAACCCTTCATCTAAACAATTAGTCCTGCAATCCTTACGATTACTTCAACTTACATTCTTTCTCAGAGGAAAAAGATCCTGATCTTGCTATTTCCAGAGGCTATTGCAGTAAAAAGTTCTTCATACACTGTATATATGTGCAGATATGTGACCGTTGAAAGCAAGTTGAAATTTTGCGCGCCTATAAAGAACATTGCATCATGGGATAGATCAACTCGTTTCCAGGTCTCCTCAGCATGTAAATCCAAGATGGCGGCTCGTCTGTGTGGTATGGTCGAATTCCACAAAAGAAACCCAACTTTTTACTCCATTAAAAGGCCTTTCATAGGCTGGAAAATATTCAGGAATCATATAAAGAAGTGCATGGTGATTCCAAGCAATTTTATGCACACAGACTTAGGATATTATTGACTTAAATTGTAACCTCTTCTACATTCAACAGCATTCAACCTTGAGGCATTCCAAAAGCTAAAGGTAAACTGACCACTTTGGAAAGTATATGTTGTTTTCGTAAGGAAAGCTCAATATCAATCGATGCAAACTTCTCGCATTCTGGATTTCTGAACTAAAATAACAAGCTTACATGTTGCTGCTTGAACATAATATTAGCTTATCATTTGTTGATGGAAACATACTAACTATGCCAGGGGATGGAAATGTTAAGTACTGAATTATGACAGTAGAATGTTTAGTGCAAAAAGTTTACGGTCTGAACATTGCATTTGCAATGAAACAGTTAAGTGAATCTTGAGTTGCTGAATAAAATTAGGAATAAATGGTATATAAATTTGTGACTTTATTATAATACCCAGTATTTTTTGGAATTGGTGCCTGGGATAAAACATCATCAAGCCATGAATAATTTCACAGGGTATTTCACATGATGCTTGCTTCCTAACTTTTGTGATAAAATTTCTCAGGATATTTCATAGGGTAACATATCATGAGCTCCACATTTCACATGGCTTTGCAAATTTCACACACTTTTTCACAGGGCACAATAAATGCCTGTGATCTTTTGGCCAAGAAGCATTTTGTTTCACAGGATATTCCATGGGGTGATGTGTGTTGTATAACAACCAAGATATGTTTCACAGGTTGTTTCACATGGCTCTCTAGAGGTTCCAAAAACATCTTAGAATTTCACAGTTAATTTCACAGGGTGAGTTTATCTTGTAACTTTGTGCAAGGAGCAGTGTTAATATCACATGGTGTTTCACAGGGTGTTTGACATGCCTAAGAATTTCACATGGATTTCACATGCATTTCACATAGTTTTCACAGGGTTGCTCCCAGTAGTGAATATTGTAGAGAAGATTTGTCTAGCTCTGCTCGTTTATATTGCCGAGGCATGTTTTTGGGTTCTCTGGTCGTGCAATGTAGCTTACATATAGCTTCAAAGTGTGTTTAGCAGAGATGTTGTTTGCCTGAAGCAAAGACTGTGTTTCTTGCGTAAATAAAGTAGAACTATTAGGATAATAGACGCTTTTAATCCTCCTTTGGTTGTTGTGTGACGATTTGACACCACACAAATTGAATATCATAGATTTAACGCAAGTCTTTTGACAGTTTTGCGCGTTGTATATTGCCACTATTAAGTTTTTCTCAGGCGAGACCATGGTTTCGATCCTCCAAATGGATCTCATCAGTTGCCGGTAGTTTGTTTTTCGTACGGAGTCGCTAGTGCAACTCCTACATGTGAGAGAATGTTACACATTCTGCGGCTTGCATTTGGTTTGCGGCTTATATATGAAACCGTACTCGTTAGTTGGATCGAAATGTTGTGGTGCGTTCTAATTGGTCCTTGCCAGTCCAATCAGGTTGCTGTAGTTTCAATCCGTTTGTTTTTCAAGCTACATGTTGTGTTTTCTAAAAGGTTTATATATGAAATTTTGAGGTTTTGTGATGTAGAGTCATTTTACGAAAATATAATTTCTTCATATTATTTCCTCCGGATGTTGAGGAATTGTTAGGTTTAATTTTCGTGTTATTTGGAGTTGACTCTTACAGTTCAGTATTTAATGTGCAACTCAGTGGTTTCACGGTAGAACGGGGCTCTGTCTGAAAAACATCACAGTAGTAAGTAGCAAGGGTTGACAGGCCGCACAACTTCTACCATTGTGAAACATTTCAAAACCTTTTCTATGTTTGCTCTAACGAATACAATCTTAATTAGATTGATACCCTGTGTATTTCTAAAACGCGATATACGTTTTAATATCAGGAGGCTTATAGCAGTAGAAGAGAGCTCTTGACTGTGTAAACTATAGCAAATTTACAGAGGTGATATTTGATTTCATGTCAGGCTTACACCCTGTGGAGCTTAAAACACCTTCATAAACTTGCCATATTATTGTAGAGAAGATTTGTCTAGCTCTGCTCGTTTATATTGCCGAGGCATGTTTTTGGGTTCTCTGGTCGTGCAATGTAGCTTACATATAGCTTCAAAGTGTGTTTAGCAGAGATGTTGTTTGCCTGAAGCAAAGACTGTGTTTCTTGCGTAAATAAAGTAGAACTATTAGGATAATAGACGCTTTTAATCCTCCTTTGGTTGTTGTGTGACGATTTGACACCACACAAATTGAATATCATAGATTTAACGCAAGTCTTTTGACAGTTTTGCGCGTTGTATATTGCCACTATTAAGTTTTTCTCAGGCGAGACCATGGTTTCGATCCTCCAAATGGATCTCATCAGTTGCCGGTAGTTTGTTTTTCGTACGGAGTCGCTAGTGCAACTCCTACATGTGAGAGAATGTTACACATTCTGCGGCTTGCATTTGGTTTGCGGCTTATATATGAAACCGTACTCGTTAGTTGGATCGAAATGTTGTGGTGCGTTCTAATTGGTCCTTGCCAGTCCAATCAGGTTGCTGTAGTTTCAATCCGTTTGTTTTTCAAGCTACATGTTGTGTTTTCTAAAAGGTTTATATATGAAATTTTGAGGTTTTGTGATGTAGAGTCATTTTACGAAAATATAATTTCTTCATATTATTTCCTCCGGATGTTGAGGAATTGTTAGGTTTAATTTTCGTGTTATTTGGAGTTGACTCTTACAGTTCAGTATTTAATGTGCAACTCAGTGGTTTCACGGTAGAACGGGGCTCTGTCTGAAAAACATCACAGTAGTAAGTAGCAAGGGTTGACAGGCCGCACAACTTCTACCATTGTGAAACATTTCAAAACCTTTTCTATGTTTGCTCTAACGAATACAATCTTAATTAGATTGATACCCTGTGTATTTCTAAAACGCGATATACGTTTTAATATCAGGAGGCTTATAGGAGTAGAAGAGAGCTCTTGACTGTGTAAACTATAGCAAATTTACAGAGGTGATATTTGATTTCATGTCAGGCTTACACCCTGTGGAGCTTAAAACACCTTCATAAACTTGCCATATTATTGTAGAGAAGATTTGTCTAGCTCTGCTCGTTTATATTGCCGAGGCATGTTTTTGGTTCTCTGGTCGTGCAATGTAGCTTACATATAGCTTCAAAGTGTGTTTAGCAGAGATGTTGTTTGCCTGAAGCAAAGACTGTGTTTCTTGCGTAAATAAGGTAGAACTTTTAGGATAATAGACGCTTTTAATCCTCCTTTGGTTGTTGTGTGACGATTTGACACCACACAAATTGAATATCATAGATTTAACGCAAGTCTTTTGACAGTTTTGCGCGTTGTATATTGCCACTATTAAGTTTTTCTCAGGCGAGACCATGGTTTCGATCCTCCAAATGGATCTCATCAGTTGCCGGTAGTTTGTTTTTCGTACGGAGTCGCTAGTGCAACTCCTACATGTGAGAGAATGTTACACATTCTGTGGCTTGCATTTGGTTTGCGGCTTATATATGAAACCGTACTCGTTAGTTGGATCGAAATGTTGTGGTGCGTTCTAATTGGTCCTTGCCAGTCCAATCAGGTTGCTGTAGTTTCGATCCGTTTGTTTTTCAAGCTACGTGTTGTGTTTTCTAAAAGGTTTATATATGAAATTTTGAGGTTTTGTGATGTAGAGTCATTTTACGAAAATATAATTTCTTCATATTATTTCCTCCGGATGTTGAGGAATTGTTAGGTTTAATTTTCGTGTTATTTGGAGTTGACTCTTACAGTTCAGTATTTAATGTGCAACTCAGTGGTTTCACGGTAGAACGGGGCTCTGTCTGAAAAACATCACAGTAGTAAGTAGCAAGGGTTGACAGGCCGCACAACTTCTACCATTGTGAAACATTTCAAAACCTTTTCTATGTTTGCTCTAACGAATACAATCTTAATTAGATTGATACCCTGTGTATTTCTAAAACGCGATATACGTTTTAATATCAGGAGGCTTATAGGAGTAGAAGAGAGCTCTTGACTGTGTAAACTATAGCAAATTTACAGAGGTGATATTTGATTTCATGTCAGGCTTACACCCTGTGGAGCTTAAAACACCTTCATAAACTTGCCATATTATTCACTACTGGGAGCAACCCTGTGAAATGCATGTGAAATCCCTGTGAAAACCATGTGAATTTTTCACATGATTTTCACATGGTTTTCACATGATTTTCACATAGCTTTTCACATAGCATTTCACAGAAATGTGAAAATTCATGTGAAATAACCATGTGAAATGGGCTCCACGTTTTCACAACATATTTCACAGCATATGATGTGAAACACCATGTGAAAGAGCATGTGAAACTTCTGTCACAAGGCAGGTTAACACCATGTGAAAATGGATGTGAAAATAAAACCTATGTGAAATACCATGTGAAATGGGGTGCAAACCTCACTCACATTATGTAGAGAAAATTACTACCCTGTGAAAATTGATGTGAAAGCAAACTTGTTATGGGAAATACCATGTGAAATGGCATGTGAAAACAATAATCCTGTGAAATACCATGTGATAAATTAACAATTTAATAAAACTGGTGAGCATGGGAAAATTTCACACGTAAATACGTGAGATGATGTGTTATTCAAAATTAACACAGTACTAACTTGTGTCTGTTGCATACAAATCAATTGCCGGTATGCTTGTTTAGGTAGAATTAGCCAAACCATATATGCATACAGACAGTAGTTAAAGGTATAGTCTCAAGTCTCTGAATTATAAATATACATTGTATACGCATGTGGCCAGCACATGGCAAATTGGCTTGCCATAGGTAACAGTGCCATTTCGAGGCAAGCAAACCAAAAGAAGGAGCCTGCACTAGATATAAAGACCTACTGAAATAGCAAGTTTCTGTCCATTATTTATTTTTTCATTACATTTGCAGGTTTCTTTTGTGACAAATATCTTTTGACTGCCACTGAAGGCCTTCAAATTCACAGTTGAAGTTTCAAAGACTACTAGCCACAACATCCACTTGCGATGAAAAATATTCAAAGTATCACCACTCATGCTTGTGAATCGTTTTCCACTTAGCTTATTAAACATATTGCTCCTTCGGTGAATGTTTACTGCAAGCCCTTCAAGACCTACAACAAAAGCACAAGGCAACATTTGCTTAAAACTTCGTCTTCAAGATACAAGATTCTCAGATTGTTAGATGTGGAAACCAAATTATCTTACATGTATGTCCAGAAACATGATTTCAAATCAAGTACTACCACAGATCTAACTGCTATAATGCTATCTTGCTTAAGTTATCAAGTTCAAGCTTTCATAAAAGCTTTAATTTGTAATATTTACGGACAAGAACAAAGCACACACAAAGATTAAAGATTGAGTTGATATCATCCAGTCGTATCATCACACTGACTCCACTGATCACCAATCCAGAAGATTATTACAAAACCCTTCATCTAAACAATTAGTCCTGCAATCCTTACGATTACTTCAACTTACATTCTTTCTCAGAGGAAAAAGATCCTGATCTTGCTATTTCCAGAGGCTATTGCAGTAAAAAGTTCTTCATACACTGTATATATGTGCAGATATGTGACCGTTGAAAGCAAGTTGAAATTTTGCGCGCCTATAAAGAACATTGCATCATGGGATAGATCAACTCGTTTCCAGGTCTCCTCAGCATGTAAATCCAAGATGGCGGCTCGTCTGTGTGGTATGGTCGAATTCCACAAAAGAAACCCAACTTTTTACTCCATTAAAAGGCCTTTCATAGGCTGGAAAATATTCAGGAATCATATAAAGAAGTGCATGGTGATTCCAAGCAATTTTATGCACACAGACTTAGGATATTATTGACTTAAATTGTAACCTCTTCTACATTCAACAGCATTCAACCTTGAGGCATTCCAAAAGCTAAAGGTAAACTGACCACTTTGGAAAGTATATGTTGTTTTCGTAAGGAAAGCTCAATATCAATCGATGCAAACTTCTCGCATTCTGGATTTCTGAACTAAAATAACAAGCTTACATGTTGCTGCTTGAACATAATATTAGCTTATCATTTGTTGATGGAAACATACTAACTATGCCAGGGGATGGAAATGTTAAGTACTGAATTATGACAGTAGAATGTTTAGTGCAAAAAGTTTACGGTCTGAACATTGCATTTGCAATGAAACAGTTAAGTGAATCTTGAGTTGCTGAATAAAATTAGGAATAAATGGTATATAAATTTGTGACTTTATTATAATACCCAGTATTTTTTGGAATTGGTGCCTGGGATAAAACATCATCAAGCCATGAATAATTTCACAGGGTATTTCACATGATGCTTGCTTCCTAACTTTTGTGATAAAATTTCTCAGGATATTTCATAGGGTAACATATCATGAGCTCCACATTTCACATGGCTTTGCAAATTTCACACACTTTTTCACAGGGCACAATAAATGCCTGTGATCTTTTGGCCAAGAAGCATTTTGTTTCACAGGATATTCCATGGGGTGATGTGTGTTGTATAACAACCAAGATATGTTTCACAGGTTGTTTCACATGGCTCTCTAGAGGTTCCAAAAACATCTTAGAATTTCACAGTTAATTTCACAGGGTGAGTTTATCTTGTAACTTTGTGCAAGGAGAAGTGTTAATATCACATGGTGTTTCACAGGGTGTTTGACATGCCTAAGAATTTCACATGGATTTCACATGCATTTCACATAGTTTTCACAGGGTTGCTCCCAGTAGTGATTGTAGAGAAGATTTGTCTAGCTCTGCTCGTTTATATTGCCGAGGCATGTTTTTGGGTTCTCTGGTCGTGCAATGTAGCTTACATATAGCTTCAAAGTGTGTTTAGCAGAGATGTTGTTTGCCTGAAGCAAAGACTGTGTTTCTTGCGTAAATAAAGTAGAACTATTAGGATAATAGACGCTTTTAATCCTCCTTTGGTTGTTGTGTGACGATTTGACACCACACAAATTGAATATCATAGATTTAACGCAAGTCTTTTGACAGTTTTGCGCGTTGTATATTGCCACTATTAAGTTTTTCTCAGGCGAGACCATGGTTTCGATCCTCCAAATGGATCTCATCAGTTGCCGGTAGTTTGTTTTTCGTACGGAGTCGCTAGTGCAACTCCTACATGTGAGAGAATGTTACACATTCTGCGGCTTGCATTTGGTTTGCGGCTTATATATGAAACCGTACTCGTTAGTTGGATCGAAATGTTGTGGTGCGTTCTAATTGGTCCTTGCCAGTCCAATCAGGTTGCTGTAGTTTCAATCCGTTTGTTTTTCAAGCTACATGTTGTGTTTTCTAAAAGGTTTATATATGAAATTTTGAGGTTTTGTGATGTAGAGTCATTTTACGAAAATATAATTTCTTCATATTATTTCCTCCGGATGTTGAGGAATTGTTAGGTTTAATTTTCGTGTTATTTGGAGTTGACTCTTACAGTTCAGTATTTAATGTGCAACTCAGTGGTTTCACGGTAGAACGGGGCTCTGTCTGAAAAACATCACAGTAGTAAGTAGCAAGGGTTGACAGGCCGCACAACTTCTACCATTGTGAAACATTTCAAAACCTTTTCTATGTTTGCTCTAACGAATACAATCTTAATTAGATTGATACCCTGTGTATTTCTAAAACGCGATATATGTTTTAATATCAGGAGGCTTATAGGAGTAGAAGAGAGCTCTTGACTGTGTAAACTATAGCAAATTTACCGAGGTGATATTTGATTTCATGTCAGGCTTACACCCTGTGGAGCTTAAAACACCTTCATAAACTTGCCATATTATTGTAGAGAAGATTTGTCTAGCTCTGCTCGTTTATATTGCCGAGGCATGTTTTTGGGTTCTCCGGTCATGCAATGTAGCTTACATATAGCTTCAAAGTGTGTTTAGCAGAGATGTTGTTTTCCTGAAGCAAAGACTGGGTTTCTTGCGTAAATAAGGTAGAACTTTTAGTTTAATAGACGCTTTTAATCCTCCTTTGGTTGTTGTGTGACGATTTGACACCACACAAATTGAATATCATAGATTTAACGCAAGTCTTTTGACAGTTTTGCGCGTTGTATATTGCCACTATTAAGTTTTTCTCAGGCGAGACCATGGTTTCGATCCTCCAAATGGATCTCATCAGTTGCCGGTAGTTTGTTTTTCGTACGGAGTCGCTAGTGCAACTCCTACATGTGAGAGAATGTTACACATTCTGCGGCTTGCATTTGGTTTGCGGCTTATATATGAAACCGTACTCGTTAGTTGGATCGAAATGTTGTGGTGCGTTCTAATTGGTCCTTGCCAGTCCAATCAGGTTGCTGTAGTTTCGATCCGTTTGTTTTTCAAGCTACGTGTTGTGTTTTCTAAAAGGTTTATATATGAAATTTTGAGGTTTTGTGATGTAGAGTCATTTTACGAAAATATAATTTCTTCATATTATTTCCTCCGGATGTTGAGGAATTGTTAGGTTTAATTTTCGTGTTATTTGGAGTTGACTCTTACAGTTCAGTATTTAATGTGCAACTCAGTGGTTTCACGGTAGAACGGGGCTCTGTCTGAAAAACATCACAGTAGTAAGTAGCAAGGGTTGACAGGCCGCACAACTTCTACCATTGTGAAACATTTCAAAACCTTTTCTATGTTTGCTCTAACGAATACAATCTTAATTAGATTGATACCCTGTGTATTTCTAAAACGCGATATACGTTTTAATATCAGGAGGCTTATAGGAGTAGAAGAGAGCTCTTGACTGTGTAAACTATAGCAAATTTACAGAGGTGATATTTGATTTCATGTCAGGCTTACACCCTGTGGAGCTTAAAACACCTTCATAAACTTGCCATATTATTGTAGAGAAGATTTGTCTAGCTCTGCTCGTTTATATTGCCGAGGCATGTTTTTGGGTTCTCCGGTCATGCAATGTAGCTTACATATAGCTTCAAAGTGTGTTTAGCAGAGATGTTGTTTTCCTGAAGCAAAGACTGGGTTTCTTGCGTAAATAAGGTAGAACTTTTAGTTTAATAGACGCTTTTAATCCTCCTTTGGTTGTTGTGTGACGATTTGACACCACACAAATTGAATATCATAGATTTAACGCAAGTCTTTTGACAGTTTTGCGCGTTGTATATTGCCACTATTAAGTTTTTCTCAGGCGAGACCATGGTTTCGATCCTCCAAATGGATCTCATCAGTTGCCGGTAGTTTGTTTTTCGTACGGAGTCGCTAGTGCAACTCCTACATGTGAGAGAATGTTACACATTCTGCGGCTTGCATTTGGTTTGCGGCTTATATATGAAACCGTACTCGTTAGTTGGATCGAAATGTTGTGGTGCGTTCTAATTGGTCCTTGCCAGTCCAATCAGGTTGCTGTAGTTTCGATCCGTTTGTTTTTCAAGCTACGTGTTGTGTTTTCTAAAAGGTTTATATATGAAATTTTGAGGTTTTGTGATGTAGAGTCATTTTACGAAAATATAATTTCTTCATATTATTTCCTCCGGATGTTGAGGAATTGTTAGGTTTAATTTTCGTGTTATTTGGAGTTGACTCTTACAGTTCAGTATTTAATGTGCAACTCAGTGGTTTCACGGTAGAACGGGGCTCTGTCTGAAAAACATCACAGTAGTAAGTAGCAAGGGTTGACAGGCCGCACAACTTCTACCATTGTGAAACATTTCAAAACCTTTTCTATGTTTGCTCTAACGAATACAATCTTAATTAGATTGATACCCTGTGTATTTCTAAAACGTGATATACGTTTTAATATCAGGAGGCTTATAGCAGTAGAAGAGAGCTCTTGACTGTGTAAACTATAGCAAATTTACAGAGGTGATATTTGATTTCATGTCAGGCTTACACCCTGTGGAGCTTAAAACACCTTCATAAACTTGCCATATTATTGTAGAGAAGATTTGTCTAGCTCTGCTCGTTTATATTGCCGAGGCATGTTTTTGGGTTCTCTGGTCGTGCAATGTAGCTTACATATAGCTTCAAAGTGTGTTTAGCAGAGATGTTGTTTGCCTGAAGCAAAGACTGTGTTTCTTGCGTAAATAAAGTAGAACTATTAGGATAATAGACGCTTTTAATCCTCCTTTGGTTGTTGTGTGACGATTTGACACCACACAAATTGAATATCATAGATTTAACGCAAGTCTTTTGACAGTTTTGCGCGTTGTATATTGCCACTATTAAGTTTTTCTCAGGCGAGACCATGGTTTCGATCCTCCAAATGGATCTCATCAGTTGCCGGTAGTTTGTTTTTCGTACGGAGTCGCTAGTGCAACTCCTACATGTGAGAGAATGTTACACATTCTGCGGCTTGCATTTGGTTTGCGGCTTATATATGAAACCGTACTCGTTAGTTGGATCGAAATGTTGTGGTGCGTTCTAATTGGTCCTTGCCAGTCCAATCAGGTTGCTGTAGTTTCAATCCGTTTGTTTTTCAAGCTACATGTTGTGTTTTCTAAAAGGTTTATATATGAAATTTTGAGGTTTTGTGATGTAGAGTCATTTTACGAAAATATAATTTCTTCATATTATTTCCTCCGGATGTTGAGGAATTGTTAGGTTTAATTTTCGTGTTATTTGGAGTTGACTCTTACAGTTCAGTATTTAATGTGCAACTCAGTGGTTTCACGGTAGAACGGGGCTCTGTCTGAAAAACATCACAGTAGTAAGTAGCAAGGGTTGACAGGCCGCACAACTTCTACCATTGTGAAACATTTCAAAACCTTTTCTATGTTTGCTCTAACGAATACAATCTTAATTAGATTGATACCCTGTGTATTTCTAAAACGCGATATATGTTTTAATATCAGGAGGCTTATAGGAGTAGAAGAGAGCTCTTGACTGTGTAAACTATAGCAAATTTACCGAGGTGATATTTGATTTTATGTCAGGCTTACACCCTGTGGAGCTTAAAACACCTTCATAAACTTGCCATATTATTGTAGAGAAGATTTGTCTAGCTCTGCTCGTTTATATTGCCGAGGCATGTTTTTGGGTTCTCCGGTCATGCAATGTAGCTTACATATAGCTTCAAAGTGTGTTTAGCAGAGATGTTGTTTTCCTGAAGCAAAGACTGGGTTTCTTGCGTAAATAAGGTAGAACTTTTAGTTTAATAGACGCTTTTAATCCTCCTTTGGTTGTTGTGTGACGATTTGACACCACACAAATTGAATATCATAGATTTAACGCAAGTCTTTTGACAGTTTTGCGCGTTGTATATTGCCACTATTAAGTTTTTCTCAGGCGAGACCATGGTTTCGATCCTCCAAATGGATCTCATCAGTTGCCGGTAGTTTGTTTTTCGTACGGAGTCGCTAGTGCAACTCCTACATGTGAGAGAATGTTACACATTCTGCGGCTTGCATTTGGTTTGCGGCTTATATATGAAACCGTACTCGTTAGTTGGATCGAAATGTTGTGGTGCGTTCTAATTGGTCCTTGCCAGTCCAATCAGGTTGCTGTAGTTTCGATCCGTTTGTTTTTCAAGCTACGTGTTGTGTTTTCTAAAAGGTTTATATATGAAATTTTGAGGTTTTGTGATGTAGAGTCATTTTACGAAAATATAATTTCTTCATATTATTTCCTCCGGATGTTGAGGAATTGTTAGGTTTAATTTTCGTGTTATTTGGAGTTGACTCTTACAGTTCAGTATTTAATGTGCAACTCAGTGGTTTCACGGTAGAACGGGGCTCTGTCTGAAAAACATCACAGTAGTAAGTAGCAAGGGTTGACAGGCCGCACAACTTCTACCATTGTGAAACATTTCAAAACCTTTTCTATGTTTGCTCTAACGAATACAATCTTAATTAGATTGATACCCTGTGTATTTCTAAAACGCGATATACGTTTTAATATCAGGAGGCTTATAGGAGTAGAAGAGAGCTCTTGACTGTGTAAACTATAGCAAATTTACAGAGGTGATATTTGATTTCATGTCAGGCTTACACCCTGTGGAGCTTAAAACACCTTCATAAACTTGCCATATTATTGTAGAGAAGATTTGTCTAGCTCTGCTCGTTTATATTGCCGAGGCATGTTTTTGGGTTCTCCGGTCATGCAATGTAGCTTACATATAGCTTCAAAGTGTGTTTAGCAGAGATGTTGTTTTCCTGAAGCAAAGACTGGGTTTCTTGCGTAAATAAGGTAGAACTTTTAGTTTAATAGACGCTTTTAATCCTCCTTTGGTTGTTGTGTGACGATTTGACACCACACAAATTGAATATCATAGATTTAACGCAAGTCTTTTGACAGTTTTGCGCGTTGTATATTGCCACTATTAAGTTTTTCTCAGGCGAGACCATGGTTTCGATCCTCCAAATGGATCTCATCAGTTGCCGGTAGTTTGTTTTTCGTACAGAGTCGCTAGTGCAACTCCTACATGTGAGAGAATGTTACACATTCTGCGGCTTGCATTTGGTTTGCGGCTTATATATGAAACCGTACTCGTTAGTTGGATCGAAATGTTGTGGTGCGTTCTAATTGGTCCTTGCCAGTCCAATCAGGTTGCTGTAGTTTCGATCCGTTTGTTTTTCAAGCTACGTGTTGTGTTTTCTAAAAGGTTTATATATGAAATTTTGAGGTTTTGTGATGTAGAGTCATTTTACGAAAATATAATTTCTTCATATTATTTCCTCCGGATGTTGAGGAATTGTTAGGTTTAATTTTCGTGTTATTTGGAGTTGACTCTTACAGTTCAGTATTTAATGTGCAACTCAGTGGTTTCACGGTAGAACGGGGCTCTGTCTGAAAAACATCACAGTAGTAAGTAGCAAGGGTTGACAGGCCGCACAACTTCTACCATTGTGAAACATTTCAAAACCTTTTCTATGTTTGCTCTAACGAATACAATCTTAATTAGATTGATACCCTGTGTATTTCTAAAACGCGATATACGTTTTAATATCAGGAGGCTTATAGCAGTAGAAGAGAGCTCTTGACTGTGTAAACTATAGCAAATTTACAGAGGTGATATTTGATTTCATGTCAGGCTTACACCCTGTGGAGCTTAAAACACCTTCATAAACTTGCCATATTATTGTAGAGAAGATTTGTCTAGCTCTGCTCGTTTATATTGCCGAGGCATGTTTTTGGGTTCTCTGGTCGTGCAATGTAGCTTACATATAGCTTCAAAGTGTGTTTAGCAGAGATGTTGTTTGCCTGAAGCAAAGACTGTGTTTCTTGCGTAAATAAAGTAGAACTATTAGGATAATAGACGCTTTTAATCCTCCTTTGGTTGTTGTGTGACGATTTGACACCACACAAATTGAATATCATAGATTTAACGCAAGTCTTTTGACAGTTTTGCGCGTTGTATATTGCCACTATTAAGTTTTTCTCAGGCGAGACCATGGTTTCGATCCTCCAAATGGATCTCATCAGTTGCCGGTAGTTTGTTTTTCGTACGGAGTCGCTAGTGCAACTCCTACATGTGAGAGAATGTTACACATTCTGCGGCTTGCATTTGGTTTGCGGCTTATATATGAAACCGTACTCGTTAGTTGGATCGAAATGTTGTGGTGCGTTCTAATTGGTCCTTGCCAGTCCAATCAGGTTGCTGTAGTTTCGATCCGTTTGTTTTTCAAGCTACGTGTTGTGTTTTCTAAAAGGTTTATATATGAAATTTTGAGGTTTTGTGATGTAGAGTCATTTTACGAAAATATAATTTCTTCATATTATTTCCTCCGGATGTTGAGGAATTGTTAGGTTTAATTTTCGTGTTATTTGGAGTTGACTCTTACAGTTCAGTATTTAATGTGCAACTCAGTGGTTTCACGGTAGAACGGGGCTCTGTCTGAAAAACATCACAGTAGTAAGTAGCAAGGGTTGACAGGCCGCACAACTTCTACCATTGTGAAACATTTCAAAACCTTTTCTATGTTTGCTCTAACGAATACAATCTTAATTAGATTGATACCCTGTGTATTTCTAAAACGCGATATATGTTTTAATATCAGGAGGCTTATAGGAGTAGAAGAGAGCTCTTGACTGTGTAAACTATAGCAAATTTACCGAGGTGATATTTGATTTCATGTCAGGCTTACACCCTGTGGAGCTTAAAATGTTATGTAATTAGCCCCTTGGGAGTTAAATAACTCTGTGGAACTAGTTAATATTCATAGTCATATAAGACCGCGTGCATGTAAATTTCAAGTCAGTTCTGTTTAGTTTTTTCTGCATTAAAGTTTGTTTACTTTTAGAAGAGAGTCGTTTCGCTTGAGAATACAACAATTGGCGACGAGGATGACGGAAACGTCGGAAGCAACAGCGCAGCCAAATATCGTGGTACATCCATCGTATTTAGGGCGTATTGAGGAGTTTACGCCGGGGAGCGACTGGAAACATTATGTGGAGCGACTCGAAATGTTCTTCGAAGTAAACAGTGTGCCGACAGACAAGCGTGTACCGAGCATACTTACCTTGATGGGTAGTAAAATGTATGCTTTATTGAGGTCCATTGCAGCGCCGAGGAAACCGAAGGATTTAAGTTTTACGGAAATCGTGGATACTCTGGCACAGCATGTGGATCCAAAGCCGATAATTATCGCAGAAAGGTACAAGTTTCACAAAGCTGAACAGGAAGAGTCGGAGTCTGTTAGGCAGTACCTCGCCAAGCTACAAAAGTTAGCAGAAACTTTCGAATTTGGTGCATATCGCGAGGAAGCTATTCGAGATCGGTTTGTTTGTGGTTTGCGTTCGCAGGCAATTCAACGCAAGTTGCTGGCCGAAGCGACGTTGACATTACAAACCGCCATGGAGAAAGCCGTTGCTTCTGAATTAACGGAAAAGGAAGCCTCAGGATTTCACGGTGATTCACACGATGTTAAGAAAGTGGAAGGAACCTTTCCCGAATGTTTCAGATGTGGAAAAACTAACCATTCTGCTGAGAAGTGTTTTCATCGCAACGCACGATGTCACGGATGCCAGAAAACGGGTCATATTGTTATGAAGTGCCCGGAGAAGCATGCATCGAAGGCCAAGGGTGGAGAAACTAAGAGAAATAAGAAAAAGAAGAAAAAGAAACCCGGTGGAATCCATAGTGTTGAAGAGGCTGACACGATGGCCGAAACAGTGGATAAAACCTCGTGGCCAATGTTTACCGTAGTCGATTCTCAGGGGAGGTGTAAAGAATTGATTGTGCCGATGCTGATTAATGGCAAGTCAGTGGACATGGAGCTGGATACTGGTGCCTCTGTGACAATCATTCCGAACAATGTATGGACTGATGTACTGGCAGCGAGGTCCTTGCAGCAAACTGACGTGAAGTTGCGCAGTTATTCAGGGCATGAAATCCCAGTTGTTGGAGAGGCCAAGGTCCAGGTGTCGTATGGTGATCAGCAAGCCTGCCTTCCAGTTATTGTCACTGCCGGTGATGGTCCAGCACTTATGGGACGGAATTGGAAGCAGATCAAACACATTTCCCAGGAACCGTGTGACAAAGTTGAGGATCTGGTTTCTAAGTACGCGTCACTGTTTGATGGAGGTCTGGGCACGATCAAGGGAGTGACCGCTCATCTCAAGCTCAAGGAAAATGCCACTCCCCAGTTCTTTAAGCCAAGACCTGTTCCTTTCGCCTTGAAAGAGAAGATTGCAGAGGAACTCAAGAGGTTGGAAAGACTTGGTGTTTTGGAGAAGGTGGAATTCTCAGATTGGGCTACGCCAATCGTGCCAGTTCTAAAGCCCGATGGCTCAGTACGGATCTGCGGCGATTATAAGGTCACTATAAACCCAGTGTTGGACGTACCTGAGTACCCCATGCCAACGGCTGAAGAGTTATTTACGCAGCTGAATGGCGGCGAGAAGTTCTCCAAACTTGATTTGTCCTCTGCATATCAACAAGTGTTGTTGGATGGAGAATCCAGGCAATATGTCACGATTAATACTCATCTGGGACTGTACCGTTATACGCGCCTACCATTTGGAGTGGCGGCAAGTCCAGCCATTTTCCAGCAAACAATGGACTCTATCATGAGTGGCCTTAATGGAGTTGGTGGCATCCTGGATGATTTAATTGTTACTGGTCCGAATGACAAGGAGCATCTTTGCAACTTGGAGGGTACTCTGAAACGTTTGGACAGTATGGGTGTGAAATTGAAGAGCTCAAAATGTGTGTTTATGAAGCCTTCAGTTGAGTATTTTGCGTTTGTGGTGGATAGAGATGGAATCCATCCTTCTCCGCGCAAAGTACAAGCCATCCAAGAAGTTCCTGAGCCGCAGAATGTAACGGAACTGAAATCTTTCTTGGGGGTCGTGAATTATTATCGTAAATTCATTCCCGATATGTCAACTATTGTTCACCCGCTGAATCGCTTGTTGATGTTCGATGCACCCTGGTCCTGGACGAATGCTTGTCAAAAAGCGTTTGAGAAGTTGAAAGAATTGCTCCTTGACTCACCTTTGTTGGCCCACTATGACCCGGATCAACCAGTTCGTTTGGCTGTCGACGCTTCATCATTTGGTTTGGGAGCTGTTTTGTCACATGTCTCAGATGATGGAGAAGAAAGACCAATCGCGTACGCATCTCGCAGTCTCTCAGCAAGTGAGCAGAACTATTCCATGATCGAGAAAGAAGCTCTGGCGGTTGTGTTTGGCATTAAAAAGTTCCATCAGTACCTGTTTGGAAGACGCTTTTCTTTGCTTACGGACCACAGGCCGCTCACCTTGTTGCTTGGTCCAAAACGTGGTATTCCTGTGTTGGCAGCGTCCCGCCTGCAACGTTGGGCTATTCAGTTGTCAGCTTATCAGTATGACATAGAATACCGGGCTTCCAAGGATCATGCCAACGCCGATGCACTGTCTCGATTGCCAAGAAAGGTCGTGGAAGAGCCAGATGATTGGAGTATCGAGGCTGATCAAGTGAATCGCGTTCAAATGGAACGAGCACCAATCACGGTGTCTCAAATCCGCGAGGCCACGCGTGGGGATCCCGTTCTCTCTCGGGCGATGTATAGCATGTTGCATGGTTGGCCAGCGGAAAATGGTATCCCAGAAGAGTTGAAGATTTATTTCAATAAACAAGACGAGTTCACCGTTGAAGACGGATGCATCCTTCGTGGTACCAGAGTTGTGATTCCTGCGAAATATCAAGCTGCTGTTTTGTCGGAGTTGCATTTGAATCATCCTGGAATGGTCCGCATGAAGTCCCTAGCCAGATTGCATGTGTGGTGGCCCAGTCTTGATCACGATGTTGAACAAACAGTGCGAGATTGCCACGCATGTCAAGCAAATCGCAGTAAGAGCCCTCTGAAAGTCAGCAATCCTTGGATCTGGCCCACCCGACCTTGGCAGAGAATTCATGTCGATTTTGTCGGTCCATTTAATGGTCAGATGTTCCTGCTCGTAGTGGATGCAACGTCAAAGTGGATTGAAGTTTTCCCTATGTCTTCGACCACTGCATCAGCGACCATTCAAGCTCTGCGTTTCCTGTTTGCAACTCATGGTTTGCCAGAGGAGGTGGTCTCGGATAACGGTCCCCAGTTTGTGGCACTGGAAATGAAAGAATTTCTGAAGTCAAATGGAATTCGTCATTGCCTATCCTCGCCTTATCATCCAGCCTCAAATGGTGAAGTCGAGCGAGCTGTGAGAACCTTCAAAGAGTCAATGAAAACCACGAAAGTTGAGCCGGGAACACAAGCAGAGAAATTGGCACGTTTCCTTTTGGGTTATCGTTCCACCCCACATACGGCCACTGGGTGCACTCCAGCTGAACTCTTGATGGGGCGAAGAATTCGCACTCGGATGGACATTATACATCCAGATTTGTCAGCTAGAATGTCTGAGAAGTCCAAATTGGCGGACCACACAACTCGTCGTGTCTTCTTACCTGGAGACCCAGTCTTGGTGAAGGATTATCGAAATCGCGAGCGGCCATGGATCAAAGGTGTTATTCAAGATCGCTTGGGGCCTGTCACCTACAGAGTTATGGTCGGAGACTTGTTTTGGAAACGACACGTTGATCAACTTCGATCTCTAGCTGGTTCGAAAGTGGCTGAAACTGAAACAACGGCCGAGACTCCGAAAGATGATAACGCTTATCCTGAAGTTGTTCCATTACAGCAACCCGACCGTCCGCCTAGTGAAACTTCAGCCGCGCAGGCAGATTTGAATGATTTCCCGCCAAGCCCTCGCAACATGCCATCCTTGGTACCAGTCCCCGCACCTGAGGAGCCTGATTTATCTTCTGCGCCACAACCGCAGATGCCGGAAGTGACTAAAACTGAAGAACCTGCCGAAATTCCTGTTTCAAGGCGTTATCCAACCAGAGTTCGTAGTAAACCAAAACGATTAATTGAAGAAATGTAATTCAATGCGTTATTAGCAGTCTGAAAGGTTTAATGGAAGTAAGGTATCAAAGAAGACATTTTTGGACATTGTTTAGGGACCTGAACTGCAGTTAACTTAATTTAATATAATTTCGATTAACCGAATAAATTTTTCATTTGTGTGGGAGGAAGTGTTATGTAATTAGCCCCTTGGGAGTTAAATAACTCTGTGGAACTAGTCAATATTCATAGTCATATAAGACCGCGTGCATGTAAATTTCAAGTCAGTTCTGTTTAGTTTTTTCTGCATTAAAGTTCGTTTACTTTTAGAAGAGAGTCGTTTCGCTTGAGAATACAACATAAAACACCTTCATAAACTTGCCATATTATTGTAGAGAAGATTTGTCTAGCTCTGCTCGTTTATATTGCCGAGGCATGTTTTTGGGTTCTCTGGTCGTGCAATGTAGCTTACATATAGCTTCAAAGTGTGTTTAGCAGAGATGTTGTTTGCCTGAAGCAAAGACTGTGTTTCTTACGTAAATAAGGTACAACTTTTAGTTTAATAGACGCTTTTAATCCTCCTTTGGTTGTTGTGTGACGATTTGACACCACACAAATTGAATATCATAGATTTAACGCAAGTCTTTTGACAGTTTTGCGCGTTGTATATTGCCACTATTAAGTTTTTCTCAGGCGAGACCATGGTTTCGATCCTCCAAATGGATCTCATCAGTTGCCGGTAGTTTGTTTTTCGTACGGAGTCGCTAGTGCAACTCCTACATGTGAGAGAATGTTACACATTCTGCGGCTTGCATTTGGTTTGCGGCTTATATATGAAACTGTACTCGTTAGTTGGATCGAAATGTTGTGGTGCGCTCTAATTGGTCCTTGCCAGTCCAATCAGGTTGCTGTAGTTTCAATCCGTTTGTTTTTCAAGCTAAGTGTTGTGTTTTCTAAAAGGTTTATATATGAAATTTTGAGGTTTTGTGATGTAGAGTCATTTTACGAAAATATAATTTGTTCATATTATTTCCTCCGGATGTTGAGGAATTGTTAGGTTTAATTTTCGTGTTATTTGGAGTTGACTCTTACAGTTCAGTATTTAATGTGCAACTCAGTGGTTTCACGGTAGAACGGGGCTCTGTCTGAAAAACATCACAGTAGTAAGTAGCAAGGGTTGACAGGCCGCACAACTTCTACCATTGGGAAACATTTCAAAACCTTTTCTATGTTTGCTCTAACGAATACAATCTTAATTAGATTGATACCCTGTGTATTTCTAAAATGCGATGTACGTTTTAATATCAGGAGGCTTATAGGAGTAGAAGAGAGCTCTTGACTGTGTAAACTATAGCAAATTTACAGAGGTGATATTTGATTTCATGTCAGGCTTACACCCTGTGGAGCTTAAAACACCTTCATAAACTTGCCATATTATTGTAGAGAAGATTTGTCTAGCTCTGCTCGTTTATATTGGCGAGGCATGTTTTTGGGTTCTCTGGTCGTGCAATCTAGCTTACATATAGCTTCAAAGTGTGTTTAGCAGAGATGTTTGCCTGAAGCAAAGACTGTTTCTTGCGTAAATAAGGTAGAACTTTTAGTTTAATAGACGCTTACAGCAACCTGATTGGACTGGCAAGGACCAATCAGAACGCACCATTTTCGATCCATCTAACGGCCACAGGTGAATATAAAAGCTCAAACTTGTCCAAAAATCTTCGGAACGGAACAGAGCTAATACCTCTTCCATTCCACAAATAGCAACTGACGAGAATCGTAAGATTCGAAACCGCGGTCTTGCTTGCAACCTTACATCACAACAGATCAATACAAAGCAAAATGGAGGATCAGTACCATGACGAGCTCTCTCCAAGCATCCTTGGAACCAGTCCGCTGAATCCCCATACGACCAGCCTGACTGTTCAATGAATTTACACAGCGACAACGAAGATGATCAGTAAGTATTTTCACTGTGGGACGCCAGCAAAACAGACATTGAAAGATTCATCGAACAAGCGAATTCACACCATCCTACAATTAAATTCACAGCTGAAATCTCAAAAACGGAAACTATATTTCTGGATACAGTCATATACAAAGGCAAAAGATTCAGGGAACAATCAATCCTTGACATAAAAACACATTTTAAGCCTACAGAAACCTTTCAATACACCCACTACACCTCTTGTCACCCGCCAAGTGTGAAAAAAGGATTCGTAAAGGGCGAAGCCCTTAGACTCCTAAGAACAAATTCTTCAGAAATCACTTTTGAAGAGAACATTCTAAATTTCAGAGCACACTTGGTCGGAAGGGGCTACCCACTAAATCTGATAGATAAACACCTATCAGAAGTACATTTCACAGAAAGGAAGTCAGCGCTTAAACAAAACAAAGAAAATACAAAAGATATTTTGCCTTTTGTCACACAATATGAACCAGCAGTGCCAAACATCAAACAAGTTCTAATGAAAAAATGGCACATGATAGAAGAACAACCACTACTCAAGGAAATCTTCAAAGATCCACCTATCATATCTTTTAAGAAAGGAAAATCTTTAAAGGATATGCTCGTTAGAGCAAAACTATCAAGCTTCTCAAATGTTTCACACCGGTAGAGATTGTGCGGCCTGTCATGCCTTGCTACTTCCTGCTGATTATGCTTTCCAGACAGAGTCCTATTCTACCAGTGAAACCACTTAATTAACACAGTCAGAAAGTTGTACTGTACTACAATTCTACGCCTAAATACAGGCAAACTAGAATACACATTTCTTCAATCTTTGAAAGAAAGCACTTTTAGAACGCGTTCAACATGAAATGCCTGTATTTTTAAAACAGGATGCATTCTAAGGCGTAAAATTTGCATATATGAACCCTTTAGAAAACACAACACAAGCTTCAAACTCATACGGATCGAACCTACAGCAACCTGATTGGACTGGCAAGGACCAATCAGAACGCACCATTTTCGATCCATCTAACGGCCACAGGTGAATATAAAAGCTCAAACTTGTCCAAAAATCTTCGGAACGGAACAGAGCTAATACCTCTTCCATTCCACAAATAGCAACTGACGAGAATCGTAAGATTCGAAACCGCAGTCTTGCTTGCAACCTTACATCACAACAGATCAATACAAAACAAAATGGAGGATCAGTACCATGACGAGCTCTCTCCAAGCATCCTTGGAACCAGTCCGCTGAATACCCCATACGACCAGCCTGACTGTTCAATGAATTTACACAGCGACAACGAAGATGATCAGTTCGAAATCCCAAGCTACCAGCCTCCAAAAGAGGACGCCAAACCCAGTAGTGGGAACGAAAAGAAAACCAAACCAACAAAGAAACGGAAGGCCACCCAAGCACTACCTTCCACAGAAGCTAAAATAATGAAGACGGAAATTTCCATCAGGAAATTAAATGAACATTTAGAGAAAAAGACTTGTCCAAAGACTTTAAGATATTCTGCTAGGGCCAATATCCCGGCAGACGAAGACTTTAAGAAAGACATAAAGACAATCAGAGAGAAAGCGGAGCAAGGATTTATCCGCGCTCTAACAAGATTTCATTATCGCCGTCTTGAAAAACAGAAAATTAAGCTTAACAAAGACAAAGCTAAGGCCCGCCGTTTAAGTGAAAACGGTTCAGAAACCGCACGAAACAAATCCAGAGCTACTCCGCCAACGGCGGACAACCGCAGTGAGAAACTAAAGAAGCTTGAGAGACTCCAAGCTCAAGTAGATCAAATGATGTTAGAACTCAAAGAGAACGAAGACAATAAAGATTGTGAAAACTACTCACACATGTCTGGTAAATGTGTCAACACCACCAAGGGTGGGGAAAACCAAAATAAAGGGTTAAATAACTACACGAAAACCCAAAGAGACACGAAAAAGCGAAAAGAACGCAGAAACAAACCAAAAAACTTAGCCTCACACCAAACAAATAAGGAGGAAAGATATATCAAAAACCTCTCAAACAAAAACCTCACTTATTTACAAACAAAAGTAATCTCCAGGGGATTAAAATTCATACCGGTGAACAAACCAAACACAAACCGAATCCGGCGGCAATTACTGCAGGATTTCCAACATTTTGAAAGACGAATGCGTCTTAAATATATGTTTCACAAAAAACACAAAGAAGTTCACCCTTTCCATGTCAAATCTAACTGGAACCCACCAGTTCAAAAATCAGTTGCCCTGGAGAGCTTTTTAGAAGAAGTTAAAATGGATCTGGCTGAGATAAAAATAACTAAGCCTAAACAGAACTTGTCACGCAATGAACGAAAAGCATTAAATGAAATGAAACAAAACAAAGAAATAAATCTCAAGAAAGCGGACAAGGGAAGCACCACTGTTGTCATGAATACAATAGACAAGATTCAAGAGGGTCAAATCCAAATCAACGATCAAAACAATTACAGACCTCTTGACAACCCCATGGTTAAAGAGACACACAGCAAGGTGTCACGTTTAATTACAGACCTTTACCATGGTAATCACATTGATAACATGACAAAGAAATGGCTATCCCAAACACCAAATCCACCAAGAATACCAGAATTCTATACTCTTACAAAAATTCACAAGCCAGTCATCACAGGAAGACCCATCATCTCCGGTTGTGATGGGCCCACAGAAAGAATATCATCTTTCGTTGATACACTGCTCCAACCTATATCGAAATCACAGGAGTCTTATCTCAAAGACACCACCGATTTCATTAATTTCATTGAGAGAACCAGCCTAAATAAAGAAACATTTCTTGTTTCGATGGACGTAACGAGTCTGTATACAAATATACCACAGGAAGAGGGCATCAAAACAGTATGTGAAGCATACGACACCTTTCACAACAATAGCCCTCCAATACCTACACACTACCTCAGAGAAATGCTTAGTCTCATACTTAAAGAAAATTCCTTCCAATTTTATGGAAAGAACTATCTTCAAATTCACGGCACTGCGATGGGGACCAAAACGGCTGTCGCCTTTGCCAACATATTCATGGCAAACATTGAGACACAAATACTAAGCAAAACTGTCAAAAAGCCTACAGTTTGGAAACGTTACATTGACGATATATTTTCACTGTGGGACGCCAGCAAAACAGACATTGAAAGATTCATCGAACAAGCGAATTCACACCATCCTACAATTAAATTCACAGCTGAAATCTCAAAAACGGAAACTATATTTCTGGATACAGTCATATACAAAGGCAAAAGATTCAGGGAACAATCAATCCTTGACATAAAAACACATTTTAAGCCTACAGAAACCTTTCAATACACCCACTACACCTCTTGTCACACGCCAAGTGTGAAAAAAGGATTCGTAAAGGGCGAAGCCCTTAGACTCCTAAGAACCAATTCTTCAGAAATCACTTTTGAAGAGAACATTCTAAATTTCAGAGCACACTTGGTCGGAAGGGGCTACCCACTAAATCTGATAGATAAACACCTATCAGAAGTACATTTCACAGAAAGGAAGTCAGCGCTTAAACAAAACAAAGAAAATACAAAAGATATTTTGCCTTTTGTCACACAATATGAACCAGCAGTGCCAAACATCAAACAAGTTCTAATGAAAAAATGGCACATGATAGAAGAACAACCACTACTCAAGGAAATCTTCAAAGATCCACCTATCATATCTTTTAAGAAAGGAAAATCTTTAAAGGATATGCTCGTTAGAGCAAAACTATCAAGCTTCTCAAATGTTTCACACCGGTAGAGATTGTGCGGCCTGTCATGCCTTGCTACTTCCTGCTGATTATGCTTTCCAGACAGAGCCCTATTCTACCAGTGAAACCACTTAATTAACACAGTCAGAAAGTTGTACTGTACTACAATTCTACGCCTAAATACAGGCAAACTAGAATACACATTTCTTCAATCTTTGAAAGAAAGCACTTTTAGAACGCGTTCAACATGAAATGCCTGTATTTTTAAAACAGGATGCATTCTAAGGCGTAAAATTTGCATATATGAACCCTTTAGAAAACACAACACAAGCTTCAAACTCATACGGATCGAACCTACAGCAACCTGATTGGACTGGCAAGGACCAATCAGAACGCACCATTTTCGATCCATCTAACGGCCACAGGTGAATATAAAAGCTCAAACTTGTCCAAAAATCTTCGGAACGGAACAGAGCTAATACCTCTTCCATTCCACAAATAGCAACTGACGAGAATCGTAAGATTCGAAACCGCGGTCTTGCTTGCAACCTTACATCACAACAGATCAATACAAAACAAAATGGAGGATCAGTACCATGACGAGCTCTCTCCAAGCATCCTTGGAACCAGTCCGCTGAATACCCCATACGACCAGCCTGACTGTTCAATGAATTTACACAGCGACAACGAAGATGATCAGTTCGAAATCCCAAGCTACCAGCCTCCAAAAGAGGACGCCAAACCCAGTAGTGGGAACGAAAAGAAAACCAAACCAACAAAGAAACGGAAGGCCACCCAAGCACTACCTTCCACAGAAGCTAAAATAATGAAGACGGAAATTTCCATCAGGAAATTAAATGAACATTTAGAGAAAAAGACTTGTCCAAAGACTTTAAGATATTCTGCTAGGGCCAATATCCCGGCAGACGAAGACTTTAAGAAAGACATAAAGACAATCAGAGAGAAAGCGGAGCAAGGATTTATCCGCGCTCTAACAAGATTTCATTATCGCCGTCTTGAAAAACAGAAAATTAAGCTTAACAAAGACAAAGCTAAGGCCCGCCGTTTAAGTGAAAACGGTTCAGAAACCGCACGAAACAAATCCAGAGCTACTCCGCCAACGGCGGACAACCGCAGTGAGAAACTAAAGAAGCTTGAGAGACTCCAAGCTCAAGTAGATCAAATGATGTTAGAACTCAAAGAGAACGAAGACAATAAAGATTGTGAAAACTACTCACACATGTCTGGTAAATGTGTCAACACCACCAAGGGTGGGGAAAACCAAAATAAAGGGTTAAATAACTACACGAAAACCCAAAGAGACACGAAAAAGCGAAAAGAACGCAGAAACAAACCAAAAAACTTAGCCTCACACCAAACAAATAAGGAGGAAAGATATATCAAAAACCTCTCAAACAAAAACCTCACTTATTTACAAACAAAAGTAATCTCCAGGGGATTAAAATTCATACCGGTGAACAAACCAAACACAAACCGAATCCGGCGGCAATTACTGCAGGATTTCCAACATTTTGAAAGACAAATGCGTCTTAAATATATGTTTCACAAAAAACACAAAGAAGTTCACCCTTTCCATGTCAAATCTAACTGGAACCCACCAGTTCAAAAATCAGTTGCCCTGGAGAGCTTTTTAGAAGAAGTTAAAATGGATCTGGCTGAGATAAAAATAACTAAGCCTAAACAGAACTTGTCACGCAATGAACGAAAAGCATTAAATGAAATGAAACAAAACAAAGAAATAAATCTCAAGAAAGCGGACAAGGGAAGCACCACTGTTGTCATGAATACAATAGACAAGATTCAAGAGGGTCAAATCCAAATCAACGATCAAAACAATTACAGACCTCTTGACAACCCCATGGTTAAAGAGACACACAGCAAGGTGTCACGTTTAATTACAGACCTTTACCATGGTAATCACATTGATAACATGACAAAGAAATGGCTATCCCAAACACCAAATCCACCAAGAATACCAGAATTCTATACTCTTACAAAAATTCACAAGCCAGTCATCACAGGAAGACCCATCATCTCCGGTTGTGATGGGCCCACAGAAAGAATATCATCTTTCGTTGATACACTGCTCCAACCTATATCGAAATCACAGGAGTCTTATCTCAAAGACACCACCGATTTCATTAATTTCATTGAGAGAACCAGCGTAAATAAAGAAACATTTCTTGTTTCGATGGACGTAACGAGTCTGTATACAAATATACCACAGGAAGAGGGCATCAAAACAGTATGTGAAGCATACGACACCTTTCACAACAATAGCCCTCCAATACCTACACACTACCTCAGAGAAATGCTTAGTCTCATACTTAAAGAAAATTTCTTCCAATTTTATGGAAAGAACTATCTTCAAATTCACGGCACTGCGATGGGGACCAAAACGGCTGTCGCCTTTGCCAACATATTCATGGCAAACATTGAGACACAAATACTAAGCAAAACTGTCAAAAAGCCTACAGTTTGGAAACGTTACATTGACGATATATTTTCACTGTGAAACGCCAGCAAAACAGACATTGAAAGATTCATCGAACAAGCGAATTCACACCATCCTACAATTAAATTCACAGCTGAAATCTCAAAAACGGAAACTATATTTCTGGATACAGTCATATACAAAGGCAAAAGATTCAGGGAACAATCAATCCTTGACATAAAAACACATTTTAAGCCTACAGAAACCTTTCAATACACCCACTACACCTCTTGTCACCCGCCAAGTGTGAAAAAAGGATTCGTAAAGGGCGAAGCCCTTAGACTCCTAAGAACCAATTCTTCAGAAATCAGTTTTGAAGAGAACATTCTAAATTTCAGAGCACACTTGGTCGGAAGGGGCTACCCACTAAATCTGATAGATAAACACCTATCAGAAGTACATTTCACGGAAAGGAAGTCAGCGCTTAAACAAAACAAAGAAAATACAAAAGATATTTTGCCTTTTGTCACACAATATGAACCAGCAGTGCCAAACATCAAACAAGTTCTAATGAAAAAATGGCACATGATAGAAGAACAACCACTACTCAAGGAAATCTTCAAAGATCCACCTATCATATCTTTTAAGAAAGGAAAATCTTTAAAGGATATGCTCGTTAGAGCAAAAATATGAAGCTTCTCAAATGTTTCACAGCGGTAGAGATTGTGCGGCCTGTCATGCCTTGCTACTTCCTGCTCACCTCTGCAAATTTGCTATAGTTTACACAGTCAAGAGCTCTCTTCTACTCCTATAAGCCTCCTTATATTAAAACGTATATTGCGTTTTAGAAATACACAGGGTATCAATCTAATTAAGATTGTATTCGTTAGAGCAAACATAGAAAAGGTTTTGAAATGTTTCACAATGGTAGAAGTTGTGCAGCCTGTCAACCCTTGCTACTTACTACTGTGATGTTTTTCAGACAGAGCCCCGTTCTACCGTGAAACCACTGAGTTGCACATTAAATACTGAACTGTAAGAGTCAACTCCAAATAACACGAAAATTAAACCTAACAATTCCTCAACATCCGGAGGAAATAATATGAAGAAATTATATTTTCGTAAAATGACTCTACATCACAAAACCTCAAAATTTCATATATAAACCTTTTAGAAAACACAACACGTAGCTTGAAAAACAAACGGATCGAAACTTCAGCAACCTGATTGGACTGGCAAGGACCAATTAGAACGCACCACAACATTTCGATCCAACTAACGAATACGGTTTCATATATAAGCCGCAAACCAAATGCAAGCCGCACAATGTGAAACATTCTGTCACATGTAGGAGTTGCACTAGCAACTCCCTACGAAAAACAAACTACCGGCAACAGATGAGATCCATTTGGAGGATCGAAACCATGGTCTTGCCTGAGAAAAACTTAATAGTGGCAATATACAACGCGCAAAACTGTCAAAAGACTTGCGTTAACTCTATGATATTCAATTTGTGTGGTGTCAAATCGTCACACAACAACCAAAGGAGGATTAAAAGCGTCTATTAAACTAAAAGTTCTACCTTATTTACGCAAGAAACACAGTCTTTGCTTCAGGCAAACAACATCTCTGCTAAACACACTTTGAAGCTATATGTAAGCTACATTGCACGACCAGACAACCCAAAAACATGCCTCGGCAATATAAACGAGCAGAGCTAGACAAATCTTCTCTACAATAATATGGCAAGTTTATGAAGGTGTTTTAAGCTCCACAGGGTGTAAGCCTGACATGAAATCAAATATCACCTCTGTAAATTTGCTATAGTTTACACAGTCAAGAGCTCTCTTCTACTCCTATAAGCCTCCTGATATTAAAACGTATATCGCGTTTTAGAAATACACAGGGTATCAATCTAATTAAGATTGTATTCGTTAGAGCAAACATAGAAAAGGTTTTGAAATGTTTCACAATGGTAGAAGTTGTGCAGCCTGTCAACCCTTGCTACTTACTGCTGTGATGTTTTTCAGACAGAGCCCCGTTCTACCGTGAAACCACTGAGTTGCACATTAAATACTGAACTGTAAGAGTCAACTCCAAATAACACCAAAAATTAAACCTAACAATTCCTCAACATCCGGAGGAAATAATATGAAGGAATTATATTTTCGTAAAATGACTCTACATCACAAAACCTCAAAATTTCATATATAAACCTTTTAGAAAACACAACACGTAGCTTGAAAAACAAACGGATCGAAACTACAGCAACCTGATTGGACCGGCAAGGAGCAATTAGAACGCACCACAACATTTCGATCCAACTAACGAGTACGGTTTCATATATAAGCCGCAAACCAAATGCAAGCCGCAGAATGTGTAACATTCTCTCACATGTAGGAGCTCGAGTTGCACTAGCGACTCCGTACGAAAAACAAACTACCTGCAATTGATGCGATCCATTTGGAGGATCGAAACCATGGTCTTGCCTGAGAAAATCTTAATAGTGGCAATATAGAACGCGCAAAACTGTCAAAAGACTTGCGTTAAATCTATGATATTCAATTTGTGTGGTGTCAAATCGTCACACAACAACCAAAGGAGGATTAAAAGCGTCTATTAATCTAAAAGTTCTACCTTATTTACGCAAGAAACACAGTCTTTGCTTCAGGCAAACAACATCTCTGCTAAACACACTTTGAAGCTATATGTAAGCTACATTGCACGACCAGAGAACCCAAAAACATGCCTCGGCAATATAAACGAGCAGAGCTAGACAAATCTTCTCTACAATAATATGGCAAGTTTATGAAGGTGTTTTAAGCTCCACAGGGTGTAAGCCTGACATGAAATCAAATATCACCTCGGTAAATTTGCTATAGTTTACACAGTCAAGAGCTCTCTTCTACTCCTATAAGCCTCCTGATATTAAAACGTACATCGCATTTTAGAAATACACAGGGTATCAATCTAATTAAGATTGTATTCGTTAGAGCAAACATAGAAAAGGTTTTGAAATGTTTCACAATGGTAAAAGTTGTGCGGCCTGTCAACCCTTGCTACTTACTACTGTGATGTTTTTCAGACAGAGCCCCGTTCTACCGTGAAACCACTGAGTTGCACATTAAATACTGAACTGTAAGAGTCAACTCCAAATAACACCAAAATTAAGCCTAACAATTCCTCAACATCCGGAGGAAATAATATGTAGAAGTTATATTTTCGTAAAATGACTCTACATCACAAAACCTCAAAATTTCATATATAAACCTTTTAGAAAACACAACACTTAGCTTGAAAAACAAACGGATCGAAACTACAGCAACCTGATTGGACTGGCAAGGACCAATTAGAACGCACCACAACATTTCGATCCAACTAACGAATACGGTTTCATATATAAGCCGCAAACCAAACGCAAGCCGCAGAATGTGTCACATTCTCTCACATGTAGGAGTTGCACTAGCAACTCCGTATGAAAAATAAACTACTGGGAACAGATGAGATCCATTTGGAGGATCGAAACCATGGTCTTGCCTGAGAAAAACTTAATAGTGGCAATATACAATGCGCAAAACTGTCAAAAGACTTCCGTTAAATCTGTGATATTAAATTTGTGTGGTGTCAAATCGTCACACAACAACCAAAGGAGGATTAAAAGCGTCTATTAAACTAAAAGTTCTACCTTATTTACGCAAGAAACACAGTCTTTGCTTCAGGCAAACAACATCTCTGCTAAACACACTTTGAAGCTGTATGTAAGCTACATTGCACGACCAGACAACCCAAAAACATGCCTCGGCAATATAAACGAGCAGAGCTAGACAAATCTTCTCTACAATAATATGGCAAGTTTATGAAGGTGTTTTAAGCTCCACAGGGTGTAAGCCTGACATGAAATCAAATATCACCTCGGTAAATTTGCTATAGTTTACACAGTCAAGAGCTCTCTTCTACTCCTATAAGCCTCCTGATTTTAAAACGTATATCGCGTTTTAGAAATACACAGGGTATCAATCTAATTAAGATTGTATTCGTTAGAGCAAACATAGAAAAGGTTTTGAAATGTTTCACAATGGTACAAGTTGTGCGGCCTGTCAACCCTTGCTACTTACTACTGTGATGTTTTTCAGACAGAGCCCCGTTCTACCGTGAAACCACTGAGTTGCACATTAAATACTGAACTGTAAGAGTCAACTCCAAATAACACCAAAATTAAGCCTAACAATTCCTCAACATCCGGAGGAAATAATATGAAGAAATTATATTTTCGTAAAATGACTCTACATCACAAAACCTCAAAATTTCATATATAAACCTTTTAGAAAACACAACACGTAGCTTGAAAAACAAACGGATCGAAACTACAGCAACCTGATTGGACTGGCAAGGACCAATTGGAACGCACCACAACATTTCGATCCAACTAACGAGTACGGTTTCATATATAAACTGCAAACCAAATGCAAGCCGCAGAATGTGTAACATTCTCTCACATGTAGGAGCTCGAGTTGCACTAGCGACTCCGTACGAAAAACAAACTACCTGCAATTGATGCGATCCATTTGGAGGATCGAAACCATGGTCTTGCCTGAGAAAATCTTAATAGTGGCAATTTAGAACGCGCAAAACTGTCAAAAGACTTGCGTTAAATCTATGATATTCAATTTGTGTGGTGTCAAATCGTCACACAACAACCAAAGGAGGATTAAAAGCGTCTATTAAACTAAAAGTTCTACCTGATTTACGCAAGAAACACAGTCTTTGCTTCAGGCAAACAACATCTCTGCTAAACACACATTGAAGCTATATGTAAGCTACAATGCACGACCAGAGAACCCAAAAACATGCCTCAGCAATATAAACAAGCAGAGCTAGACAAATCTTCTCTACAATAATATGGCAAGTTTATGAAGGTGTTTTAAGCTCCACAGGGTTTAAGCCTAACATGAAATCAAATATCACCTCTGTAAATTTGCTATAGTTTACACAGTCAAGAGCTCTCTTCTACTCCTATAAGCCTCCTGATATTAAAACGTATATCGCGTTTT
The DNA here is from genome assembly GCA_963693305.1 of Meandrina meandrites. NCBI lineage: Eukaryota > Metazoa > Cnidaria > Anthozoa > Scleractinia > Meandrinidae > Meandrina > Meandrina meandrites. Next base: position 12,457,135 of record OY855916.1, read on the forward strand.
AGAAATACACAGGGTATCAATCTAATTAAGATTTTATTCGTTAGAGCAAACATAGAAAAGGTTTTGAAATGTTTCACAATGGTAGAAGTTGTGCGGCCTGTCAACCCTTGCTACTTACTACTTTGCTTGCAACCTTACATCACAAGAGATCAATACAAACAAAATGGAGGATCAGTACCATGACGAGCTCTCTCCAAGCATCCTTGGAACCAGTCTGCTGAATACCCCATACGACCAGCCTGACTGTTCAGAGAATTTACACAGCGACAACAAAGATGATCAGTTCGAAATCCCAAGCTACCAGCCTCCAAAAGAGGACGCCAAACCCAGTAGTGGGAACGAAAAGAAAACCAAACCAACAAAGAAACGGAAGTCCACCCAAGCACTACCTTCCACAGAAGCTAAAATAATGACGACAGAAATTTCCATCAGGAAATTAAATGAACATTTAGAGAAAAAGACTTGTCCAAAGACTTAGGATATTCTGCTAGGGCCAATATCCCGGCAGACGAAGACTTTAAGAAAGACATAAAGACAATCAGAGAGAAAGCGGAGCAAGGATTTATCCGCGCTCTAACAAGATTTCATTATCGCCGTCTTGAAAAACAGAAAATTAACCTTAACAAAGACAAAGCTAAGGCCCGCCGTTTAAGTGAAAACGGTTCAGAAACCGCACGAAACAAATCCAGAGCTACTCCGCCAACGGCGGACAACCGCAGTGAGAAACTAAAGAAGCTTGAGAGACTCCAAGCTCAAGTATATCAAATGATGTTAGAACTCAAAGAGAACGAAGACAATAAAGATTGTGAAAACTACTCACACATGTCTGGTAAATGTGTCAACACCACCAAGGGTGGGGAAAACCAAAATAAAGGGTTAAATAACTACACGAAAACCCAAAGAGACACGAAAAAGCGAAAAGAACGCAGAAACAAACCAAAAAACTTAGCCTCATACCAAACAAATAAGGAGGAAAGATATATCAAAATCCTCTCAAACAAAAACCTCACTTGCAAACAAAAGTAATCTCCAGGGGATTAAAATTCATACCGGTGAACAAACCAAACACAAACCGAATCCGGCGGCAATTACTGCAGGATTTCCAACATTTTGAAAGACAAATGCGTCTTAAATATATGTTTCACAAAAAACACAAAGAAGTTCACCCTTTCCATGTCAAATCTAACTGGAACCCACCAGTTCAAAAATCAGTTGCCCTGGAGAGCTTTTTAGAAGAAGTTAAAATGGATCTGGCTGAGATAAAAATAACTAAGCCTAAACAGAACTTGTCACGCAATGAACGAAAAGCATTAAATGAAATGAAACAAAACAAAGAAATAAATCTCAAGAAAGCGGACAAGGGAAGCACCACTGTTGTCATGAATACAATAGACAAGATTCAAGAGGGTCAAATCCAAATCAACGATCAAAACAATTACAGACCTCTTGACAACCCCATGGTTAAAGAGACACACAGCAAGGTGTCACGTTTAATTACAGACCTTTACCATGGTAATCACATTGATAACATGACAAAGAAATGGCTATCCCAAACACCAAATCCACCAAGAATACCAGAATTCTATACTCTTACAAAAATTCACAAGCCAGTCATCACAGGAAGACCCATCATCTCCGGTTGCGATGGGCCCACAGAAAGAATATCATCTTTCGTTGATACACTGCTCCAACCTATATCGAAATCACAGGAGTCTTATCTCAAAGACACCACCAATTTCATTAATTTCATTGAGAGAACCAGTGTAAATAAAGAAACATTTCTTGTTTCGATGGACGTAACGAGTCTGTATACAAATATACCACAGGAAGAGGGCATCAAAACAGTATGTGAAGCATACGACACCTTTCACAACAACAGCCCTCCAATACCTACACACTACCTCAGAGAAATGCTTAGTCTCATACTTAAAGAAAATTCCTTCCAATTTAACGGAAAGAACTATCTTCAAATTCACGGCACTGCGATGGGACCAAAACGGCTGTCGCCTTTTTCCAACATATTCATGGCAAACATTGAGACACAAACACTAAGCAAAACTGTCAAAAAACCTACAGTTTGGAAACGTTACATTGACGATATATTTTCACTGTGGGACGCCAGCAAAACAGACATTGAAAGATTCATCGAACAAGCGAATTCACACCATCCTACAATTAAATTCACAGCTGAAATCTCAAAAACGGAAACTATATTTCTGGATACAGTCATATACAAAGGCGAAAGATTCAGGGAACAATCAATCCTTGACATAAAAACACATTTTAAGCCTACAGAAACCTTTCAATACACCCACTACACCTCTTGTCACCCGCCAAGTGTGAAAAAAGGATTCGTAAAGGGCGAAGCCCTTAGACTCCTAAGAACAAATTCTTCAGAAATCACTTTTGAAGAGAACATTCTAAATTTCAGAGCACACTTGGTCAGAAGGGGCTACCCACTAAATCTGATAGATAAACACCTATCAGAAGTACATTTCACAGAAAGGAAGTCAGTGCTTAAACAAAACAAAAAAAATACAAAAGATATTTTGCCTTTTGTCACACAATATGAACCAGCAGTGCCAAACATCAAACAAGTTCTAATGAAAAAATGGCACATGATAGAAGAACAACCACTACTCAAGGAAATCTTCAAAGATCCACCTATCATATCTTTTAAGAAAGGAAAATCTTTAAAGGATATGCTCGTTAGAGCAAAAATATGAAGCTTCTCAAATGTTTCACACCGGTAGAGATTGTGCGGCCTGTCATGCCTTGCTACTTCCTCCTAGACAACTCTAATGTCTGTGATAAACATATGAACATCCATGTAGCCCAGCACATTTAAGTTTCTTGTCCTTGAAAATCAAAGACTACAGATCTCTGCTGTAATTAGCCACTGCAGTTACTCCAATGACGGGGATTGTGTCATACTGAACATTGATTTACAATTATCTCCAGTGCTATAATCAGTTCACTTTGTAAAAGCAGTCGATTTCTTTGTAAAAGAATGGATCACCTCGGCCTCGGCACAGTGGACGTTTTCCTTTGTATGTTTATAGGAACTGGAAATGCAGAACTTTGAAGAACTACCGAAGAATGGATTTGATCAGCCAGAAGACTACAAAGGAATTTTAGTTTAGAATTGTTGTCAAACCTTTATGACAATAAAGCAAGTATTCTTTGAGTCTCTTAAGCAGCTAGTCAGTACTCAATCAGAACAAACAAGGCAAGGCAACTCACATTGAGTTCCAATTAGGTAGCCATATTGGAAAAGTAGTGGCTGGAAAACCTGGGAAATCCTTTGGTTAGCCATCATTCATCTGAACCAGGCAAATTATATGGTCTCACAAGATTTTATGCAAGAAATAATTGCAAGAGGGTGCACAAGCCAAAATTGAAATTGGCAAAGAAGGTCAGAGACTATCTTTTCGGAAAGCAGACCCTGATAAACTTTGTAAAGATGGAAAGATCATTCCTATGTAATTGCAAGCTCGAGTATCTACCTATAAATATATTGCAAGTCTGTATATGTATATTTGCATACGCAAGTCTGTTTTCATTCTATCAAAGATGTTAATTATTTGGAGCGGAGTCTTTTAGAGGGGGTAACATCACAATTTTTTTTCTATTTAGCTAAGTTCCAATCTCCTAGGCATTTTTCGGTATTGATAGCCTATCGCTCTTTTAATTCTATACTGTAAATATCATGGGTGGATGTTTTTTTGTTGCTTCTTCTTAGTTATCCCCATTTTAAATTTCCCAGTTCTGTGTTTTTCGTGGGTATGGGCAAAATAGACACTGCTTAATTGTAATCTATTCAAGTACTTTAAATTTGGTTTCGCTCTTTGTAACAAGAGGAACCTCTCTGGGCATTGACATCACTGTAAAGCAAATTGGATGTGGAGTAAGTGTAAAGGAGTCAGTCCTCCAAAAAGCCACAATACACAGCATGCTACAGCACCCTAACATTGTCACTTTCTTTGGTATTTCTACCAAAAAGAAGGAGATCCTCATCATTAGGAAACCAGGAAAACAACTAGCGAAAAGCTTGTTGACTCTGGCCAAGTAAGAGATATTGGCTTAAAAAAGGCATATTTGAAGTCAGCTATGCATTAAAGCAGAAGCCATTTTTTGATTGATTAATTTTTCTATTACACAATGACTGTTTAATTTTGCTTATTGGTTTTGTGAAATTGTTTTTAAGCAGTTAACTTCATTCCGATTTAGAAAGTCTTTGCTTCATTTAAGACCACTCGTTTCATCAAGCGCAGCAATAAATTATTTGAGCTACAAATAGTCATTTGATGTAGTTGTCATATACGCCATTTTTTGCAAAAATCTTTCTTTCCCTAACTAGCTAGCCCAATAGCTAGCTAGCCAAACCACCCGTTGTTTGTGTGTGACACGCCTGGGTGTGCTTGTTTTTCAAGGAGCCAAAAATGTCTGCAAAGGGTTATAGCTTTCACCATATTGGATTTTATTCTCAAAGCGGTCAAATTTGAGTCAATTTTGCAGAGACCAGGCATGAGCTATGCAAACTTAGCAGCCATTTCAATAAATTTCAATGTGTTGGCTTTCTGTCAATATAAGAAGACTAGGTTTGCTAGTAAAATTGAAAAACAAAAAGTAGGTATGTTAGGTGGTGATAATGCACAGCAAGTTGTTGGTGGTGAGTGTTTCAGGTCACGCCAGGCTGGCACTGGCATGAAATCGACACACTCGTTTGCCCGAAGTAATAACTTGATTCAGCGACTTTTTGCAAAAAAGTTGTTCGCTTGCTCAATATGGCAGAACTCCTTGTAAAACTTCATGATACTGTTCCTTCTTACATCACAAATGCACTCAACAAGAATTTAACATCAAACATTGGAAGTGAAGTGCTAGAGGGCCGTCATTAGCAGGAAGCTAAATGTTCCCCGTCACATCAACACACTTCAACTGTCATTGTCTATGTTTCTGAGCAGATCTGCAAACAGCCTTATAGAGGCTTGAGGAACAGTGAACACATTTGGCTTGGTTTTCACTAGTTTGAAAACCACAATAACAAAACCCAGGGAGGTGAGCTTCTTTTGGTATGTACTTGTCCTTGCACTTGGCATACTGAAAGTGGAATGGGTCAGTTTTTCTAAGCCAAATAGAGCCAATGTACTCATGGCGCATGACTAACCTCCAGTGAGTTGTGATTGTAGCATGCTGTGTAAATGATGACAAGGTTACATTTTTGGCCTTGCGGCCCTGCATTGTGTTAATGCCTACCCCAAATTTAAATTTTCTAAATAATGCTTTATTGTGGTATGGAGTTGCATATCCCTAGGTCCAGACTGATTTCAGCAGCAGAAGCAAGTGTTAAAAAATAATTGGCAGTGAACCTCCATTTTTGGGCACATGCCAGCATGGGCCAGCCATGCACTGCAATCATTTTATTTGAAGTTGTTTTGGAGTGTAATGAACTGA
>OY855916.1:12462791-12505740 GCA_963693305.1 Meandrina meandrites
CATACGAAAATACAAACCTGCCCTCAACTCCCGAGAAGAATGCAGCGAATTCGCGGACCTTTTATTCTAATGATATTTTAATACATCTAGAGACTCTTCGTACTTTGACACTCGCTTATTAGATCATAGCATTCATTTTTATTCATATTTGTATCTTTGTTATTATTTAGCTCATGCATTTACTCCCACATTCTCTCGCTTTTCACACGTTTTTACTTTGCATCTATATGTAAGCCTCATGCGGAATATTTTTCTTATCCATGATGATGCCGTGGATCGGCGAAAGCTTGGATTTTAAAGGACTTTTGATACCATTTTACAGTAGTGTAAGGCCTCAGTTGAACTTTTATTATTATTATTATTATTATTGTTATTATTATTATTATTATTATTATTATTATTATTATTTATTATTATTATTATTATTATTATTATTATTATTATTATTATTATTATTATTATTATTATTATTATATATCATATTATTGCACCCGCAGGGTTTTGGCCCAGAGGCCAAAACCCGAGGAGTCATCATTGTAGTCCGCGCGTATATACAATATATATATATAGTATACCAGACAAAATCTCGATTTGACCAAATTGGGCGCGCAAATAGTATCGGGAGTTGTGCAGAATGCCCGCAAGTGGGTATCAGGAGGTGTGATGAAATTCCCTGTACGGTGATTGGTAAATGATGACGCAAGATAAACGATGATTGGGTGATGATGACAAACCAAAGAGTGAGCACGTGCACAAATGACAACAAGTCATTAAACGACGCTTGCAAACGTTAATTGCAGTTGGGTTGCTGCAGTTTCCTTCGAGCTTTACTGATTTCACAAGGTCTAGAAGCCGAAACTCACGCAATTGATAGATCAAAAACAAGAATAGTACGTCTTGGTCTAGAAATTTCTCGTTAGTGTGTTGCGAGCGGCTCTCGTTCGCTCGCAGGATTGACAAACTCAATCCGACACACAGGCTTCCCAAGCTCAAAAGTCGTCTTTTTGATGTGTTTTTGAGAGCCCTTCAAACGCAAGCATTGAAACTCGCAGAGTTTTCAGAAAGGTTTCAGTTGAGACATACAAGTATAACTAGCCAGCTGTTGATCCAGTGCTTTCGGCCTTTAGCTGGAACATCATACTGATTAAATAAAAAAAAAACTCAAGCGGTAGAAATAAATTAAGATTAAAGACTCGATCAGTCTTCAGGCATTTAAGTAAAATTTGACTTGAGACTTGTCAAGAAGGAAAGAGAATTCGAAAGAGTTCTTGAGATAATCAAAATCACGGCATTGACAGAGGTGAGAAATCTTTCGGCATCCGTTTCGAGCTCAGCTGTCAAGTTGGTCATTGTTTGAGCTCCCAGCCCTAATATATTGAAACAAACAAAAAAAAAACTGGAAACAGCTTGTCTCAACTGACCTCAATTGGTATAGTAGTTTTAAAAACGTTTGGCCATTACCAAAGTTTATTTTCGCCGAGATCACTCTTTACAGCAAAAAAAGTAAAATGATCTCAGGAAGTTGGGGACGCGTTCGTGTAATTAAATTTACGTGATTATTAATCCTTCAGAATTTTTGCATCATTTGGCTTTGTTTTACTTATCTACTGGGCTTCAACAGTTCAGAATGAATGTTTGTTTTAAATGGCACGTCCTCGTCCCATGATCTTGAAAAACAGAAGGCCAGAAACAAGTGATACTTCGTGGGCAAAACACGAGAAAAATTAGTGTTTTCTTCTGATTTATCGCAAGACTGTTTCAAACAGAAAACTGATTTTTTTAAAATCAATTAAGAAAATAGAATAGCCAAAATATCAAGCGAAATAATTGACTGCAGTAACGGATGTGCTGAGAAAAAAGAGGATAACAGCGGGGGCAGATGTAGTGTTAACTATCCCTAGTTATTATAAATTAAACTGTACTGCAACAACTGCACAAAAGCCTTGGAAACAATATATCTTTGTGTTGTTTATCCCAATCCATCAGCGCGGATGAACATTATTACTCCACGTGATCAATTTCAACCAATCGCTATAGTACTGGCCCAGGTTGTTCATAGGGCGGACAACGCTATCCACCGAATAAATCGCTATCCAGCGGATAGCGTAGTTTGTTTTGTCAACACTTATCCACTGAATAGCGATTTATCCGGTGGATAGTTTTATAAACCCTTTGGACTTACGACTATTGTCCTTATTCGCAACTATTCGCGACTATTCAACAACTATTCGAACCTATTCAACAACTATTTGGGACTATTCAACAACTATTCGCGACTATTCGCAACTATTTGCGACTATTCAACAACTATTCGAACCTATTCAACAACTATTTGCGACTATTCAACAACTATTCGCAACTATTCAACAACTATTCGAACCTATTCAACAACTATTTGGGACTATTCAACAACTATTCGCGACTATTCGCAACTATTTGCGACTATTCAACAACTATTCGAACCTATTCAACAACTATTTGCGACTATTCAACAACTATTCGCAACTATTCAACAACTATTCGAACCTATTCAACAACTATTCGCGACTATTCAACAACTATTCGCGACTATTCGCAACTATTTGCGACTATTCAACAACTATTCGAACCTATTCAACAACTATTTGCGACTATTCAACAACTATTCGCAACTATTCAACAACTATTCGAACCTATTCAACAACTATTCGCGACTATTCAACAACTATTCGCGACTATTCGCAACTATTTGCGACTATTCAACAACTATTCGCAACTATTCAACAACTATTTGCGACTATTCAACAACTATTCGAACCTATTCAACAACTATTTGCGACTATTCAACAACTATTCGCAACTATTCAACAACTATTCGAACCTATTCAACAACTATTTGGGACTATTCAACAACTATTCGAACCTATTCAACAACTATTCGCGACTATTCAACAACTATTTGTGACTATTCAACAACTATTCACGACTATTCAACAACTATTCGCAACTATTCGTCACTATTCGCAACTATTCAACAACTATTTGCGATTAGTATCACCCAACTAGTGGACTAATGCAAATCCTGCATTTTGATTGGCTACGCTACTAGAGGACTATTAGTAATAGTCATCGAGTAGCGAAATTCGCGACGCTTTCTTTCGTTTTATTCCCAAATAAATCTTTCTTCAACTTTCATTTGCTAACTTTATAATTGCTTTTTCTGTCCGACTAGTTGGGTGATACTAAAACAATTAGACCCTTCGCCCTCAAGGGCCACGGGTCAATAGCTCATTCGGCTTCGCCTCATGGGCTATTGACCCTTGCGGGCTACGGGTCTAATTGTAAATTATTCGTCACTATTCGCATCTGTTCAACAACTATTCGTCACTACTTAAACAATAGAGTGTTTCTGTCGAGAAACTATCGGCTGATAGTTGCCCCATGGAAATTTGATGTTCACAAAACAAACAGTAGCCCGAGAGGTGGAGCTTCGAGGGCTAATGCCGTAAAGTTCCGGTTATAGCCCTGGGCTTATACAACTTCGTAGGGGTTTTCGGGTGGGCTTATAAGCGGAGGGGCTTATATCCTGGGGGGGGGGGGGGGGGGGGGCTTTTAAGCCCCGTTCAGTACTGTCATCCAGCAGAGGGGGGCTTATAACCGGATGTATTTAACAGCGGCAACCATCCATTAATATAGGCCTATATCGGTGGGGGCTTATAAGCAGAGGGGGGGGGGGGGGGGGGTATAACCGGAATTTTACGGTATGCTAGTTCTAAGAACATCACATTTCCAAGAGATGACTTTCGAGACAGAAACACCCTATCGCCTTAATTGATCACCACTAAATTTTCTTTCGCACGCCCATTCAAAAACGAACATCTTGAATTATTTTTAACTTTTAGTAAGAAAGAATTGAAAGCCGAAATGTAACAAGAGCAAAAAAAGGGGACAAGAAACCCACTAAATGCAGATCAATCTATTCGCTATTCGGGTTTTCCAGACACTCCTGATGAAGGGACAGTAGTCCCCAAACGTCTGGACATTGTTTCAACATTTTAGCACCAGTTTACGAAAAAAATTTACACAGAATCTACATAAAGGCGTTACACAGTTTTCAACCATATTGTGGCCCCAGGAAAGACATTATTTTCAAATAACAACTATTTGCGACTATTTTTGATAAAAATGTTTGCTAGGGTTACCCTACCTCCTTGTTACCTCCAGGTAACCTCCTTGTGAACAGGGCGTAATGAAAGAATAAAATAATAATTCAAAAATCAGGGTCTCATTTTTCTGTCTGACCATAGGTGCAGTTATCTTGCAAATTCTCCCAGTAATTTCACCGAGAAAGGTGCTGTGCTGGGACTAGCTTCTTTTGGAGTCCTCCTACTACCAGCTAGTAATGGTGAAATCTCGCTGACTGAAATTGTGACTCCAGAAAAAGAGTTAATAATCAAGTCCTCGTTCCCTCGCCGAAGATCACTTCCAGTTCCACAATGATCGTTGGTTGGGCTGGTTGATGAATTATTACGAACAAGCCCTAAAAGATGGCTGCAGAACGAAGAAAACTGCCTGTGTTGTCCATATACTAAACAGTTTAAGAAACCTTGCAGCGGGTTCAATACGGCCTGTCAAAAAAGCAATAACTACTGAGATTAGATTGGCTCAGGAATTAATTTTTTTAACAAAATGCAATTTACCACTAAATATATCACACAGAGAAGATAACTTTCAGAAGTCATAGTGCTCTTGCTGAAGAATAAGACTAGAGCTTCAGTAGACACATGCCTATATTCAGGAGTGTGGTTGAGTGGTTATGGCGTTGGTTTTGTAGTCCAGGTCCCCGGCAGTAGCTGGACTAGTTCTCGATAGTTCTGAGTTAATAAGCCAATTGGTGAGCATCCTACAGCCAGTTGGGATTTTTAGCTATGTTGTGTCAGTTCAAATACAAAGCTCATCATAAGCTTCAAGCGTTAACGCAAACTGCGGAAAAATTAGAACGCTTCCTTTTACCCAAGAGGGCTCAGAGGATAAAGATTAAAGCAATCATTTCGCTTCCTCCGATGGCCGTCAGAACCATTGCCTGTGGCATAGGTTCTCCTTTCACCATCCTGGGAGCACAATGGCCTTGCTATGAACTTAATCAGGGGCAAAAAGAAGTAGAAAAGGGGCTTCATTCCTTAAATAACAACAGAAATAAATATATCTCTGTGAAACAAATACTCAAAGGTAAGAATCATTTCAAGGATGTGAAAAAGCGTCATAAAAAACATCGCAGAGTGAAAACAATATGCCAAATTTCTTTGTTAATATACCTACAGGTAGAAAAATTATACCTCAATCATCCAGACAGAAAAGTGATTTTCATCCTGAACAAAACATTTACAGCCTCGTGTAATATAGAGAACAATATCATGAATTCCATCAATGAAGTTTGTTAACCAGCTAAAGAAAACAAATAGTGAGTCAGTATCCAAGAAACTAGATACTAGTTTCCCAGAAAACAACTAGTTTTCTGGGAGCATTATTAATACTGGAGGATCCTTGGAAAGACCAGGGAGGAAGCCAACTTACTACAGCAATGAGAATTATGATGCTTTCAACCAATCAGTCACCATAAAGTTTTACTTCCGGTGCAGATGGAAACTTATACTTTTCTCGGGTTGCAGTTGTAATCTTTAGGTAACCCTTCAGTCTGGGAAGTGGTTCCTGATAAGGGTTCTCCTGTCAATACTTTTAGTCTTTTGTATTGCCAAACTATTAAAGAAACTAAAACCTTTTTTTGAAAAAAACATTAAGAAGCTGTATTCAGGTGGTCAGCAGGGCAAATTTGTTGTCCTTATTTTTAAGTTTTCGTGCTAATAGAAAATGCATGCCTTTAATTCTTAAGATCAAGGTACGGCTTGACATATTTATACTACAAACTGTGATTTAGACCGCAAGTTTCTTGTGGAAAACTCATACACTAAAACTATATACTCTCTAAATTTGGTTGTCTATGAACAAAAGCCAAGTTCTGTAAAGTTACAGCCAAACAATTTTCCCTAGCAATGGTTCAAATAGATAGTATGGGCCCTTAATTCAGATTTCGCATTACATGTAAAATTAATAAAAAAAGAATCATTCCGGTTTGGACATGATTAAAGACACACTCACCATAATACGAAGACAAATACAATTAAAAAAAACTTTCTCCTAACCAACTTCTGAATTTTTCTCTCAGCATCTGTAAAGTAACCATTTCTCTTGATATTTTGTGACACTGAATCAAAGGAAAGGAAACAAACTAATTAGTCTTGTACAACGTACAAGGGAACCATGTGCTCTGTAAGCTCTTGTAAATACAAAGTTCCTATGTTGTTACAAAATATCTTTCTTTGAATGTTACTTTTAAAATACATATTTTAAAAAATATATATATATTACTGCAGAATGACTAAAATAATATATGGATTTAAGAGCAGCACCCTCTTTATGAAGACTGCTTTCAGCTTTCAGGCTTTCAGGCTTAATGGAGATAATGAAATGCTATTACATCACAGGTTATCCTTTAGAGTATTTTTTGACATATTTATGCTCTAATTAATATTCAACAAATGAAGAAGCCATAACCATGTTTTACTGTGCATTTCAGAGTATACAGAATTGAAGGTAGCATGAACTGTATACTACATAGTACATTTACATAATTATTATGTTAAGTTTTCTATGATACAAATACCTGCAAAGCTATATCACACATTGACTTTTATAACAACACCATCACCCCCTCTACACTCCATCCCCCCAACCATCAACCAGTCAGGTGCTCTCAAGCAGAGACATGAATCTCTGCATGAACCTAACTGGTCATTAGACTCCAGAATTTAAATAAGAATTCCTTTTTCCTTCCCTCTCTACTAATCCCTACCACAATGCTTCAGCTGACTAATAATCATTAAGAGGACTTTTGTAGACTACTGCCTTGTTAATATTAATTACATTACAAGATCTAATACTATGCTATTTAGTCAGTGGTCGATTTTGCTTCATGACTATTGATAAGTTGTAATCAATAAGAAACAATGATCATACAAGCATCATACCTTTTTTATAAGCCTTCCAGTAAATGAATGGAAGGGCTGTCATTACCAACAGCAGTGGAACCCAGCAAACCAGATAATGAACTAGAACGTGCTCTTGTGACGAGCAACTAAAAATAAAACATAAATAATATTCCAATGCTGCACTGTTTGTGTTATCCTGTAGGACCAAGGATGCATCTTCTCCCGATCCCTTAAAATTTTCGCATTTTCTCCCACTTGCACCCAATTGATAAAAGTTGCTCTCGAAACCTTTTACCACTATCCCTTACTCACACAAAATAATCCAAAATACTACTTGTTCTTTTGAAATAATTGAACACATTCCTTTGTTCGCCACAACCCCTAAGAAGCACTCTAAATGGAAGACAACCTGAAAGGCATTGATCAGTACAGTGGTTAAAACTACACAAGCCTCATGAAATTTGCCTTCCTGTCCATACAAGAGAGTGGACTAGAATCAGCATTAAATCCAGAGTGCATGCTGCCACATTAATCCCCAATTCCCTCTATGTGACATGCATGCAGGGAATCTGTAATAACAGCACAGAAAACGCTGCAAACTGAGGAAACCAAGCATTTAATCGGTCAGAGATCCTAGCTGCAATCCTCTATCTTACAACTGCCTAACACTTAACTGAATAGTAGATTACATAGAAAACAGCATAAATTATAGAAGCATGCACAAAAGAATTTTGCACATTATGACACCCTCTCTTTTATAAAAGAAAAAGAAAATAAACACGTCAAATAACAATCAAAGGGCCCTATGAGGCCACGACTGTTTTTTTTAAGCGATGACGTCATCGTTTAATGTGTTCGTGCGAAATCTTGTCGCTTTTATTTAACAAGTGACAAATTAAATCGTCGAGGTCGAACGTGCATCACTTGTAAAGATCTATACGGATTTACTTTGTTTTTCATTTTGTTTTGCATTGCTTGTAAAAGAAGCAAGCTCCAAGCAGACAAATTCAAGTTTACATGTTTTCGTTCTAGCGTGTGTACACTCTTTTCCCTGTACAGCGTGTACGATTGACGTTCAATTTCCGAAATGTGTTTTGATAGTGCCATGAGCATGATAAGTTTGATCTTGCATTCTTTGATTGCTGTGAAGATTAACGTCGCATAAAATTTATTTTGAAACCGGCTGCGTTGACCTTTGTCGCGTGACACTGATAATCTTCTGTCAGCTAGCGATTACAAAAACTTTGCTTTCAATTTCGCTTTCACCGTTTTTCTGTACAGCAGAAACAACATACACCTGATTTAAGGTAGAATAAAAATAGAATATGTTTGCAATCGATTTTCAAATCATCATCACAAACCCATCAAAACAAAACCATCAGCACCTAAAGTAAAATGGTCTGTCATCGGTCTTAATAAACCCCAACGTCAAACCGAGAGTAGCATTACATGTAGGTCTGCCAACCATCTGTCAACGGCCTTTTGTTTACATCTGATTGACCGACTGAAGGAAGGAAGAAATGGTTAAATGAATATCGTCGATAGGAAAAATACTGCATGGGAGCATTGTTGTTCGTCTTTGTTGAAGCAGTTTGTTCGGAAGCTTTCCTTCGCTTTATTATTTTTCTCACAGTTGTGTTAAATATCAAACAACCGATGTTGTCATGTTTGATTTGCCGATTCTCCTGCAGGCGACTAGAACTTAAAATAGATCTTTCGCAACCACAAACCTGCGGGACGCCAGAACAAGCGTATACTAAAGTCGGTACAGTTGGCCTGGTTCTGATATCATGATAAGAGGAAGATTATTCGTCCTAAACTCTACAGTCACAACAAGAGTCTTGGCTTTTTGAGCGCAGTTCCCAATGGCTTTGCTGAATTGCATAAAGTTTGTACGGCTAATTATATTGATGTTGTTGTGATGTTTTTATCGCCGATGATTGCAATTTTGAACCATGAAGTCTGATTTTGTGGTGAACTCAATGGCACGTGGAACGAATTTTTGGTGGAATTTGATTGCATGTATATCTGGATAACTTTGGGGGCAAGTTGTTTTCTTCTATGTATTTTTCTATTCGTGTTTGAAAACATATGATCACTTTTAACGATCCGCGCATCGTCTTTTATTTTAATATGCTTTTAAAATATGACTTTGCTTGTCTTCTGCGACCGCTATTTTGGTTGCTTATACTGTGAGTTTTGTTGTTCCTTCTTTACTTGCGGTAGGGTCCTCTGGCTTTTGGGATAGGTAGTCTTCTGCTAGGAATAAATTTCGCTCCAGATTTTATCTCGTCGTTGAAACTCGAGTGTTCTCCGCTGCCACCTGTGCCGATGATTTTGCTTGCATGCGATGAACATTTATCTGTTGTGGGTTATAAAACTCAGCAAGGGTACTTCTTAACTCCGAGGCCTATAAAAGGTGTTTGAAATGCGTTGATTTAGGTTGTCGCTGTGAAGCACACGATGTAATTGTTCCTTCTTGTCGCTTCTATTTAAGAAGTGACAAATTAAATCGTCGAAGTCGAACGTGCATCACTTGTAAAGATCTATACGGATTTACGTTGTTTTTCATTTTGATTTGCATTGGGAGTAAAAGAAGCAAGCTCCAAGCAGACAAATTCAAGTTTGCGTGTTTTCGTGCTAGCATGTGTACACTCTTTTCTCTGTATAGTGTTTACGATTGACGTTCAATCTCCGGAATGTGTTTTGATAGTGCCATGAGCATGATAGGTTTGATCTTGCATTCTTTGATTGCTGTGAAGATTAAGCGTCGCATAAAATTTATTTTGAAATCAGCTAGGTTGACCTTTGTCGCGTGACACTGATAATCTTCTGTCAGCTAGCGATTACACAAACTTCGCTTTCAATTTCGCTTTCACCGTCACATGCAAACTTAAGAAAATTCTGTTGATTTTTCTATAGGGCAGAAACAACATACACCTGATTTAAGGTAAAATAAAAATGAAATATATTCACAATCAATTTTCAAATTATCATCACATACCCATCAAAACAAAACCATTAGCGCCTAAAGTACAGTGGTCTGTCATGGGTCTTAACAAACCGCAACGTCAAACTAAGAGTGGCCTTACATGTAGGTCTGCCAACAATCTGTCAACGGCCTTTTGTTTACATCTGATCGACTGAAGGAATGAAGGAAGGATGGCTTCAAATCGCCACTCAATCCGTAACTCCCGTTTTGCATACGCAAAAACAGTCGTAAAAAGAGCCCTTAAGCTATAACAGTTAGCGGCTTAGAGTCCTTAAGCTGTAACAGTTCGTGGCTCAAGGGACTGTTTTAATTTGTCAAGGGAATACTTTTCGCTGTGGGCGATAAAGACGTCACTGGATAGGAATGCGTCAGCAGATCTCGATCCGGAAGTGTTATTTTCACGCGTCGCTCGTCATTTAGCCTGTGTAGCCTTTTGCAATCTACAGGTTGGTATTTTTCAAAGATCTGTTCCAGTCATCGATTGAATCGTTTAGTTTAAGATGTTAAAAGCTGCTGCGAATCTTCCTTGTCAGAGGATATTGGCGAATGCTATTGTCCATTGTTACAAGTCTACTGTTTGTCGTCTTAATTCATAATTCTTAATTCACGGACTTGATCATGACTTAATGTAGCTTCTCAAGACTTCAGACAGGAAAATGGTAATGTACAATATTGCTTCCAACTTAAAATTTTTAGAAGGATCGGTAAAGCCACTTAGTGAAAAATTGACTGCAAAAAGCCGTCGTGCTAAAATTAAACTTACGCTTTAGCGTGAATAATGCAGGATTCTCACAGCTTCAAAAATATGCAGAATTTTGAAGCTTTGATACATTAGTAGCTACATCTTGAAATGAGAATTAATCTAAAACAAAACTTCCTTCAAGTTTCTTTCATTTGCCCAGTTTACGTTTGGAATTTTAGGCTTCTGAAGCGTATTGATTTGAAAAGCACATGGTGACATCTGATATGCAGCGTGAGGCCGACTTACCATCGCGTTGTTGTTTATTTAATAATTGTGTTCAGTTTACGACCTTTTACCTTCAAATATTTACTACAGTACTTCGGAAAATGCAAACAAGTATTTTTTGTTATTAGTTATAGTGATGGATAGCATAAAAAGCAATCTGAGTGTTAATTTTGTGGAAGGAATTCAGTAGTTTTCCGCTATCTGACGGTACCATGATTCGCAAATTATTATCCCCAATTACCGCTTTTCTGTACCAACTAAGATAACACCACTGGTGGTTAAATAAATGTCAGTGACAGTTGTACAGAATGAAAACCTATCTTTCACCAGAGTGTTTTGAACTAGTGTTATATTTTGTAGAAATTTTTTTCACCGGGTTCAAGTTTGGTTTGAGATCAATTTATCAAGGTTGATAATTAACATTTTAAATCATGAATTGGTCTTTCAGCGTGTCTAGTTGTAATAAAAGTTTACTTCAGAAAGGAATTATTTGTCTGAATTTAGTACGCATATGGTATATTTTTCCACTCGCACGTTTGTGTTAAATGCCGTAAAAGGGCCAGAAATCTTTTGGGGGGTGGGTGCGCGCTAATAAAAGCCTTCTGGACTGTGAGTCATTGGGTTAATGCATCGCAAATCGCTTTCAATACTAACATTTCCCCAACGCATACTCCATGCAAAATAGTCGAATCTCGAAGAGATCTTTGATTAAAGTATTCAAGTAAAAATATCTCAAAGTAGAGTATTTAACTTTTCTTTAAATTGCGATATATTGTAGTCAATTGGATGTCTTTTAAATTTATGCATTAAAAAATGGGGGTCACCATGCTCGTTTAGAAGAAAATGACCATTTATTTCTCTTCTGAGCTCAACCTAAAAGAAAAGCCGTAATGTTGTGTGTGCGCGCGCGCTCGTGCATGCGCTAAATGACGCGAAAACTCATGCGCAGCAAGGATGCGCAATGCAATTCAGTGGAATCACCTTAAGTCCGGATGCCTACAATATTGAATATTGCAGGCATCCAGACTTAATGGGCATCGTTCTCCTGAAATAGAGCATGCAAAAAAACAAGGATTTTGCCGGCGGCATCTTTGGGAATTTCCTTTCATAAACAATAAATAAAAGGAACCCTTTGTTCCTCGAAACAATGAAAGCAGCGAAGGTTAACTGGCTGTTGTTTTAACCCTACTAGTAACCCTCAGGGTTACAGTTTTAACCCTAACCCTAAACTCAAATCCTGAAGAACAATAATTTTGAATTCAATGGAAAGCACTATGTACAAGCACTAGGGACAGCAATAGGAACTAGGATGGCCACTTCATATGCGAACATTTTTAAGGATAAGCTGGAAAGAGAACTAATTTCAAATGTGGAGGTTAAACCTCACATGCTGGAGATACATAGATGATATCTTTATTATATGGACGGAGAGAGAGGAGAAGTTAAGGGAGTTCATTGAATACTTAAACAATGCGCATCATACTATTAAATTTACTTCAAAATGGTCAACAGAAGAAATAGAGTTTTTGGATGTAACTGTAATAAATGAATCAGGATGCTTGAGACGGATTTGTTTGTGAAGCCCACGGACATGCAGTCACCAATACCTTCACCATGCATCTTGCCATCCAAATGCATGCAAGAATGGGATACCATTTGTCCAAGCTTTACGATTGAGAAGAATCTGTTCAAAACCTTGTTTTTTCAAAAAGAGAGCGAATGATCTCTGTGTTTATTTGACGGAGAGGGGATATAAACGGAACTTTGTGGAGAGCCAAATTGAAAGAGCAAGGTGGATGTTGAGAGAAGAGTCTTTGAGAGAGAATCAGTGGAGACATAACGAGAAAGTACCACTAGTGGTTACTTATCGTCCGGGACTACCTAACATTGGCGGAATTCTGAGGGACTTACATCCGATCCTAGATTCATCAAACAGGTGCAAGGAAGCCATTAATGAGGTCCCAATGATGGCTTTTAGAAGACCTAAAAGTTTAGCGGATTATCTTGTTTGTGCGAGAGTAAATAAAAGTCCGGAAGAAGGTTTGCAAAGAGGAACTTGGAAGTGTGGGTCCAGGAGATGTGAAGTATGTAACTATATGGATGAGAAGGATGGTTTCGTATCGTCGTGAACAGAAAAGAGATATTCTATCAATTATGGTCCAAATTGTAATTCGTGCAACGTGGTATACCTGATTGCGTGCGCTATATATATAGTCAATCACAAGCATTTTTGAGTTATTTTTTTCAAAAAAATAACTCTTAGTCGGCATGAAGACGTATTTGGCTATTAAGTGGGTGGATGGTGGATGGATGTTGGTTGGGTGGATCATTCATGTATGTATTTCACACCAATCAGATTTGGGATTCTATCAAGGACCAATCAAATTGCGGCTTGTATATATGAATCGTTTTTATGAATATTTGTTTTGGGTTCAAGGTACGGCCATTTTTGTTTTGCTATATATTCGACCTTGTTGGGCTGTGTTGGTCTGAAGTCTCTATTCCAGTTCTTGATTATTTTGTAGCTTTGAGTGAGAACATTGTGTGTGGGTTCTGAAACCGAAAAGTGTTTGGAAATTTCATGGTGGTGAAGGTGATTCTCTTGGTTTACGGAATCAACTAGTTCAGTTGACGACAGAATATGGGTATAGTATTTGTTGACCACTTTATTTTAAAATTTATGATGTTTTTGAGTAGAATAAACATGTGTATTGACAATAAATGTTGTGACTTCCATTTTTAATGTCAGTGTTGTGTGTTTGCTCAACGTTTTGTTTTGGTCCCCAAATGAGAACAAACTGACGCACTGTGTGTTGTTTGTAAGGGTGAGTGTTAAAGAAATTAAAAGAGAAATCTTTGAGATTCTAACCGTGCGGTGTTTAAACTGTTTTCTCTCGGTTAAAAGTATAGCATTAGTAGGAGCTTTGGCTAAGTAATAACACGAGCGACAACAAATCTCTCAAGATTTTCCCCCCAAGGAATAACGTAATTGTAATAGGTTGATCGGCATGTGCGTTTATTTGGGTTTGAGAGTTTCCAAATAATAGGTATTTTGGTGAGGTTGGAATGTGGCCAGAGAAGGTTCGACGTTTCCTGCTAATTAGGAATAGTAGGACTTCACATGGGCAGTCATGAGTTATTTATTGTACGATTGTTTGAAAAGCTCATGACGTGATGATGTTACAAGGGCACGTTTTGTCTGCTGGGCTAATATTAAATTTCCCCTCAGGTGTTCTGACGACGTGGTTGGATGGCACAGCAAGAGAAAATCATCATTTATGCCGCGAGTGAGGGCCGTAGGAAGGTATAGAAGTCGTTTTGCGAGTCTCGCATTTCAAGCTTCGCATTGTTGATGGCTATCTTTAGTAGTACGGCGGTGCAATGCGGTTATTTCCGTACCATTGACGTAATGCTTGCAAGTGTCTACGTCGGCCAAATTTATTTTCTTCAGATCTCTGAACTCGCTTCGATGAAACAGCCAAAAGATTCACTTCAACTGGCTAAACCGACAAGAAATAGTCGCAAAAGTGCAAACAAATTAACGACCGTCTCTTCTGGCGAAATAAACATACAAAGTAAACATAATCTTTTTTGTCACGTAGCGAAAGTGAAAGGTGCAACGTCAGCGTATTCCATGGCTGACGCAATACCTTTTCAGTGTATTTAATATTCCCTTGGAGTGCAAGGCTTCGAAAAAGCGCAAAGCAGTTGCAGTTACGTTTACTCATAGGCAAAAGAAAAAAAATGACAGCCAGCTTTTTGGTAGTCTCCTTTGCAGCCATTGTTTGGCTCGTCACGCAAAAAACAATGGCTAAAAAGAAAGCTAGCTTTTTGGGTGTGCAGTCATACGAAAGCCGAGGAGGGACATCAGACTTTGGACTTCGAACTTCCGACTTCGGACTTCGAACTTCCGACTTCGGACTTCGGACTTGAAAACGTCATAGACATGCCTACACAGACTTCCCTATGTGGTTTACGGCGCAGCGACGCGTGAGCCTTTAAACTTTTGCTCTGACAAGTATGTCTTTGAGCGATTTACCTCTTTTGTATGATATGATCGGAGGCGGTTTGGAAATTGTTTTCAGCAGTGGCTGATTTTGGATGAGACTCCATTGTTGCATCAGTATTTGTTTTAAATTTTAAAGTGAAAATATAAAATGTGACAGGCCAAACACGGCTCCTGCTGGTCGCTAAATGTAAGCCTTCAGTCTGTTAATGGATGATTTTACACTCTCTAGAGCCGTTACAGTAATAATCTTTATGCCATTGTGTTTGCTAGCTCTGTGGCATATTTCGTTAGGTTTATCAGCTCATGTTTGTCGAAAGATTCATAATAGCCTTTAAAAGAATGTTGTATTATTTAATGTGTATCGAATCAGTGGATCTCCAACCGTCATCCTGTTTATCTGAAGTGGCGGTTAGTTCGTTGGATAACGTTTCGTTACCACAGTTCTCTAAGATCCGAGTCTTTTGAAGGCTACTGCAGTCTCTAAGCATTGAGAGCGATGGTTTCTTTGAGTTGTTTTTAAGCTCCCCTTAGTTTGATTGTTTGAAAGTCATTTATTGGGTACTCATGTTTCGCTTATATACATCGCCGAAAGTGACGCCACTAGAGTGGTTGTGATTTGCGTTCTGGGAGCTGAACTTTACCTCCATTATTTTTGTCATCATTTTCATTTGTCACGGGTGTTTCAATAAACTTAAGCCCTTTTGCTAACATGATGACTTGGTGGTCAGTTAATGTATTTTTTCTCCCTTTCTGTAATCATTCGCTTCTGCATTGCATTTTTTCTACGCTTTTTGCGTTTTTTATTCTTGGATAGCCTTTCTGCTTCATTGGGTTTAGCGACTGATTGTTCAGAGATGACTCTGTTGTACTTTTCAACATTTTTCATGTTTATTACAACAACAACTCGGAGGTCAGCGGAAATTCTGAAGTCTGAAGTCTGAAGTCTGAAGTCTGAAGTCGGAAGTCGGAAGTCGGAAGTCTGAAGTCGGAAGTTGGAAGTCGGAAGTCTGAAGTCGGAAGTCTGAAGTCCGAAGTCCGAAGTCTGAAGTCTGATGTCCCTCCTCGGCTTTTGTAGCCGTCAAGCGTGTGACACAACTTCATCGAGAGGTATTTTTAGCACGGCCGTGGGAATATCGGTACTGATGATGTTACGCTCACAAGTTAGGGCACGTTTCTGCTTCTGGTTGCAAAATTAATATTGTACCAGTCCAAGTAAAACTGTCATGTGGTTTGGCCGAAATGCACTGGTGACTAGAGTTGTTTGTTTCTCGCGTTCGTCAAAAGAAACTCGTCCTTGCTTGCAGAAAGGTGTCTGTTTATTGATGATGAAAATAATGTAGCCATTTCAGAAACCCGAGAATACTTTGTTCTTGTTCCATCTGGCTATTTGTTTACAATTTCTGGGTCAATTTGGCTTTCTTAGTGAGCCTGTTTGCGATTTTGTGATCATGTTTACGGTAAATGTTGTCAACAGTTTTCAATCCATGTGCTGATGTACTTAATAGCGGTTTCTTTCGGATTGTAATGAAAGGGGATAGATAGTTTAACATCAAGGTAACCTTAAAAGTGACTACCAGATAATATATTTTTTTTGTTTACTTTTGAAGAAATTACTGACGTATTTTTTGTCTTCAACAGTATGGTTCGATCGATCGGTTGCACACCAGTCATATTTACAAGGGAAAGCAGCCTAAGTTTAGAACATTTGCACAATTTGTTTTTGAGTTATTTTTCCAAAAGTAGCTCTTAGTCGGCGCGATGGACCGAGCACATGCACCATGCACAAATAGCTCAACCCATGAAATAAACCATCCCAACAGGACTAACACCCCGAAAAAATAACTCCTGCACGCTTAGCTTACCTATGTTTAAAGTCATTTCTTCATACTAAAAATGAAACAGCACAAAATGAGGATGTACAATTTATGAACTCACCAATATACACATATAACACTAGTGGCGTGTTGTATGTGTAACCGCTATTCACCCTGAGGAACGCCGGTCTACCCAGCCGAAATATAGGTGATTGAAAAAACATAAATTGTACATATATGTAGAATTGCACATCTTCATGTAGTACTTTCACCACTTTTCTCTGTATTTGTCGAAAAAACATACACATCAAATCATAGAGGAAAGGACCAAAAAAAACAACCAAAGGATTAATGAGTTTTGAAAAGCAGGCCAAGATTGGAAATGCTTTGTGAAGATATTAAATAATACTGTGTAAACCACCATACAGTCAATCTATATGTTGATCGACTGACCGGTCTTTACCAGGATAAATAAAGTTATTATTATTATTATTATTATTATTATTATTATTATTATTATTATTATTATTATTATTATTATTACTACTACTACATTCAACTGACTTACTAAATTTTGTCATTCCCAAAATATGCATATTGACCCCATACCACAAGCCAAGCAGCTAACGGCCATGACATCAGATGGTATAGCTTACTGCGAAAGCTGAAAAAAAAAGTTGTTCAATAATATAGGGTTTATGACTTTTCAGGCCCTTGACAGTTCAGGCAGGGGAAAATCTCAGTTAGAGTCGTAAAATGCCAGTTCTAAGCCCTGGAGTTGTACAACTTTGTAAAAGGGACCCTTGGGTGGGGTTAGAACTGGGCGTGGCACGTCGTGGACTCTGGATCAAATGGTCTGGGTTGAAGCCCTGCCCAGACACAGCATTGTGTTCTTGGGCAAGACACTTTATTCTGATAGTGCCTCTCTTCACCCAGGTCTAAAAATGGGTATTGGTGAATTTAATGCCAGGGGCAACCCTGCATTGGACTAGCATCCCATCCAGAGGGAGTAGAAATACTCCAACTTGCTTAATGCTACTAGCATCCCATCCAGGGGCAGCAGAAATACTCCAACTTGCTTAATGCTAGTAGCATCCCATCCAGGGGCAGCAGAAATACTCCAACTTGCTTAATGCTACTAGCATCCCATCCAGGGGCAGCAGAAATACTCCAACTTGCTTAATGCTACTAGCATCCCATCCAGGAGAAGCAAAAATACTCCAACTTGCTTAATGCTAGTAGCATCCCATCCAGGAGCAGCAGAAATACTCCAACTTGCTTAATGCTAGTAGCATCCCATCCAGGAGCAGCAGAAATACTCCAACTTGCTTAATGCTAGTAGCATCCCATCCAGGAGCAGCAGAAATACTCCAACTTGCATAATGCTAGTAGCATCCCATACAGGGGCAGCAGAAATACTCCAACTTGCTTAATGCTAGTAGCATCCCATCCAGGAGCAGCAGAAATACTCCAACTTGCTTAATGCTAGTAGCATCCCATCCAGGGGCAGCAGAAATACTCCAACTTGCTTAATGCTACTAGCATCCCATCCAGGAGCAGCAGAAATACTCCAACTTGCTTAATGCTAGTAGCATCCCATCCAGGAGCAGCAGAAATACTCCAACTTGCTTAATGCTAGTAGCATCCCATCCAGGGGCAGCAGAAATACTCCAACTTGCTTAATGCTACTAGCATCCCATCCAGGAGCAGCAGAAATACTCCAACTTGCTTAATGCTAGTAGCATCCCATCCAGGAGCAGCAGAAATACTCCAACTTGCTTAATGCTAGTAGCATCCCATCCAGGAGCAGCAGAAATACTCCAACTTGATTAATGCTACTAGCATCCCATCCAGGAGCAGCAGAAATACTCCAACTTGCTTAATGCTAGTAGCATCCCATCCAGGGGCAGCAGAAATACTCCAACTTGCTTAATGCTAGTAGCATCCCATCCAGGAGCAGCAGAAATACTCCAACTTGCTTAATGCTACTAGCATCCCATCCAGGGGCAGCAGAAATACTCCAACTTGCTTAATGCTACTAGCATCCCATCCAGGAGCAGAAGAAATACTCCAACTTGCTTAATGCTACTAGCATGCATCCAGGGGCAGCAGAAATACTCCAACTTGCTTAATGCTAGTAGAATCCCATCCAGGGGCAGCAGAAATACTCCAACTTGCTTAATGCTACTAGCATGCATCCAGGAGCAGCAGAAATACTCCAACTTGCTTAATGCTACTAGCATGCATCCAGGGGCAGCAGAAATACTCCAACTTGCTTAATGCTACTAGCATCCCATCAAGGGGTAGCAGAAATACTCCAACTTGCTTAATGCTACTAGCATCCCATCCAGGAGCAGCAGAAATACTCCAACTTGCTTAATGCTAGTAGCATCCCATCCAGGGGCAGCAGAAATACTCCAACTTGCTTAATGCTAGTAGCATCCATTCCAGGGGCAGCAGAAATACTCCAACTTGCTTAATGCTACTAGCATCCCATCCAGGAGCAGCAGAAATACTCCAACTTGCTTAATGCTAGTAGCATCCCATCCAGGAGCAGCAGAAATACTCCAACTTGCTTAATGCTACTAGCATCCCATCCAGGGGCAGAAATACTCCAACTTGCTTAATGCTAGTAGCATCCCATCCAGGAGCAGCAGAAATACTCCAACTTGCTTAATGCTACTAGCATCCCATCCAGGGGCAGCAGAAATACTCCAACTTGCTTAATGCTAGTAGCATCCCATCCAGGGGCAGCAGAAATACTCCAACTTGCTTAATGCTACTAGCATGCATCCAGGGGCACCAGAAATACTCCAACTTGCTTAATGCTACTAGCATCCCATCCAGGGGCAGCAGAAATACTCCAACTTGCTTAATGCTACTAGCATGCATCCAGGGGAAGCAGAAATACTCCAACTTGCTTAATGCTACTAGCATGCATCCAGGGGCAGCAGAAATACTCCAACTTGCTTAATGCTACTAGCATCCCATCCAGGGGCAGCAGAAATACTCCAACTTGCTTAATGCTACTAGCATGCATCCAGGGGAAGCAGAAATACTCCAACTTGCTTAATGCTAGTAGCATCCCATCCAGGGGCAGCAGAAATACTCCAACTTGCTTAATGCTACTAGCATCCCATCCAGGAGCAGCAGAAATACTCCAACTTGCTTAATGCTAGTAGCATCCCATCCAGGGGCAGCAGAAATACTCCAACTTGCTTAATGCTAGTAGCATCCCATCCAGGGGCAGCAGAAATACTCCAACTTGCTTAATGCTACTAGCATCCCATCCAGGAGCAGCAGAAATACTCCAACTTGCTTAATGCTAGTAGCATCCCATCCAGGAGCAGCAGAAATACTCCAACTTGCTTAATGCTACTAGCATCCCATCCAGGGGCAGCAGAAATACTCCAACTTGCTTAATGCTAGTAGCATCCCATCCAGGAGCAGCAGAAATACTCCAACTTGCTTAATGCTACTAGCATCCCATCCAGGGGCAGCAGAAATACTCCAACTTGCTTAATGCTACTAGCATCCCATCCAGGAGCAGCAGAAATACTCCAACTTGCTTAATGCTAGTAGCATCCCATCCAGGGGCAGCAGAAATACTCCAACTTGCTTAATGCTAGTCGCATTCCATCCAGGGGCAGCAGAAATACTCCAACTTGCTTAATGCTAGTAGCATCCCATCCAGAAGCAGCAGAAATACTCCAACTTGCTTAATGCTACTAGCATGCATCCAGGGGCAGCAGAAATACTCCAACTTGCTTAATGCTAGTAGCATCCCATCCAGGGGCAGCAGAAATACTCCAACTTGCTTAATGCTACTAGCATCCCATCCAGGAGCAGCAGAAATACTCCAACTTGCTTAATGCTAGTAGCATCCCATCCAGGGGCAGCAGAAATACTCCAACTTGCTTAATGCTAGTCGCATTCCATCCAGGGGCAGCAGAAATACTCCAACTTGCTTAATGCTAGTAGCATCCCATCCAGAAGCAGCAGAAATACTCCAACTTGCTTAATGCTAATAGCATCCCATCCAGGGGCAGCAGAAATACTCCAACTTGCTTAATGCTACTAGCATGCATCCAGGAGCAGCAGAAATACTCCAACTTGCTTACTGCTACTAGCATGCATCCAGGGGCAGCAGAAATACTCCAACTTGCTTAATGCTACTAGCATCCAATCCAGGAGCAGCAGAAATACTCCAACTTGCTTAATGCTAGTAGCATCCCATCCAGGGGCAGCAGAAATACTCCAACTTGCTTAATGCTAGTAGCATCCCATCCAGGGGCAGCAGAAATACTCCAACTTGCTTAATGCTACTAGCATCCCATCCAGGAGCAGCAGATATACTCCAACTTGCTTAATGCTACTAGCATCCCATCCAGGGGCAGCAGAAATACTCCAACTTGCTTAATGCTAGTAGCATCCCATCCAGGGGCAGCAGAAATACTCCAACTTGCTTAATGCTACTAGCATGCATCCAGGGGCAGCAGAAATACTCCAACTTGCCTAATGCTACTAGCATGCATCCAGGGGCAGCAGAAATACTCCAACTTGCTTAATGCTACTAGCATCCCATCCAGGGGCAGCAGAAATACTCCAACTTGCTTAATGCTACTAGCATCCCATCCAGGAGCAGCAGAAATACTCCAACTTGCTTAATGCTAGTAGCATCCCATCCAGGGGCAGCACAAATACTCCAACTTGCTTAATGCTAGTCGCATTCCATCCAGGGGCAGCAGAAATACTCCAACTTGCTTAATGCTAGTAGCATCCCATCCAGGAGCAGCAGAAATACTCCAACTTGCTTAATGCTAGTAGCATCCCATCCAGGAGCAGCAGAAATACTCCAACTTGCTTAATGCTAGTAGCATCCCATCCAGGAGCAGCAGAAATACTCCAACTTGCTTAATGCTAGTAGCATCCCATCCAGGGGCAGCAGAAATACTCCAACTTGCTTAATGCTAGTAGCATACCATCCAAGAGCAGCAGAAATACTCCAACTTGCTTAATGCTACTAGCATGCATCCAGGGGCAGCAGAAATACTCCAACTTGCTTAATGCTAGTAGCATCCCATCCAGGGGCAGCAGAAATACTCCAACTTGCTTAATGCTAGTAGCATCCCATCCAGGGGCAGCAGAAATACTCCAACTTGCTTAATGCTAGTAGCATCCCATCCAGGGGCAGCAGAAATACTCCAACCTGCTTAATGCTACTAGCATCCATCCAGGAGCAGCAGAAATACTCCAACTTGCTTAATGCTACTAACATCCCATCCAGGGGCAGCAGAAATACTCCAACTTGCTTAATGCTACTAGCATGCATCCAGGAGCAGCAGAAATACTCCAACTTGCTTAATGCTACTAGCATGCATCCAGGGGCAGCAGAAATACTCCAACTTGCTTAATGCTACTAGCATCCCATCCAGGGGAAGCAGAAATACTCCAACTTGCTTAATGCTAGTAGCATCCCATCCAGGAGCAGCAGAAATACTCCAACTTGCTTAATGCTTGTAGCATCCCATCCAGGGGCAGCAGAAATACTCCAACTTGCTTAATGCTAGTAGCATGCATCCAGGGGCAGCAGAAATACTCCAACTTGCTTAATGCTACTAGCATGCATCCAGGGGCAGCAGAAATACTCCAACTTGCTTAATGCTACTAGCATCCCATCCAGGGGCAGCAGAAATACTCCAACTTGCTTAATGCTAGTAGCATCCCATCCAGGAGCAGCAGAAATACTCCAACTTGCTTAATGCTAGTAGCATCCCATCCAGGGGCAGCAGAAATACTCCAACTTGCTTAATGCTAGTAGCATGCATCCAGGGGCAGCAGAAATACTCCAACTTGCTTAATGCTACTAGCATGCATCCAGGGGCAGCAGAAATACTCCAACTTGCTTAATGCTACTAGCATCCCATCCCGGGGCAGCAGAAATACTCCAACTTGCTTAATGCTAGTAGCATCCCATCCAGGGGCAGCAGAAATACTCCAACTTGCTTAATGCTACTAGCATCCCATCCAGGGGCAGCAGAAATACTCCAACTTGCTTAATGCTACTAGCATCCCATCCAGGAGCAGCAGAAATACTCCAACTTGCTTAATGCTACTAGCATCCCATCCAGGAGCAGCAGAAATACTCCAACTTGCTTAATGCTAGTAGCATGCATCCAGGGGCAGCAGAAATACTCCAACTTGCTTAATGCTACTAGCATGCATCCAGGGGCAGCAGAAATACTCCAACTTGCTTAATGCTACTAGCATCCCATCCAGGGGCAGCAGAAATACTCCAATTTGCTTAATGCTAGTAGCATCCCATCCAGGAGCAGCAGAAATACTCCAACTTGCTTAATGCTAGTAGCATCCCATCCAGGGGCAGCAGAAATACTCCAACTTGCTTAATGCTTGTAGCATCCCATCCAGGGGCAGCAGAAATACTCCAATTTGCTTAATGCTAGTAGCATCCCATCCAGGGGCAGCAGAAATACTCCAACTTGCTTAATGCTACTAGCATGCATCCAGGGGCAGCAGAAATACTCCAACTTGCTTAATGCGACTAGCATCCCATCCAGGGGCAGCAGAAATACTCCAATTTGCTTAATGCTAGTAGCATCCCATCCAGGAGCAGCAGAAATACTCCAACTTGCTTAATGCTACTAGCATCCCATCCAGGGGCAGCAGAAATACTCCAACTTGCTTAATGCTAGTAGCATGCATCCAGGGGCAGCAGAAATACTCCAACTTGCTTAATGCTACTAGCATCCCATGCAGGAGCAGCAGAAATACTCCAACTTGCTTAATGCTACTAGCATCCCATCCAGGGGCAGCAGAAATACTCCAACTTGCTTAATGCTAGTAGCATCCCATCCAGGGGCAGCAGAAATACTCCAACTTGCTTAATGCTACTAGCATGCATCCAGGGGCAGCAGAAATACTCCAACTTGCTTAATGCTACTAGCATCCCATCCAGGAGCAGCAGAAATACTCCAACTTGCTTAATGCTACTAGCATGCATCCAGGGGTAGCAGAAATACTCCAACTTGCTTAATGCTACTAGCATGCATCCAGGGGCAGCAGAAATACTCCAGCTTGCTTTATGCTACTAGCATGCATCCAGGAGCAGCAGAAATACTCCAACTTGCTTAATGCTACTAGCATCCCATCCAGGAGCAGCAGAAATACTCCAACTTGCTTAATGCTACTAGCATCCCATCCAGGGGCAGCAGAAATACTCCAACTTGCTTAATGCTACTAGCATCCCATCCAGGAGCAGCAGAAATACTCCAACTTGCTTAATGCTACTAGCATGCATCCAGGAGCAGCAGAAATACTCCAACTTGCTTAATGCTAGTAGCATCCCATCCAGGAGCAGCAGATATACTCCAACTTGCTTAATGCTACTAGCATCCCATCCAGGGGCAGCAGAAATACTCCAACTTGCTTAATGCTACTAGCATCCCATCCAGGGGCAGCAGAAATACTCCAACTTGCTTAATGCTAGTCGCATTCCATCCAGGGGCAGCAGAAATACTCCAACTTGCTTAATGCTACTAGCATCCCATCCAGGGGCAGCAGAAATACTCCAACTTGCTTAATGCTACTAGCATGCATCCAGGAGCAGCAGAAATACTCCAACTTGCTTAATGCTACTAGCATCCCATCCAGGAGCAGCAGAAATACTCCAACTTGCTTAATGCTACTAGCATGCATCCAGGGGCAGCAGAAATACTCCAACTTGCTAAATGCTACTAGCATGCCATCCAGGAGCAGCGGAAATACTCCAACTTGCTTAATGCTAGTAGCATCCCATCCAGGGGCAGCAGAAATACTCCAACTTGCTTAATGCTAGTAGCATCCCATCCAGGAGCAGCAGAAATACTCCAACTTGCTTAATGCTAGTAGCATGCATCCAGGGGCAGCAGAAATACTCCAACTTGCTTAATGCTACTAGCATGCATCCAGGGGCAGCAGAAATACTCCAACTTGCTTAATGCTACTAGCATGCATCCAGGGGCAGCAGAAATACTCCAACTTGCTTAATGCTAGTAGCATCCCATCCAGGGGCAGCAGAAATACTCCAACTTGCTTAATGCTAGTAGCATCCCATCCAGGGGCAGCAGAAATACTCCAACTTGCTTAATGCTAGTCGCATTCCATCCAGGGGCAGCAGAAATACTCCAACTTGGTTAATGCTAGTAGCATCCCATCCAGGAGCAGCAGAAATACTCCAACTTGCTTAATGCTAGTAGCATCCCATCCAGGGGCAGCAGAAATACTCCAACTTGCTTAATGCTAGTCGCATTCCATCCAGGGGCAGCAGAAATACTCCAACTTGGTTAATGCTAGTAGCATCCCATCCAGGAGCAGCAGAAATACTCCAACTTGCTTAATGCTAGTAGCATCCCATCCAGGGGCAGCAGAAATACTCCAACTTGCTTAATGCTAGTAGCATCCCATCCAGGGGCAGCAGAAATACTCCAACTTGCTTAATGCTACTAGCATCCCATCCAGGAGCAGCAGAAATACTCCAACTTGCTTAATGCTAGTAGCATCCCATCCAGGGGCAGCAGAAATACTCCAACTTGCTTAATGCTACTAGCATCCCATCCAGGGGCAGCAGAAATACTCCAACTTGCTTAATGCTAGTAGCATCCCATCCAGGAGCAGCAGAAATACTCCAACTTGCTTAATGCTAGTAGCATGCATCCAGGGGCAGCAGAAATACTCCAACTTGCTTAATGCTACTAGCATGCATCCAGGGGCAGCAGAAATACTCCAACTTGCTTAATGCTACTAGCATGCATCCAGGGGCAGCAGAAATACTCCAACTTGCTTAATGCTACTAGCATGCATCCAGGGGCAGCAGAAATACTCCAACTTGCTTAATGCTAGTAGCATCCCATCCAGGGGCAGCAGAAATACTCCAACTTGCTTAATGCTAGTAGCATCCCATCCAGGGGCAGCAGAAATACTCCAACTTGCTTAATGCTAGTCGCATTCCATCCAGGGGCAGCAGAAATACTCCAACTTGGTTAATGCTAGTAGCATCCCATCCAGGAGCAGCAGAAATACTCCAACTTGCTTAATGCTAGTAGCATCCCATCCAGGGGCAGCAGAAATACTCCAACTTGCTTAATGCTAGTCGCATTCCATCCAGGGGCAGCAGAAATACTCCAACTTGGTTAATGCTAGTAGCATCCCATCCAGGAGCAGCAGAAATACTCCAACTTGCTTAATGCTAGTAGCATCCCATCCAGGGGCAGCAGAAATACTCCAACTTGCTTAATGCTAGTAGCATCCCATCCAGGGGCAGCAGAAATACTCCAACTTGCTTAATGCTACTAGCATCCCATCCAGGAGCAGCAGAAATACTCCAACTTGCTTAATGCTAGTAGCATCCCATCCAGGGGCAGCAGAAATACTCCAACTTGCTTAATGCTACTAGCATCCCATCCAGGGGCAGCAGAAATACTCCAACTTGCTTAATGCTAGTAGCATCCCATCCAGGGGCAGCAGAAATACTCCAACTTGCTTAATGCTACTAGCATCCCATCCAGGAGCAGCAGAAATACTCCAGTTTGCTTAATGCTACTAGCATCCCATCCAGGGGCAGCAGAAATACTCCAACTTGCTTAATGCTAGTAGCATCCCATCCAGGGGCAGCAGAAATACTCCAACTTGCTTAATGCTACTAGCATCCCATCCAGGGGCAGCAGAAATACTCCACCTTGCTTAATGCTACTAGCATGCATCCAGGGGCAGCAGAAATACTCCAACTTGCTTAATGCTACTAGCATGCATCCAGGAGCAGCAGAAATACTTCAACTTTCTTTAATGCTACTAGCAGGCATCCAGGGACAGCAGAAATACTCCAACTCGCAGAAGTAATGCTACTAGCATTCCATCCAGAGGGAGCAGAAATACATCAACTTGCTTAATGCTAGTAGCATCCCATCCAGGGGCAGCAGAAATACTCCAACAATGTTGATTGTGATGAAAATGATTCAAATGCCTGAAATGAACATTTTACCAGGGAGTGTGAAGATGCATCATTTTGACAAGCTATTGCATTAGTGTCCCAAAAGCATTCACCAGGGTTTTATTTGAAGTACAATACTTTGTGAAGACATTATGTTAACATAGAAAAGTTGGACTCATACTGATAGATTACAGATTTTCCTGAAAAACGACTGCCATGTAAAACAAAATTATTATAATATTTTTCCCATAACAATTGTCATCGACAAGGTCACCATGTGAGCATGCAACAACTTTGGAACCACAAGGCCAGCTTTTACAGTGCTTACTGGGCATTTGATGCAATTCCATGGACTCATAATCTTTGGAAGTTTTAAAAATATTGTCTGCATATGTTCACGGGGTGAAATTTTAGGAAATTGCAAAAGTCAACATTATGATAACATGGCTGTAGCATTAAGCAGGGTGGGGTATTTCTTCTACTCCCTCCCCTCCTAACAAAATGGGATGATAATCCATCCGAGGGTTACCTCCAGCATCAAATTCACTTGTAACAGTAAAGAATCTTGCTGTGTATGTTACAAGTAGAACGTGAGGGACTGGGCCCAGCCCCAGGTTACATATTATTATGGGATCGAAAAATCCCACGCGTTGGCGAAAATGAAAACGAAACGAGGATCGATGAGAAAACGTGTTGTCATTGTAGTTTTGTAGTAGTTCCTGTGCGAGATTGAGTAGAGTGTAACATGTATCACTTGTTAGTTAACAATAAGTGGTAAATAGTGTTTCTGGAGTGCTTTAATACTGTTGAAACAGACATTTCGGGGATAACCCCTTCATCAGTGTTTAAATGATGTTAAAACAATGTCAAATTTACTGATACCCATTTATACACCTGGGTGGAGATAGGTACTATGACAGTTAAGTGTCTTTGCCCAAGACAAATTGCAGTGCCCCAGCCAGGGCACAATCAAGAGCCTGGTGCCCTGACCATTAGGCCACTGTACCTCCCAGGGCAATTGATTATACCTGATATATTCTAATACCCTTTGGTCAATTAGTGGTTTACTTACTCCTGCTACTCCTTAAATGTTATTTCAAATGAAATTACATCATTTTATTAAGCTTTCTATTGATATCATATAATGTAGTTTGCTACAGTTTTCTTAAAACTGACATACATTCAAGTTTTTTTTTTTTGCAGAACACAGCCGTGAACGTGGGAAGTACAATGTAACCTTAAATATCTGTCATGGATAAAGTTGTAGTGGTCTTTAAACCAATTACCCTGTGAGCAGAGCCTTCTTCAATCTTCCTAGATAAGTTGGGAAGAGGAAGAAGACTCTGTTAACAGCTCAACATCTCTATCAATTCAAGATAAGCTTGTTACATTTACTTTATTCCTTCAAAGACTTAATCCGTCTCCTGCTCTGAGCAAATGCCTAAAATATCACAGGAAGATTTACTTCTGTGCTGTTTAAAACCCACCTTATTTAACCTACATGTACTTCACTTGGACAGTGAAATTATTTACTAGATAAGTTTTATTTACTCTGCATTTTTACTTAATTAAAAAAACAAATAATATCATAAGATTGTCTGTTTTAACATATTAGCATTTCCCCTTACAAAATAAATAAATAATTACCATGAATGCCGGTTGTGAACTTGAAGACAGACATCAAGTGAATAAAACAGTGTCCACATATAGGATGAAATATATGCAAACATGGTGAATGACTGCAAAAAAACAATTGAGAGAAAATATTTTATTGAAAGTACTTGAGGTGGCTCATAACAATTTACAGAAGTTGTGCTTTGATGGATCAATATACGAGCACCATTACATTATATTATTGATATTTAAAGAATGAAATCAAACAAAAGCCCAGTCACTGGTGAATGTATCAGAATCATCATCTTTTGTGTCACAGGTTACCATAGCAATGGTATGACCTGCCCCCAGAATCCCTTAATTCTTGCTTTATGTAGTTAAATTGAAAATGCCCTTGGTGAGCCCCATATAATTATTATTAGTAAATGATGATTAGCTTGCCAAGATACTTTCTCTTACAGTGAAACAAACTCAACCGGGGCCACCCATCGTTTTTTTGGCCAATCACAAGACAAGCCCAGAATAAAAGAATTGGAGTTTGTTCACCAGTTCACCAGCAGTTTAACATTATTTGCCCTATACTGTAATTGGTCAGCTGATGAAGGAAGTCCAATTCTTTTGTTCAGGACTTGTCTGTGATTAAGTGGCCCCGGTTGAGTTCGTTTCACTGTAACTTGAAAAAAGAAAATAAACCGTAGGATAGGGTTCAAAGCCATCTTTTAAATTGTTTGAAAATCTAAGGTGACAATTGTCCAATTTTGCAATGTCCAGTAATTAAACAAAAAGTAAATTAAGAGCTTCTTATCTGACATGTGTTTAGATGTGTCATGTGTAAATTACTGTCGATCATTGGGCATTATCATTCAATTATTTCTCTTTCTTTTCATTGCCCGAGAGCCTATACGTGACCTGCAAATAACTGATGCCTACAAATAATCGTCTGCTTAGTTTCACAAAATATTATGATTTGTTAGTGTCTCACAGATCATTTTATCTGTACGCCACTGACAAATCACAATATTCTGCTCAACTTTGTTCTGATTAGTATATGTAATTGCATGGACCCTGAGGGCAATTAAGGATTAACTTCACACAAAGTTTTCACAAAATTGCCCAAGTCACAAAGTGATGAGGTTGAGGAGATGAACAAACTTAAGTCTGAGGTAAAAGGCAGTGGTTGCTGATCATTGCTTTAGAGATCTTATGAAAGAGGTTTCTGACGAGGATGAACAACTCAAATTGAAACTGCTTGATAGACAGATCATCAGGAAATAAAAAAGAAATGGGCAGTGAATATCATCCTCCCCTGACCTTAAAGAGAGTGAAGTCCAACTGCTAAGAAAAGGAATCAATTTCGCGATGATGCCTGCATGACTCAAACCTCAAAAAGATATTGTGGTATCAGTCAAGCAATGCATTTCAGGACTTCCAGCCGTGGTTCAAGGCGATATCATGGTTAAAGTGAGCCATAAACTTAAGAAAGCTAAGCCTTCAAGAATGAGCAACACAACAAGAGAAGAGCAGCAAGCACTGAAAGGTCTTCAGCAGAATGAAAACATACTCTTTCTTCCACGGACAAGAGTAATTCTGTCATAGTGATGAACAAGTCCGATTACCAACAAGAAATCAAGTCCACTCCATGCTTCAAGACTGTAAAACCTACCGGTACCGGTACATTGTATAAGCCAATCAGAGACAAAAGACGGAACCCGACTGCAAAAACTGCAAAAGATCTAGATAGAAAGCTCCAACACTCTTAAGCAGTTCAGCAACCTTTTCACTTCCATTCCGGTTAAGTTGGTGATTGAAGTTGTAAACGTGAAACTCGAACAGTCTGAGGAGTGGAAAGAAACAACTAACCCCACCATGAAGCAAGTTATGGACCTGTTGGAGATCATGCTAAACAGTTATTTCACTTATGACAGAATGCATAACCACCAAGTATTTGGTTGCACTATGAGGTCGCTGGTCAGTGCAGTGATTGCAGACCTTGTTATATGTAACATCGAAGAATGAGCCTTGTCCACCTCCCCAGTCACACCTTGCTGGTGGTATGGAGATGACTCAAATGTATGTTAGAAAACAGATCGATGTTCAAGTTTTTTTTACCAGCATCTCAACTCTATTGACAGTACTATCCAGTTCACAATAGAAAGAACAAGGCAAACAGACAAGAGTATCTCCTTCTTTAACCGCTGACCAGTTAGCTCAGTTGGTAGAGCGTCGGACTACCGTGCGGCGGGTCTCGGGTTCGAGCCCCAGACCGGACCAACACTCAGGGTCTTAAAAATAACTAAGGAGAATATGCTGCCTTCGCAATGGCATCTGCAAATGGTTAGATATTCTAGTCTTCTCGGATAAGGACGATAAACCGTAGGTCCCGTCTCCTGCATCTTCACTGTTATGGTCAGCAGGGGACGTTAAAGAACCCACACACTCATCGTAAAGAGTAGGGCACGAAGTTCCCGGTGTTGTGGACTGGTCTTTGCCCATTGTACTGTTGAAATGCTCGGAGATATTAGCTGTTAAAGCTACTCTACAATCCGAGGGTAAATAATGTATTCACTTCACTTCACTTCACTTCTTGGACTCGCACGTCACAGTGCTGAGTGATGAACCACTATAGAGATTGACATCTTTAAATATCGAATACGGGTAGTCAGGAGTTGACATATTATAGGTTAAACAGTTTGTCACTGACTCTTTTTCATTTTCTGTTAGACGTTTTGGCTAATACTTAAGCCTTCATCAGTATAATGAAAGCGAGTTCGTTGTTACACACTGTTTAAAAGAAACATAGCATGAGGCTTGTGCACATGACCAGAAACATTACTTTTGAAAACTCTTACGCCATATATATGCTTCCAGGATTTTGATGTGATCGTTCCCAGCATTTGGATCCTCAGTCAAGTGCCACCACAGGCGGACCACCCTATGTGTTTGTGGTTAATAATTGTTGACATAAGGTTATGTCGGAATCAATGGTGCATATAGAAGACGAGAAACATTATGTCGGCTTCGAGATCATTAAGCAACCGGTAGGAACAGAGAAAGAAGGGAGAACAAGGTAGGCAGCTTTACCGCCGGCGTCCGCAACCTTGTCCTATTCAAGCTAGAACTGATGCTAATGCCCAAGCCCGCCCCAATGGTCGCGACGCGTTGATTGGTAGATTCGAATGGGCTCGCGTTCCTAACATTCCTTTGGTTCAGAATTTTGCACTGATCATATGGAGAAAGCTACTTTTGAGACTTCGGGATCGCTTTTCTCGGAAAATATTGGAAGGATGAAGCTCTAATTCGGCACAGGGACAGAGAAATATCTAGTTGTTTGGATGCCCATGTTTTCGAGGTGAGAATTTTGATGGTTTAGCGTCAGTTCTAGCTTGAATAGGACAAGGTCACGACCACCGGCAGTAAAGCTGCCTGCCTTGTTCTCCCTTCTTTCTCTGTTCCTACCGGTCACTAAATCATCTCGCAAAATAACGCCTTAAAGGACTCGGAGCGGCGAATAAACATGACACAAGACTCAATCAACATTTCATCTTAATTTTTATTGAATCATTTAGAGTAATTTTTATATTTTGTAGTAAATCGAACCTGACGTAATGTTTCTCTTCTTCTATACACGCCATTGATTTTGACATAATCTTATGTCAACAATGATTAAACACGAACACATAGGGTGGTCCACCTGTGGTGCCACGCTTCCAGAAATAGTGGCTCGTGATAATAGGCCATTTTCGTATTCTCGGTATCGAACTGGAACTAGCTTGCAATTGAGGCTAATGCGGGTAAATCTTTTCTAATGCAAATGAGATGAAGCTGTTTTTAATGATATTCCCCCGCATTAGCCTCCATTGCATGCTAGTTCCAGTTCAAAACCAAGAGTACGAAACAAGTCCAACAACCTTAACGTTTTCAAAATCCATCTGGTGGTTTGATTAATGGACATGGGCAGCAACTTTGGAGTTTTGGTCAATACTTGACCCTGCCTTTCTGTGCTCCACAACTCGAGTCTTGAGTGGTCTCTCTGTTTGACCATAGTATACAAAACTGCACTGTGTGCAACTGATTTTGTACACTTAATGCCTGATCTTTGATGGTCAGAATCGTCTTGCTCTTTAGGACATGGAAAGAGGCTGTTGATAGTTACTTGATGTCTGTACAACACTCCAACCTGTTGTTGTTTCAGAATGTAACCAATTCTTTCCGAAACGCTCTTCACATGCGGAAGCACTAAAAATCCGTTGAAATTGATATCGGCTGGTTTTCTGGTTAACCCTCTCGCAGTTGTTGATTGCAGATTGACATCTTTAGGAAGAAAACTCACACAAACAAATATCTCAATTTCGCTTCTCACAGCTAACAAGCAATGATGCCAGAATGTTGTTAGGTAATGTTGTTAGTGATTAGTGTGTTTAATTTGACCCGTCCCCATTAAGGGGGGTCCTTCTTAACTACAGATCCATAGCAGTTGCTAAGGGATTGCTGAAGACGAATTTTGGTGGCAAGCCATTTTGCAGCGTTTCGTATTGCTAAATGGCGAATCTTTTAGTGGGGAACACCTGCTTTGAAAAAATTGACACTGCTCGTGCGTACCTAGTGCCAGTCCCAAACCGCGCTTTAGAATTTAAAATTCCTAAAACTTGGAGGAAAGAAGGTAGAGTTCCATACTTTTTTAAGAATCAGAAATAACTGAGCCTTCTTTACAATCCTACGTAAGGATTTACCATTTACACATAAAAAAGTAACGCTACTGAAGAAAGTCTGGAAATACGGATGTCTTTTACGTCATAACTTTTATAATAATGCGAATTTCATAAAACCCATACGAAGCATTGAGCATGTGAATGTTCTTTATTTATTGGCACTGATTTTAATTTTCAGATCTATATGCCCTTTCAGTTTTAGGGTTTTTTCTATTCTGGTCACGTGGCTTGTCAAATATGGATGTGTTTTGAAACTCTTGAAGGACTCTTCAATTGAACAAAGTTGTGCAAAAACCATATCCATAGGAAGTCTGGTTTCCAAAATACGATGGTTAGATACCTTCCATAGCAACAAATTGGTAGTTAAGAAGGACCCCCCTAAATATGACCAAATTGTTGTGGCAAGACTGACAGTGATTGTATGTAGGGTTCCCTGTATAATACAGCCACATGAAAGGGTTGACTGAGTTCATTTTCCTCACCTCAATAGGCATTCCAATCCACTCGTAAAAAGGGTGATATGGTTTTTGTTGTTCGCCATGATGCTTTACATGTACAGCAGGTTTAAATGAAAGAAACAATATGGACATTGATATTGCACCTAACAGGAAGACAAAACAAATAATAAAAAATATATTTTTATTATCATAAGACATGCATCTGATCAATATTCTGGGTTTTCATGTGATCTCATGTCACTAGGTTTAAGATGACCTAAAAATGTATCTTTTTACAAATTTCCAGCTAAGTAGTGTCCTAAATTTTTAAAACTGCACGGGATTTTGAATGTTTGAGTTCTCCTTGAAAGTGTCGTGAAATAACTTGCAAACAGTACACTACGCACAGACCTGAGACTTGAAGAAATTGTTTATTTGTCTACAGGGCTTGAAATAACTAATGGGCAGGCACTGGTCATGTTGTCCAGTCAAATGTGTTTTTGCTCAGACACAACCTGTTGTGGCCAGTCAAATTGGAACAACTTGAATCCTTGCAGTGGACCCCAGAAGACAAGTTTTTACAATTATCAGTTTAGTAAGACAAAAAGGAAGTTTGAGGACAAAGTTTTGATATTAAAACAACATTGTTACAATGGGCAACTGGCTTGGTTTCCAATGGCAACTTGTCGAACTCAGCCACCCCATGATTTGGCTGGCTTTTATGGCATGTGACGCATATGTTACTAAAGAATACTAAGCTGGTTACTCTTGGTAATGACATAGTTTTAACATCAAAACCTTGTCACCAAACTTCCCCTGTGCCTTACTCAAATGAAAATCGTATTATTTGACAAAAAAACTCAATCCAAGTTGGACTGGCTAGGAAAATTACAAGGTAATATTTTTTTAAGTTTTACTACTCTTTTTTGTCAAAGCTCAGTGTGTGGAATGCAAAATACAACCATAATGTTCAGTTAAATCTGATATCGCTGCATCGCTTCTACAATTTTCAAACATGCCAAAGCTTTCAATCAATTTCTTAATATGATAACAGAAGCTAACTAAAACATAAACATTAACAGGAAACACTTAACTTACAAGTTAATAGACAGTTGGCCAAGAAGAGAAGCTTCAAGGGTCACTGTGAAATTTTGAGGACAAGGGCATTATCCTCCAATAAAACAGCAAGCCAGAAAGGGGTTTATTCATTTTATAACCCTCCAATTAATTTCTGGTAAATAGCACAAAGACCTACATTGATAATCATGGCGTAACTGCGGTAGAAACAAAGTCAAGTTGATCAGTTTAGTACCATGTGATGAATTTCTTCCAATGAGCTTGTGCAAAAATTAATCAGTGGGTTATAACATCTCATACCTGTTGTCCCATTTAATTTGTACCATGGGAAGTGTGTCCAATGCACACAAATTAATTGGTGGACTAAAATAGATCGAATAACCCACCGATAAATTTTAGGTCCCGGTCACTGAAAAAAAAACACATCATGTAGTACAAAATTGGGCAAGGGGTATCAGAGGATATACATCATCCTATTTGATATCTGCTGAATGATTTTTAAGCGATGACGATGAAATCATCACTTAATGTTGTTGTGCAAGTGGACGGGATCTGTTGTCTGTTGTCTGTTGCGATCGACCGATCTGTAGAACCGAATAGGACTGGGAAAAGAAATCCAGTCAACTCCACATGAAATCATTGCGTAGAACTCGAAGCAAAATATATACTCCTGGGCAGTTAAAAAGGACTAATTTACAGTATAAACGAAAGAGACAAATTAAATTTGATGGATTCTATAAGATTTAGTAAACAGAAATCTTTCCATTCTTTTAAAACAAAAGGTGTAAACAATTTGAAAACAGCGTTTGATCTTATATCATATATCAGATGTCACGCCAAGATAACGCAACTTTTGTTGAACAATCATTCAGCACAGAAGTTGTCAGCTACTTTTATTTACCTTAATTTTTTGACAAATGTCCTGAAAATTATTAAGGTGGCTCCATAGGGTAATAACATGGGTGTGGCACGCTGATTTTTGCATTTGTTTCCACTCCCAGTTCGCTCAAACTTACCAAATACAATCAGCAACGATGAAATAGTGTTCTACAACCATTTCTGTTAAAATATTAGGTTTAAGTCGTGAATTAAGAGTACCCAAACAAATGCGACTTTGAGCGTTTATGTGGCTTTAGGTGCAATTTTCTTCTATTTCCTTTGGTGAAATCTTCAAAAATTTTCACAGTACATGGATACTATCTGAAAAATAGTTTTAAACAGAAAAAAGTAGGGGGTTGTAAAGGCAGCTTCTTTGTTATTGCAAATTTGTGTTTTTCCCCTCTGCGTTAAAACTGGTCTTATAGATTTTCGCAAAAAATGAATGCCACGTAAAGCAAAATAACCTCCCTGGCAAATTTTACAAAATTTCACAGAGGGACAGGCGAGAAAAGTTAGCCGAAAGTTGCCATTTTAGTCCCCCAAATTTGTAACAATTACCTAATGGAATAGAAATTCGCCATGATCGCTATTTGAGCATGCGACAACGTTGAAACCACTAGGCTCGCTTACAGTGTTTACTGGGCGTTTTATGCAATTCCATGATGAAAATCTACAACCTCATATAATTTGGAAGCTTAAACAGCATTGTCTGTTCTTAAAATTCTATTGGGGATAAAGATTTCCTTTGAAATGTTTAACTCAAATCCGTGGTTAAAAACTTTTGCCTGAGTTTGCGTCAGCGCGTGCGCGCGCAGTTTCCCAAGGCTCGCATCATCAGCACGTGCGTGGTTATAATACTATATGGAGCCACCTTAAAGAAACATCATCATTTCAGCATGCATTGCGTGCCGTTTTTTTAGAGCACGGCAAAACAGATGCCTTTCAGGGGTGTCTACAAAACGAAGACCGAAGATCGAAGACCGAAGACCGAAGACCAAAAAACGAAGAGCTTATTAATTTTAGGCCTTTCAAACTCAAAGCAGTTATAATCAGGCTCAAACACTTTAACAGACGCTATCACACGCAAAACTGACTGGGTCTTCGTTTTGTAGTTTAGGCCAGGTCAAACTACAAACGAAGACCCTCGATCAAACGCTTTGTCAAACGCCAAAAGATGCAAGACCGGCTGGGTCTTCGTTTTGTAGTTTAGGCCGGGTCAAACTACAAAACGAAGACCATCGATCCAACGCTTTGTCAGACACCAAAAGACGCGAAACCGACGGGGTCTTCATTTTGTAGTTTAGGCCGGGTCAAACTACAAAACAAAGACCCTCGCTTAAACGCTTTGTCAGACGCCAAAAGATGCGAAAGCGACAGGATCTTCGTTTTGTAGTTTAGGCCGGGTCAAACTACAAAACGAAGACCCTCGCTTAAACGCTTTGTCAGACGCCAAAAGGCGCGAAACTGACGGGGCCTTCATTTTGTAGTTTAGGCCAGGTCAAACTACAAAACGAAGACCATCGATCAAACGCTTTGTCAGACACCAAAAAACGCGAAACCGATGGGGTCGTTCTTTTGTAGTTTAGGCCGGGTCAAACTACAAAACGAAGACCCTCGCTTAAACGCTTTGTCAGACGCCAAAAGACGTGAAACCGACGGGGTCTTCGTTTTGTAGTTTAGGCCGGGTCAAACTACAAAACGAAGACCCTCACTCAAACGCTCTTTAAGAC
The DNA here is from genome assembly GCA_963693305.1 of Meandrina meandrites. NCBI lineage: Eukaryota > Metazoa > Cnidaria > Anthozoa > Scleractinia > Meandrinidae > Meandrina > Meandrina meandrites. Next base: position 12,500,030 of record OY855916.1, read on the forward strand.
GCCAAAACCTCTTATCCAAATTTCGATCTCACACGATTAGGCGTTTTCTGTTAGGGGTGGACCATTAGATTTTTGATTGGGTGTGTGTGTGTGTGTGTGGGGGGGGGGGGGGGGTTGTGCAAATCCCCCAAAAAAATATCAAGCATGCGCTTCTAGTTTAAATAAACTATCATGCAGAATTGTTAAGGGGGGAGACTCTTAACTACAGATCAAGAGCAGTTGCTAAGGGATTGTTGACTACTGTATTTTGAAACAAGTGATTTTGAAGTTTTTTGTAACGCTAAATGGTGAATTTTATTTGGGGGTACATCTGCTTTGAAAAATATATCATTGCGTGTGCGAAACTAGTGCCAGTCCCAAACCACGCATTAAAATTTAAAATCCCTAAAACTCCATGGAAACAAGGTAAAGTTCCGATTTCTTTTAGGAATCAGAGATAACGTAGCCATCTTTATAATCTGACGTAGACAAAGACAAAGAACCTTTATTGATTTATACCGCTCAGGGTAGCCCCTTCAGATGCAAAAAGCTGTCTGTTATCAATGGGAGCCCTGAGCGCAACAATGTACTAAAACTATAGCATACATATGCATTACGCTAACATTAATAATAATATAGATAGAAAACTATGTACATCAAGATAGTTCGTTAAAAAGAATGCAACCATAGTAATAGAAGGATCGTTTTGCGATCTCAGTCCTTACAGCAGGCGGATGTAAAAGGTTGCTTTGTCTAGTAGCGCACGCATGGATTGTATTATTACGTTTAAAATATTCTTTAAAATATTGGGGACATTGCCCTTGCAGGCATTTCTGAACGAGTTTAAAAAACAGATTTACGACGGCGCTCCTCCAGCGTGGGCCATTTCAGAAAGTCCATTGCCGGGTTGCTGTTGACAGTTCGTGCAACTATTCTGGCAGCCCGGTTTTGGAGGGCTTCAAGGTCTTGTTTGTGACCTACTCAACAGCAGCCCCACACACTTACACAGTATTCTAAAATTGGCCTAATTAGACTACAATAAACTATATTTGCACTCTCTCTAGTGAGACCTCTACAAAGCCTGCCGAGCATTCCTACGCGTTTTCCTGCCTTCGAAATAAGGTGTTTTATATGCTCGTTCCAGCTAAGGCGGTCATCAAAAACTATACCGAGATAAGTGACGTGAAAAACCCGCTTAATAACAATGTTATTTAAAGTAATCGAAAAAGAGTTTACGGCCGATAATCTGGGTGCAGTTCTGAAAAGCATAGCTTCAGTTTTTGAGACATTAATAAACAGACTATTAAAAGAAAGCCAGTGTTCAATTTTGGACAGATCAGCAATCAGCTTGTCTTGAATAATAGAGGCTTTAGAGGATGAGCAGTACAAAACAGTGTCATCAGCATACATCAAGATATTGCATTGGGACACCACCTCCGGTAAATCATTTATGTGTAGAATAAACAAAAGTGGACCGAGGATAGAACCCTGAGGTACTCCAACAGAGATAGCTTCCAGAGTAGAAGTCACCCCTTGAAACTCAACAACCTGGGTGCGGTTCGACAGGTAGTCCGTAAACCAACCATGCTCTTTATCCACAATCCCCAAATTGGAAAGCTTGTCCAGAAGTACCGCATGATCCACAGTGTCGAAAGCTTTACGAAGGTCAATAAACACAGCACCAGTTAATTGACCTTGGTCCATGTTCCTACGAATATTATCAGAAAAACTAAGAGCAGCGAATTCTGTCGAGTGACACTTCCGAAACCCGCACTGATAAGGGCTCAAGATCTTGTATTGCTGAAGATATTTGTACAGTTGGATATGTACAGCCCGTTCTAAAACCTTAGATAGAACAGGTAAAATGGAAATCAGGCGATAATTGTCCATCTCATCAGCCTTGCCCTTTTTAAAAAGTGGAATAACCCGCGCAGATTTCCAATCACAAGGGACTTTGGAAGTACGCAGCGAAGTGTTGATAATGAACGTCACAGGCTTGACTACAATATCCGCAGAATCTTTTAAGAGGCACGCTGGTATGCCGTCCAAACCCACAGCCTTCCCAGATTTCAGGCTACGTAACTGCAACAGAACACACTCCTCAGAGATTTCTAGAAAATTAAACGGCGGATATTGACGGATAGACGTATAGTGATCACGTAGATTATGACCACAAGTTGACCGTACGGTGGCCATCAATTTGCTTGCCGCGGATGCAAAAAACTTATTAAATGCATTGGCAATACATTGTTTGTCTGAAGAGACAACGCCGTTCACTTTAATGTTTGGAGACGTAACTTTCATTTCACCCGGCAGGATTTTCTTCATCGTCCTCCAAAACGATCTGTGATCACCACCACTTTCCTCGATGAGCCGTTTATTATAAGACGCTTTCACTGATCTTATTTCATTTGTCACACGATTGCGAAAACGGCGGTAGCTAGCCCAATCTTCTGAGGTGTTACTTTTGAGTGCTCTTTTGTGAAAGTAATCACGCTGGCGCATAGTCGCTTTTATGCTCTTGTTTAGCCAAGGACAATTGTCAATGCCGCGCACGCGGCGCTGCGTCAGCGGTGCATGACGATCAGCAATCGTGATAAATTCCCGTTTAAAGTCATGCCAGAGTTTGTCAACAATGACAGGTCCATCGGGACAGGGAGCAGAGTTCCCTTTTACCGTCACTCGAAAAAAGGAAACGATACTGATTAAAGTCAGAACTCTGTAAATACGAGTGTTTATTACGCCATAACCCTTATAATAATGCGAATTTCCCAAAAACGATACGTCATATTACGCATGCGGACGTTCTTTATCTATTTACGCTCATTTCAATTTTAAAATCTATCTGCCGTTTGAGTTTTAGCGTTTTTTCTGTTCTGGTCACGTGACGCGTTAAATATGGCAGTGACTGGAAACTCTTGGAGGAATTTTCAATACAACAAACTCATGCAAAAAGCTTATCTGTATGAGGTCTGGTTTCCAAAATATGGCAATTAGAAACCTGCCTTAGAAACAAATTGGTAGTTAAGAGTCACACCCCTTAAGATGGAAAAAATATTGAGCAGCCGTAATCAGAGCGCGGTAAAGGATTCTTGCGTGACGCGTGACGGCCCCAAAAGTGGCTTTGAGTCACCTTAGTTACCATTGGAAGGAAAAAAAGCCTGGTAGATCTCAGGGATAATATATATTTTTGACGACTCATTTGTCGCCTCCTAATAAGGTATCGGTCAATTGCGATGCCATCAGATAAAGCTATGTTCTTTTTTGGCGAGGTAGCCTGGCTATTGGCGCGGTAATTTATTCACTTCTGAAACTTGAAAAACTACTTAGCCGTTCTTTTTCTCCGCTCAATTTGGACGCTTAACGTATCGTAGAAAAGGTATAGAGATGTAAAGGCGTCCAAATAATTTATTTTAAACACGAACCTTAAATCTTTTGATGCCTGGAGTTCCGTTGTGTCTGTTTCTTCCAATCACATGTAAAGATTTGTTAAAACACAGATTTCGAGAAAGTTCGAAGATGTGTCAGTCCAAAAAATCGGGCTTAAATTTTTGGTTTATCTTTGGGTATTTTAAAGAAAAAATCTCTCGAGATATATTTAAAGCTAACAAAAACTTGCTCCCCAGCGGAAATCACACCCTCCATTAAAAAGTCCAATTTGAGGACTTTTTCCTGAGTTCGTTTCCATTAGCATTATACGAATATCAGATCAAAGCTTAACGACAAGCCGGATTGTAGTCTGGATATTCACTGGCGCTGAATATTGGCCTAGACAAGTTTGTATTTTTGGCATCCGAAGAATTTGTTGTTCCCCTCAGGATGCCATTTTCTGTAGCATTACTTTCGTTTAATCCACATGTCTAATCAACATAAATATATAGATGTATACACGTTTCTCATGTCAATTTTCCATTGCTATTCCGGCAGCACAGCTCTTGGCTACCTATACTATTTTTCTGTCTAGTCTTCGAGCTTTGATCTGACAACCTTTATGGAAAAAAAATGTATACATTATATTCTTGGCCATGCCCTACTTGGAAGGATATGCCTGTATATCAAGGAAAGGGAATGACATTCGGGTTTCAAATACAATGAATATCGACTATACTTGGATTGAATTGTTGTAAAATTATTTTTGATACTGTTATTCAACTGAAAAAAGGCAATAGGGAATCGGAAAATAAGAATAAAATAATCTTTAATTTCATTATTCGTCACGCTTTCTTCAAGGAAACTGGTTGAGCGAGGGTCTTCGTTTTGTAGTTTAATCCGGCCTAAACTACAAAACGAAGACCCAGTCGGTTTCGCGTCTTTTGGCGTCTGACAAAGCATTTAAGCGAGGGTCTTCGTTTTGTAGTTCGACCCGGCCTAAACTACAAAATGAAGACCCAGTCGGTTTCGCGTCTTTTGGCGTCCAACAAAGCGTTTGATCGAGGGTCTTCGTTTTGTAGTTTGACCTGGCCTAAACTACAAAACGAAGACCCAGTCGGTTTCGCGTGTGATAGCGTCCATTAAAGTGTTTGAGCCTGATTATAACTGCCTTGAGTTTAAAAGGCCTACATACATACATACATACTTTATTTGAAAACAAGGTCTATAAAAATGGCAGCCAAGGGCTGATGTGGACCTTTAAAACTTAATTACAAAAGAAAATAGAAAATAACTTATACAATTCTTTATATTCATGACATTACTGAAAAATACATAACTAGAGCTCTAGAGCTTCGTTTTTCGGTCTTCGGTCTTTGGTCTTCGATCTTCGGTCTTCGATCTTCGGACTTCGTTTTGTAGACACCCTGCCTTTCAGGACTTTATTTCAATAAAGTCCTGAAAGCTTAAAATACATGTATATTGCACAAAATAAATGTATATTGCACAATTGCCCTCGAAGCTTTACTTTTCGGCCAACTGTTCATTGTTCAGACAGTCTTTCAGCCCCACCTTTTTACATTCCTCTGATCGCTTTCTTGAATGAACATACATGAACAAAAGACACAGCTATTTAAATTCAATGAGATGTAAATTAAATAAACTTTAAAGTACAGTGGCTGGGTATTCTACAATCAGTCTAGCCGTCTAACGCCCGCAGATCAAAAATATCAAGATGAAAATCTCAGGCATTTTACTCTGGAAAATTTGGCAGGTATATAAGCTTAATGAACGGTCCCTAGAACCAATTACGTATTCTTACCTACACAGGCAAACAAATCCGCCAAAGCAAGTGAAAACACAATGTGTGGTGTTGGAGAAGGGATTCTCCTCGGTTCTTTCTCCAGCAGCCTTCTGCCCCAGTTAACGAGTTGCACAATTGCCCCAAAGGATGATATTGTCGCTGTCGTAATGCACACACTGCTAAATACAACTCTTTTGGATATGTCTATCTCTTCCTTGCTTATACAGTCAATTGACCTTCCTCGCAAAAACGCCATGAATAAAAGTTCTTATCCGGCGAAGACTAGGCACTAGAGTCTAGACAAAGTTGAAAGCTCGCGGGTAAACCGGGGGGTAAACGCAGCGCAATATCTTATATATAAACGATATTTTTTAACAAAGGGTATGAAATATTTTGATGCCCAATTTCTTTGCAACTAACCGTAAACACGTGATGGAAAAATACGTTCTAACAAGGTATGTTTGGTCAGGGCCCGCGCAGCAAGATTTTGACTGGGGGGGGGGGGGGGGGGGGCTTAAACGTGAGCCAGCCGTTATTTTTCAGTTTTTTTGGTTGGGGG
>OY855916.1:12505940-12557831 GCA_963693305.1 Meandrina meandrites
GGGCGGCTTATTTCCAGGGGGGGGGGGGGGGGGGACTTATAACCGGATGTATTTTTTGTTTCCAGGTAGATGGGCCTATAACCTGGGAGGGAGGGGGGCTTATAACCAAAATCTTACGGTATCCTTGTTACATTCGGTGAGTGTTACATTATTTTCAGTGCACTCAGAAACCTCCCCTTTGTGATTTGAAAATGAAAAACTTCTCATGCTGATCATTTCGTCTTGACCACTCTATTTACCTGCACTTCGCGATGTGCAATTTCCTTTATAAAATCATCAACCTGGAGAATAAAAATCTTACTTCGTAATTTCTGATGTTTATGCTAGAGAGATCGGAACATGCACTGTACCATTGATATCGAAAAAAAAACAATGTATAAGCAACAAAACTAACCAAGGAACAATTGCATTCAACTCTCGCCGTTCGGACACGTCATAGAGGTTTGAATGGAAATGACTCCCGCTTACGGATTATCGCTATTACGGAATTACGGACACTTTTGTCATAGTCTATATTTTTCAAGATATGTTAACGACACTTTTTTTCTCACAGCCCGCTCTAACGAGAGTTGTATGTATAAGGTTGTGTAATAAAAAAACATCAAAGTGCATTTCTAATATTATGTTTCTTTTGTACTCATCATTGTAAAAAAAGTTAAATTACCAGATTGAAACTTTGCAAAATACAGCGAAAAAAAAGGTGTCAAATAAGTTGCTTTCTCGAAAGCCGCAAAACCAACGAAACTACATTTTCAAAGTGCATCAGGTCAGCAGTCTTGATTATACTCGCATTTCCGGTGTACAATCTTCGAGGTTGTCGACTTTCTATGCGTAGCGCGTCTCAGTGTCCCAGCGGCAAACACCAAGCTAATAATTTGAAGGGTGCCAACCCAATGGTTGTACACACCTGGGGCTAACACGATTTAACTCATTCCCCCCCCCCCCCCCCCCCATTCTATTAGATATGAGGAGAAGCCGTAACGGAAAATCGGTAAGGTTAAATGCGATGCGTATTCTATCCTGCACAGACGAGTTTTTTTTTATATTATTGTTGTTGTTGTTTGGGATTTAGCCAGATATAACGGCGTAGCCTTTATTTGACGAGGACAATTACGGTGATGTGAAATCTGCCTGTTTCTGACCGATGCTATGCTGTGCCTGCGAAAGATGCAGAAAACACTCATCGCCGGTAAAATGTAACTTAAACTTCTGTGGTACGAATATACCTAGTAGTTACATGTTTGATGTTGCATTATCATCGTAAAACCTTCCACCTTTAATACCAAAAGAACCATGAGATGTCCTAAAAGAATTTACACCTACACCATTTGTATTGTGTTACATCCGGTCAGCAGTCCCGTCTCCCGAACTTCCGGTGTGTTCGTTTATTCAACATTCTGACTTTCGAACGCGCGACTCGATTTCTGCCAAATGCATCACTGACATTACTCTGTAATGTTCACAGGCATGCATTTGCTTAATGCAGTGTTCATTATCTACCTTTCCGGATGAATTGTACTGAAGAGGTTTGGCACTCGACGGAAGAAATCACAAAGTTACGGATGTGTTTTGACATGGCAGCGAACTGTTGTTTATCAAGTATGCGGATTAATGTATCATCATTTGTGGTCTGAAACGCAGGAAAATGGATTTTGATGTGGGAAACTGTTAGATTTGGCCTTTCTGCTAGTGTCTGTGCTTAATTTGGTCAAGAAATTGGAGGGAGCGAAGGCGAGTCTCAGACAACAAATCGTCTTGAAGAAATTGCCAAAACTTGCAAGGTAGGCTTTTGTATTAATTTAAATTTCACCAAATTCGCCAACCAAAACGTTATTAATCACATTTACGTAACAGAACAGGTGATATAAAATTATTTTCAAGCTGAATTCATCTCTCTTAAGCCTTTTTAGGCCAAATAGCGAGGCCCTCAAAATGGCCAATCTTGCAATTTGTTGCAATTTGCCTTGTATGTCTTGAATGCCTATGGACAAACTATAACGTTCCCCAAAAAGATGTTACGATATTTCGAAACTGCATTATCCATATTAGCTCTGCTGCTAATTTGGTTTCAAGAAAGTGAGTACTTTGGGAAAAATAGCGAAATTGGTTTTGCTTGATTTTGCCGCTTGTCCAAATGGCCGACAGGCTTTATTACACAGCATCAGTTTTTTCCTTGTTCATACACCTCAAAATACTTTTACAATAATTTTTATAAACTAGAAGAATGACTCTACTTTCTGCTGGAATTTCATTTGATTTGGTTTACATTTACCCGAGAACTAGCCTCGTATATTTTTACTTTTTGAGAGTGAAATTTTAGCTCAAAACATGAACCTGAGGCTTGCGTGACCAAGTGCGGTTACCATGGAAACAATACATCTGCCAATCAAAATATGGTCGTTTTTGTTCATCCCCCCAGGTAGCCTACCTCCACACAAAAAATGAAGGGGGGTTAAAAATTTTCATTTCCAAGTTTGCTTCACTTTCTCAGAGAACGGTTCTTAAATGTTTTACAATACATTTAATAACAAACTTGGTATAGTTGAAACTCCTACAAGCAAACACTCTTGGGAAAAGAAAACATGTCCACTTTGGGGAGGGTTCCACTTACAGTGTACAGGAGATTAAAAAGTGTTTCAATCTGGCTTGGACCGTGACCAAGTGTCCGTTTATGGAAGGAGTCCATTTATACGAGGTTTTTGGTAGCAGGGGTTCATCTGTGGCAGCAAGTAATTCAGATGTTGATCAGATTTTACACTGCATGTTCATGTAATTTTGTTGCTGATGTTTTTAGGGTTGGTCTTATACTAATGGTCCTTGGAGAAATAGGGAACTTCTCAGCCTATGGGTTTTCTCCAGCATCACTTGTGGCCCCTCTAGGAACCACTACAGTTATTGGTATGCTGTTGGATTATCTTTCTTTACAAAGTTTTTTTTTTTATTTAATTTATAATATGTTAACTTTGGCCTGGCTGAGGGATATTGTTTAATACCAAGGATTTCATTGGAAAGGGGTTTATTTCATTGGCGAGACGGAGAGGTTCCAGTGCAGTATTGTGTTTTTTAGGCTGGTACAGGCCTAAAGAATATCAGTAGTTAATCCACAAAAATTCAGAAATATGCAAATCTGTTTGGATCACTCACTTTTCCCATTATTTTCTTTTTGCTGATGGAACACAATCACCCATCATGCATTGCTCTTAAGAGGGAATATTATTTGTGAATTTTGGCTTTGCTTGGTATTAATCAATATCCCTCAACTACACTACTGCAGTGAAATGTACCATAGCAGAACCCTGGCATACACGTAACCAACCCTTGTAACAGGATGTGGGTAAAGCTGGGGGCTGGGTGAAATACCTGTCTGTTGCATGAATTTTACTGCCTATGAAGGCCAGGAAATGGGGAAATTAGGAAGGTTTTGAACCCCTTCCCATGCCTATGGTGAAGAAATTTCCACTATTTTCTGCATCTCTTTGTTATAACAATTGCTCCTTCCCAGTCCCTTGGCACATCAGGTTTATGGTCATTTCGTTCCATGGTCAGATCGTTCCAAAGAAAAGTTATTTCGTTCCACAAAAAAGTCATTTCGTTCCACAATATGGTTAGTTTGTTCCACGACATAGTCAGATCGTTCCACTTGAAAAAAAATTCGGTTATGCAAAGAATTAAACCTGCTTACTCGATGAAAGTGTAAATAAAAACATTTCTTTCAATTTATCGAGCTAAATAATACGATAGTACTGTTTATATCAGAGTATGAACTGGTTCGCCATTTTGAATTTTTGCAAGATGTCGAAACAGAAAATGTTATATCGTTACTCTTCGCGAGTAACGAATTATTAACTTAATATTTAACTTTCTGATTTTGAAACAGCAATACTGCATTAAGAACGATGCATTATCGCCGTCCAAAATCGCAATTAGTTTAATACAGACAATGGAACCCGGTTGAAATGATAAACACAATGTTAAAATATAATATCGCCTTTTTTATTGACATTTCTGTAACCTATTTACAAGATCTAAATTTTAAAGCCTTAATTGAAAACTGTAACCTTAACCTATGTTCTGAACCTTAACCTATGTTTTAAAGACTTAACCTTTGTTCTGAAGACTTAACCTATGTTCTTAAGACTTGAACCTATGTTCTATAAGCTTGGTTTGCAAGATCGAAATTCTAAAGCCTTAATTGAAAACTATAACCTTAACCTAATTAACCTATTTACTACTTAACCTATGTTTAAAGACTTAATTGAAATCTATAAACTTGGCCTATGTTCTGAAGACTTGATTGAAAACTATAGCCTTAACCTATGGGAGTGTGCCCTCAATTGAAATCTAAACATATTTAGTGCGTTGGTCCATTGAGGAATGAACAACCCTCTAACAGCCTATCGACCGATCTTTGGCCTCCTTCGTATTGTTCCCACATTTCGAACAGCTTGGTCTGGAGTTCCCGGTACTTACGACGTTGGATTCTCTTCAGTTTCTTCTCTGACACGAGGCGGATCTGCAGGGCGGTGAGGCGTGCTTCTCTGTGAAGAAATTGTATCAATAGATACAAGGGAAGCTGACCGCGTCCGGAGGCCCGGCAGTTAAGGCCATGGTGCCAGCCCTCGACGTCGTTGTTGGTACGCACTGCCATTTTGAATACGGTCCAATCTTTGGGCTTCCAGGTGTCTCCGGTGATCCACGTACACAGGCAAGCCATAACAATGAAAATTTTCCTTGACTGAAAGTTCCTCGGGAGTGTTCAACTGAACGAATGACGAGTAAAAATATCGCAAGCCTTTTATAGCTAGACCCTGACTTAAGACTGATAGGATTTCTGACCGTTCTGACCATTTGATTGGTAAATGCTAATTTTGTTTACTACCCTTTGTTAAAGTAAACCAAGTTAAAATTGTTGAAACAAAGAGAAAAAAACCACACCTACCTTGCGCGGGACACTAATTAGCTGTTATTGTTGATATGATAAATGAAAAGAAAGCGGGAAAATATCACACTTACCTTGCACATGCCACTTACATCCTGTCATTGTTGATAGAGTCACAAATTAAACTTCCTTTTACAACTTTGTTTTTTACGACAATGAATTGCACGCACCGTACGCAACAACAGAATTGTGTTACGCGCGCGCCATTGCACATTTGGTGCGTATGTGCTCTATCAACTTTAAGTAATGCTGATGCCTTTTAAAAGAGTAGTATTACTTGAAGTTGTCAAGGTTTTTAGTTCATTGTTGTGTTCAGCATTGTTGACTCTGATTAAGGTGAGACTTTTTTCGTCCTATTGTATTCTCTGTTTCAGTATTCCTTCAATGCTAATTAAAGCACGCGCGTTTACTTGAAGTTGTCAAGATTTTTAGTTTACTTGTTCTGCGTTGACTCGGTGTTGTTGATTCTGATGAAGGCGAGACTTTTTTCGTCCAATTGTTTTCGCTGTTTCAGTATTCCTTCAATGCTAATTAAAGCACGCGCGTTTACTCGAAGTTGTCAAGATTTTTAGTTTACTTGTTCTGCGTTGACTCGGTGTTGTTGATTCTGATGAAGGCAAGACTTTTTTCGTCCAATTGTTTTCGCTGTTTCAGTATTCCTTCAATGCTAATTAAAGCATGCGCGTTTACTTGAAGTTGTCAAGATTTTTAGTTTACTTGTTCTGCGTTGACTCGGTGTTGTTGATTCTGATGAAGGCGAGACTTTTTTCGTTCTATTGTTTTCTCTGTTTCAGTATTGCTTCAATGCTAATTAAAGCACGCGCGTTAACTTGAGGTTTTCATTTACTTCAAGTATTCATTCTGTAAATAAAGGAAAGACTTTTGGTTTTAATTATTGTTTTCTCTGTATCAAAGCACGCGTCTTTTACGTTGGCTTTTCACTCGAAGAAGCCATATTTAAAGCGCATGCAGGGAGATTGGGGAGAGCGCAGCGTTGCAAAGCTGTTCCTTTTGCCATTTTGACGATTAAAATTACACGTATAGAATGTGCAGGTTATCAGATGAGGTAACTTTAAAGTAGAATTTCACTATGTTTAATGTTTTTTTCCACTTAAACATTTTGTGGAACGATCTGACTATGTCGTGGAACGAACTAACCATATCGTGGAACGAAATGACTTTTTTGTGGAACGAAATAACTTTTCTTTGGAACGAAGTGACTTGGAACGATCTGACTATGGAACGAAATGACCGGATACCGCACATCATCATGGCTCACCAAACTGCCCAAGCAATGAACGTCTCCCTAAAATGCACAACAGCTATATGTATAGGTTATCAGGGCTAATACGAATGGAGCTTTGGACAAGCTAACAGGTTACCAATGCAGGTAACTTTGCATACTTGCCTACTGACAGTTTTTCGTAGTACAATGTACTAGGTACTAGTAAATGTTGACAGATTCTTTCCATTGCTGAATGTGAATTGTTCTTTTCTTGCAGCTAATGCTATCATTGCTGTTGTATTTTTGAGAGAAAGAGTGCGATACCAAGATGTTTTTGGTAATTATATGTAAATTACATGACTGTATAATTATTGACTGGCCTCAAATTTAAGCAATAAGCATAACAATCTATTCATACACTGTAAACTTGGTATATATTGTAAGAATGTCATGAAAAGAATTATTTCTAAGTTCGTTGTACCTTTGCAGGTGTTACTCTTGCTATTGTTGGTGCATTCTTGCTCATAACATTCTCAACCAAGGTACAGTTTTAAGTCAACATTTAAGGATTGTCTTTAAATTTAATTCCTGAATGCTTGGGTATTTTTAATTACTGTTCTGTGGTGTACATGTATCACTTAAATAGTACCTTGTTTTTCTGCTTAACATTTAATTAAAGCTTCAGCTGTCCCCGCCCTCTCCACACCCTTATTAAGGGTTCCCTTTTAACCTTGCCCCCCTTTGATCATCACCGAATAGATCTCCACTGACATTTTACTTTTCTTTAAATCTATTTTTGTTTATTGTTATCCACCAGGAATTTTCAGAATTAACTGGAAAAGAATTGGCAATTTATCTGCGACAATGGCCTTTCCTTGTTTATCTGGTATGTTAATCTCTAAATATAGTAAAGATGGACTAATCATACCTAAAAAATTTGTATAATTAATATAGAGTACAAAATAATATGTGGTACTTTGCATTGTAAATTTTGCTCATGAGGACACCAAAACGTCATGATCAGCATGCTGCAACTCGATAAATGCAAATGCAATTAAAAATTAAAAGTGATAGTTTGTTATTTCTTTCTTCCCCAATCTTACCAGTTTATTGTTAATCATTTGTTTCTAGGGTCTGGAAGTTGTACTGTTTTGTGTTTTACTGCTTGTTCAATGGCGCTATGACTTGGAAAATGTGGTTATCTTTCTCCTTCTGGTGGCATTGTTAGGTAAGGGTGGCATATTGAATGGAGAATGAGATTCAGCACAGTAACATTACTGTGTCTGGCTTGAGATCTAAGGACCTGTTCAGAGTTCAAAGTTGGCCAAATTCTTGATTTTATCTTGGACATAACAAGAAACTGTCATAGTGCAACCTGACTAATGCATCATGTTACAGTATGTGCTTAACTTAGTGGGTACTGTTGTTAAGTGTCATCTATGTACATGTATGTATCCCACTAAAGTAGTTAAATTTAGTATAACGTGGTTGCTAGTCCGGGTTCTCAAAGTTTCTACTACTCACTGTAATTTATCATTATGCTTACTAACAAAAACCACAGACTGTTTAATCAATCAACCATGAATAATTTATTAATTAATTAATCAATCTGTCTGTCTGTCTGTCTGCCTACATGTGTGGGTCAGTCAGTCAGTGAAGTGGTTAGTCACTCTGTCAGTCAATCTTTTTTGCAAGTTCAGTTATAATTGACGTTGCTATACATTTATTTTCTTATTATTTTTGTCAGGTTCGTTGACTGTTATATCAGCAAAGGCTGTGTCATCAATGATAAACATCACACTTGGAGGAAACAGTCAGTTAGGACACCCACTGTTTTATGTCATGTTGATTGTGATGATCACTACAGCAATAGCACAAGTCAAGTAAGTTACAATCCTACTCATTATAATCATCCAATCACCATACTGTAAAAATAAGCATCCTTTCACATTCCCCTTACTGGTCATAAACACAAAAGGAAGTTTGTTTACCAAGGATACTGGTGGTAATATATATGTCTCCTTCCTAGTGCTGTAAGAAACATACATACATGTGTACATGAAAGAAGACATGAATATCCATTCCAGTGACTGAAATCCAGATTTTGCATTCTATCTCATAAGATGAAACTCTAATTCATGCAACAACATACAATGTAAAGGCCCGGCCAAATGCACACAACATTTCAATGTAACATATTGCAACATTGTTGTGCACAACATGTTGCACACATTTGGCCACCCTGTTGCAACATGTTAGATCAAGTTAGAAAGGGTCAATTTTTTGTTGCACCATCTGGCATCATTTCTGGATGTTGCACAGTGTTGTACTCATTTGGCCATATACACACTAGTTTGATTTGCTATTTCAAAGTGCCATCCAACATGTTGCGACATATTGCAACAGGGTGGCCAAGCCTGTGCAACGTGATGTGCACAACAATGCTGCACTATATTGAATGCATTTTGCCAGCTCCTTCTTACAATATGATCCAGCAATGTCACAATATGTTGCTTTCAAATGTTCCAAACTTTTTGATAGAACCAACATGACAATATTGACAATGACAATAGACTTATAGAACATTAGTTTTTTTTTTTTTTAAAAAAAAAAGATGTTTGTAATATTATTTTGTTTGTTTTGTTTTAGATTTCTCAACAGAGCCATGCAGTCATTTGATGCTACTGTCGTGGTTCCCACCAATTTTGTTTTGTTCACAATTAGTGCCATTATAAGCGGTGGGTACATTAAAAATATATAGCCACTTTTCTCACTTTTCAAAAGAAAGCAAGCCAGGTTTTCTTTTTCAGATGGTGTTCTTAAAGATCATAACAAGCATGGCACTGAAAAAGAAATGAGCTGAGCATGGTTGTCTTTGCTCACCAATTTCTTTCCCACTGGGGAACCTGTTTGCAGGCTAACTTCTGGTTGACTCTAGGTTTTGTAAACTTGATTTAGTAACTGCTTTTGGCTTAGCAATTGTCCTCTCTCAAGAGAAGCTAATTCACTTAATATACAGTGTACATGTGGTGTAAAAACAAAAATCCATAATAATATATCAAAGGTTTGCAAACATGTGCTTTCTTGTAAAATGTTTTTCTTTGTTGATAAGTTGGCAGCCTGTTATAGAGTGTACCTCTACTGACACATGTTTATAACTTACATTATGAGTTGTCTTCAAAGCACAGAGCTAAGATTTTATTCCTTTTCAGGTATTGTTTTGTATAAAGAATTCTACGGACTCACCTTCCTGGAAATATTTATGTTTCTTTTTGGGTTAGTGCCTGTTTATTTCTGTAGTTATCTTGAAGTTTCAGAGCTATTGTCATTGACAAAAACCACTCATTTCCAATACACCGGCACTGTAACAATCTGTTAAAAGCAAATTCAGTTTGTCCGATCCGTATGGATCGTTGAAGACCCTTGCGGTCCGTAGAGAAGAGTTTCAGTTCGTCCGATTGGTACGGATCGTTAAGGGCCCTTGCGGCCCGTAGAGTAGAATTTACAGATTGTATATTGCATCTCATTAAATCAAAGAGGCTATGTGTGTTAACGGATTGTTCGGTTCGCAATTCGTGCATCTCATAAATCAAATCAAAGAGGACATGGGTGTTAACGGATCGTTCCATTTGCAGTACACGCATCTCATATTAAATCAACAATCATTGCTCGAAAGGGAATATTGATCGAAGCAAGAGTGCGCTAGTAGAACAGACAAGATATATTAAGTGTATATTCTTTGTTCTAAACGTGGAAAACACCAGAGATACTTTCTATAAAATGTGCGCGGTTCATAATCCTTGCACGAAAGGGAATATTGATCCTAGCAAGAGTGTGCTAGTAGAACAGACAAGATGTAAGTGTATATTCTTCGTTCTAAACGTGGAAAACACCAGAAATGCTTTCTATAAAAAGCGCACGGTTCGTAATCCTTGCAAGAAAGGGAATATTGATCCTAGCAAGAGTGCACTAGTGAACAGACAAGATGTAAGTGTATATTCTTCATTCTAAACGTGGAAAACACCAGAAATGCTTTCTATAAAATGCGCGCGTACGGATCGAACGGATCGTTAGGCCTTCAGCCCCCCTCACTGTAGTAAGAAGAGTCTCCCTAATGAGATGCAATATACGATCATAAACTGTACTTTATGGAGCGTAAGAGACCTCAACGATCCGTACGGATGGAACAAACTGAATATGCCTTTAACGGATCGTTACAATGCGGGTGTATTGGACAACCCTCACAAAAACACATTAAATATTATTTTGTGCAATGAATTCATACACATGTATAGCAGATAATACCAGTATTAACATGAAATAGTGGATAGATATACCGGTAATTTTCAATTTATTATCCTTTGCAGATGTGTGTTGTCATTTATTGGTGTGTATTACATCACATCAGACAGAAAACAAGAAGAATCAGATGAACAGTTGTTACTCACAAATGCAGACTTGTTCCCTGGTATGTTTGTAATATGGGTGGGGTGGGTGAGACAAGGTTGTAGGAAGTAGACAAGTTTTAGTTCCTTTGTTTACTTTTAAGCAACCCTACAGGAAAGGATAAAGGTTAATTGTAAGGTTAATTAAGCGTAGTTGCATAATGTGCCTAATATAGATGACAAAATACAAATTAAAAACGTTTTCTAGTTATATTTCAGTGTTACTCCATACCACCTTCAGACCAAACAAAACAAACAAAGTGCAAAATTTAAATACTAGAAGCTTGTGATTAGCATAAATATACATTTGAAAAACAGAAACAAAATGTACTCAGCTCTCTTCTGGCTTTTAAACCTTTGTTCAGTGATGGTGTGAGACCCTTGATGTGATAAGCTTCTTTTCATAGAAGGAGATTCCAGTTGTCATCACAGTCCAGTATTATGATGTTGTGACAAACTGCTTGTAGAAAGAATTCTTTTTTCGTGTAATAGGCCATTATGTGGCCAGAAGTGGAAAGAGCATGTTGAATATAACAAAATGAAATGGCCAAGTTTTAAAGAATGAGATTTTATGATAGTTTAATTTTTCAAATAGTAAATGATTTGTATGGAAAATGAAGCTGGAGCGGAGGGCAAGCCATGATATAAATTTTTTTAGTAAAAATTTGGTCACATGACAGCGGGTCTATTGGAAGATGGGTCTATTGTCTATTGGAAGGCAGGTCTATAGGAAGTTGGAGTATTTGATTGACTAAAAACATCTGGTAAATTGCAGTTCCCCAATATCCTCGAAAAGTTCACAATTGTGTAAATGTTCATGGATGGCACTTTCTTTGTCTGAGAGCGCATGTTTTTGTGTGCGGATATTATTATGCCAACTGTAATTATTAACATAATTAACATTGACAACAGTGAAAACCCCAGTCATTAGTTAGGTTTTAAACTTCAGATTTTGCATGTTAATTGTCAGGCGTAGTTAAACGGTTACCAGAATTTTTTTAAATTTTCGTTTTTGGCAAAGTGATATAAAATTTGCTTGTAGGTACATTGTTGAGTTAAAAAAAAAAGAACTTTGTAACATTTTTACTTTCTTACTGACTTATCTGGTATAACTCTTGGGATCAGAACTTACTTTCAGGTAGTTGTGACTTTTGGTATAAGACAAACACCTGGTGTTGATCCCATCCCTGCCCATCATTTTACTGTAGCTAAACTCCCTATAAGATGGACACCTCTCTAAGACAGGCATTTGTGTCCATCTTAGAGAGAATTGACTCTACAAAAAACTTCTGAAATGCAGCGATAGAAAGGAGAATGTAATCAAAGTACAAAAAGGACTTAATTTAGAGAATGATGTAATAAGCTAAGAGACAAATTATGTTGCTTTATTTGCTCAGAATTTATAAGTTAAATGTTTCATTAAAGCTTCATCCTCTCCCACTCAAAGACGAGGTCACATGGCAAAAGTGTGGGAAATTTGTGGGTGACAAACCCTTTGTTTAACTTGTAAGTATTTGACTGTGGTCTTGAAAAGTCTACAGTTTTCTTTTTTTTTTTCCTGTTACAGGATTCCTGTCACTGTCATCCTCAAAGCTAATTGCAGTTCAACCCAGCAACATGTTGACAGCCTCTCATGTCGAGTATCCCATGCTCCCTAGCAAGCCAAGTTATGAGGCAACTTCTGAGACCCAACTGGTTGAAGGGGAAACCTGAGCCTGCACTGCTTGGGTCATAAACAGAATTGTAAAGAGTTGTTAATTGAATACTGGGGGGGGGGGGGGGGGGGCAATGGGTGAGGGACTTGTATGAAATTGACAGGGAGAGCAGTAGCCCCAGTATTACTTCGTTTCATTTTGATATCAAATATCTGCTCACGTTTTCTGTAATAACGTTGTAATGAAACAGTTGGTACTCAAACAGTGCACCCTCTTGTTAAGCGTGGCAGTTTCTACGACTTTTAGGTGGACAACCCTGTCACTTCCATACCAGTCTCTCTTCTTGGCCTTCAAGGACAGAACAGATAATTGTACATAAAGATCATATTACCATTATTATTGTTATTGTTATTATTATTATTATTATTATTATTATTATTATTATTATTATTATTATTATTATTATTATTATTATTATAGTTTACTTTAAGGGCATCTTTTTAAGATGAAGAATTGTGTTATTTCTTTAACACAGACAGTTAAAATAAATTTTAGTACACATATTTATCTGTAGTATCCATGGTTATACTGGTAATTATCATTTCAAGCCAGCAGAGTGAGTTGAGTAAAAATACAGGTGTATGTATACAAAACAACACACTAAAATGTGTCAAAAAGGCTGTAATCAGCAGAAATTTGTGCAATATGAGGTATTTTTACAAGTTATGTTAATTTTGTTTTGTTTGGGCCTTTAGGTAAGAAATATCATGAATATTATATGGCAATGCAGTCTTGAGGTAAATCCGAGCATTGTGATTGGTTCTTTCTTGGTTGGGATTTTGCCATACCATATTTTTTTGTTTTCGAAAGCTGACAAATTCAGAATTTGCAGCTAAAGCAAGTGCCATATAATAAACTACCTGTTACTAACCTAGTTTGCTCGAGCCGTACTGGGAAATATTGGCCCTCGGTCGTTTTTGTACGGACCTCGCTGTGCTTGGTCCGTACTGCCACAACCTTGGGCCAACATTCCCCAGTACGGCCCTCTGGCTCAGTTAGAGGAAAGTATTAAAAAAATGACTGGTAAAAATGCTCAGCCGTATTAGACAACTTTCGTTTCAATAAAATGTTCATTTTACAACATTATTCTTTCCTAAAAATCGATCAAGGCAGTGTTTTCTGTACTATGCAGTCAAGAGGTAACAACTAAGACAACTGAGGGGGGAGAGGGCTATTGCTGGTCTAATATTATTGGAGTGGTGGACCAGGTGAAGTGTTTACAGTTCTTTTTCAATCACAAAGTCAAAGCTGTTATTAACCATTAAGACTGAACTGGGAAAATAACGGCCCTCTGTTTTTTCCTTGCTGTGCTTAAAGTGCCTATGAAGTAAAAATTAATTAATGCTTATTTGAAAGACTTTTACAAATAAAGAAGAATGGAATTTACCGTTTTGAAAGATCTTCTTTCATTTAGGAGATATTCACGTTTTTCTGTTATGCAAATGAGGAAAGTGATGACGTCATAAATTGTTCCACTAAAACATAGATCACAAAATCAAGGATATCTCTGAAAATATAAAGGTGATATTTTTGAAACTTGGCATCAGTAGTGACCTTCCTTAAAGGTGCAAGATGGCTCATACTATGATGTAACCATGGCAACACTCTTGGTTCCATGCTCTTTCTGTCATAAACCAAATATCTCAATTTGCAACCCTTTAAAGTGGGACAGCGGGTCCAGCTTGGAACACACAATGCCCTATTACCCTAACTCTCCTCATTAGCTTGTTGGGAGCGGATCATCTTTGGTTAAGCAAAAACTGGGGATATCAGTATTAATTAAAATAGGTATATGCAGCAAAACTATTGCCATGGCAACGGCACGGCAGGGGTCATTTTGTGTTTTTGTGGTGTACATTAATGGTGCCAAGTTTGAAGAACACAGCTCAAATATTCCAAGAGATATTCATGATTCAGTGCTTCATCTTTTTGTGGAACAATTAATGATGTCATCACTTTCCTCATTTGCATTATACAAAAACGTAAATATCTCTAAAACGAAAAAAGATATTGCAAAAAGGAAAACGCCATTCTTCTTTATTTTGAAAAGCCTTTAAAATAAACACCAATTATTTTTTACTTCATAGGCACTTAAATCCATTCTGTCAAGGGCTGATATTATCCCTGTACAGCTCTTGAGTTTAATAAGGTATATACATTTTCTCAATTAGTGTGTATTTAGAGTAGTATGTTGTATAATGAACAGCGTTCTTTCACTATTTTCGTCTCCACGTTGCTAAACTGTGGGTGTTTCCACCCAGCAATT
Organism: Meandrina meandrites; assembly: GCA_963693305.1. Lineage (NCBI taxonomy): Eukaryota > Metazoa > Cnidaria > Anthozoa > Scleractinia > Meandrinidae > Meandrina > Meandrina meandrites. Next base: position 12,520,531 of record OY855916.1, read on the forward strand.
GACTGTCAAGTTCTACAGGCCATTATATGGTCTGTCTGCAGTAAAATCTGGTTTCTAAAGGGTCAAGAACATAATATTACTTGGTTATTTTTCTTATTTATCCCAGTATTGGGGAAAATTATTTTTATTCATGTAAAGTATTGGAATATTTTGTTTATTTCATTATTTGAGACTAGCATATAGTTTGATCAAGGAATGAATCCAACGAACCACCTATTAACCCTCTTTTGAGACAACGTAGAAAGTAGTTTTCCTTTTGGTTATTTAACTTTTACAACAATTTATACTGAACTCAAACACTTTGCCTTGATTCCTGTGCATATAGATGTTCTAAATATTCTGCTCATGGGGTCGATAGATATTTTATCCTGCAGCGGATATCCTGCTCGCAGTTACGTTAGAAAAGGTTCATTTATCTGAATATGCCTTATAATAGCTGTAAACATCGCCTTGAATATTAAACTGGGATTACTATGTAATGGAGATGTTTTAGTGTCAGTCGTTTGTTTTTAACCCAGCTTGTACTTGGTCCCAGGGGAAAGGCCATATATTTCCTCTTTCATTGCTGTAATACCGAATGAAAGGTCCCCTATAAAGTATGGACACTCGGGGTCCATATCCGCTAGCGGATTTGGACCGGGTGATCCAAATCCGTTATGACACCTGCACTGGCTCAAGGCATTGGCCCAGTTCCTTGACAATAGACCCGTCAACTCGAACCGCCTACTCTACTCTTGTAAGCAACCAAGTGAGTCCACCAACATCAGAAAATAGAATTTTAAATCACGGTTTCACCATAGAAAATATACACAAAGTGTATACTTTGCCGTTCACGATAACCAAAGATTCCAAACTAATTGCCTTTCAGTATAATATTATCCACCATATCTTACCAACTAAATCAAGCCTCTTCCGAGCTGGAATTACTGAAAGTGCTGCATGCACTTTTTGCAACTCCGAAAAGCAGACAATAATCCACTTGCTCTTCCACTGTCCTGAATCTAAAGCCTTCTGGGAAAAATTCACCAGCTGGTGGTATCTAAAATTTAAGCAAGTCATTCCTTTAACAGAATGCACCATCCTTTACGGATGGCACAACAACATACAAAACAAGCAGGCACTTAATGTCACTCTCCTTATCGCCAAATACCACATCTTTTCCACAAGCTCATGTAACGGCAACTTATGTTTTGATAACTTTCTTCTTCGTCTCCAGAACAAGCTGGAAATACTAAAACAAAGCTTCATAGCTAAAAATAAACTGCATCAGTTTTTGTCTGTATGGGGTAAAATTCTTTAGTTTAATTCTTATCTGTTTTGTTTTGTGTTTTTACTTGTTAAGTGTGATTTCTAAGCAAACAATTCGCCTCTTTCGTGTTGTACTAAAAAGCGCTGAACAGACACTTTTTAATCCAAATCGTGTACTTATTGAGTTATCTATTTACTATTACTTGTTTTTTTTTTGGTTGTTAGTGTAGTGTATCGTATTGTAACTACTATGCGCAAGTTTTTGAAAATGTAATCCGAACAATGTAATTTTAAGTTTTGCATGGTATATATATTAAAAAAAAAAAAAAAAGACCCGTGCTGGAACCTTCACACATCCACTCTGGCACGATTATCTGAACTTGTATCAAGACTTTTTTTTAGTGGTCAAGTAGAGGGAATTGCTATTCCCTGCCTGTCGGAAACGTAGAGGAGGCTATCATGACGCTGTTCACTGGGCTTCACCAGTGATACATTGATGACGTTATGCTGCCGGGTGAAAATCTGGCTTTCATCTCTCGCTCCAGTTCACGCACAACATCTCTCAAACTGAGATACCTTATTGTTACTTTTTTACCGGACTTAAGTTTCGCGATTTTCAAAATATCGCGAGTTTAAGACCTGCGAAAGCTTATTTTTAACGCTTCTAACGTAACTCCAAGAGGATCGTGAACATAACTCAGGAACATAAACACGAAGAAATGCGGATGATTGAGGATAACGATGAACTGTGCGACCACGCATAGTTAGGTGCACGCGCGCCTTTCATTGCGCGCGCCTGCTTTTGAACGTTAGTTCTGACATGTTCTATTTTGGTAACACCGATGAAGGGCTAAGCCCCACGTGTGGTTCTATCTGTAAGTTTTGGCATACATTTTAATTTCACTTGTTACATAACGCCATGCAGTCAGTATTTGGACCAAACGTTTGCTCTTGTGACAAATTGTTGCCATGATTCAATTTACAGTAATGATACACTGCCTTAGAGAGTAGCGCGTGCGTTAGGTAGAGAAGAGCGCGCATCCCTAAACGTAAGAAACTTCGTTGGGATGAAGTTCAAATTTAACGTTTTCCATAGCTCGCGTGGTCAGTTCATTAATCTTCGTTAATCTTTTTTGAAGGCATCTCGACCAAGATCTGATCAACATATTTTATACTAGCTAGTGGCCGGGTGACCATGAACCGCTTAAATGAGCGTCCGTTTGAGGATCTGGCAAAACACATGCAAGGTTTACCAAAGTTTCACCACGCAGCACTTTCGGGAAAAACAGATTTACTTTACAAGTTGTTATCAGATAATCAAAGGATTATTTCCAGTGTTGATATTTATGGAAGGACAGCTCTGCACATAGCAGCTTCTCATGACTTGTATAACAGTCTCAAACTGCTGTGCAAGCATTGCTCTAAAGACAAAGAGACATTAGATCAATCGGATAGTTACGGTTACACTGCTCTTCACTACGCAGTACAAGGAGCTAACACGTACTGTGCAAAGCTGCTTCTTGATTCAGGATGTTACGTGAATCCTACCCAGCATTCTAAGTACACCCCGCTTCATCTGGCTGCCTTATATGGCTACCCTGAGCTGGTCGCTCTTCTGTGCGAGCACGGCGCTAATGTCCATGCACGGAGCTCGTCCCAGGAAACACCGTTACAAATGGCAACGCGATCTGGGATCCGAATTCGGGAAAGATTGCAGGTGAGGTATGGAGATTGAGCGGATAAGGAAACATCTCTTGTAGTCTGTTACAAATCGATATGTATGAGGCCATTTGCAACGCATGCATCTCCCAGCACGGGGGATGCATTTTGATCACTTATCTCCAAGGGTCCGCATTTTGATCACCTATCTCCAAGGCCCCATAGTCCCTTTTCCCAAGTAGTCGAAGGTTCACTTTTGATTCAGGCTTTCCGGACCTTCGGGGAGGAAAAGCAGTCGACTTTTTACGCTCGAGGTACTAATATTTTGACAGGCTTATCCATCCTACTGAGCCTCAAGTTCCAACTATTCCTTTTGTGTGCTTGCTGTGTTGTTATTTGTTGTTTTTGCTGCCACCGCCGCTGCTGCTGCACATAAAAGGTGTTTCAAACTGTTCAAGGTATTTTCGAACTCAAATTGGCCCTCGAGTCAAATTAAATTAACGGTACTTTTGCCACGTCAAAGCCATATTTTCAAAGCACCTATGTGCAACCTTTATGAGACACTACGTGTAGTCGAAGGTTTTGCGAAACACTAGCACTGTTATTTTTTATCCAAACAACTGAAACAACTCGGACTCGTTTTCTTATTGTTTTAGTAAACATTTTGAAGGATAGCTGACACTAAACTACAATTTTAGGCAAAAAAGGGTCAATGCACGTGTGATTGTGGTCTATGTTTCAGCAAAAAAAGTCAACAACTAAAAGAAAGAACGATTCATGGCTTTGCAATAGAACACGACTAGTGTCTACTGAGTATTAAAAATTCGTCAAAAAGTATCGAGACGCCCACAATACACAATACCGTAGCTCGAGTTTAAAACCAAACCCCAATATTAGCAATTCCCTCAGCAAGACAAAACTGTTGAAACACTTGGCCAAGTATTCACCAATTAGGAACCACAGATCAGTTTTTCAACCCCCTCCCCCCATTTCAATGTTGTCAATGTTGTCGTGTTGTGCAAACAAAGCCTGGCGATCCGCAAACCCCATGAAACAACACTGAGATGGGGGAGAGGGGGATAAAACACTTTTTACCCGCCTGCAAGACAAGAAACTTGCGAAAAAAGTGCTGTGTTTGTTCCAACTAGTTTTGTTCAAAATATGAAGCCTTCTTTTCTCTTGCATTTCAGGTACACTACACCACCTTAGCGCTTTTACTTAAGTTTGGCTCCAGTGCTAACGTGCGGGACAACGAAGGTATAACACCTTGCTGTGTGCAGCTGGGGCGAACGTCACATACCGTAACCATGGCAATGTAACCGCTGTTCATGTTGCACGATTTGCGGAAGTAAAATGGTTTCTCAAACAGCTTGAGAGGATTCCGCCGAGACTTGAACATCTCTGTCTATTAATTGTACGACAGAGACTGGGAACAGACCTAAAAAATAAGGCCAACCATTTGCCTCTCCCCAAGCCCCTTAAAGACAAAATACTTTTCAAATCTCTACCAAAAATGTTCTAACGGTTTGCGCGAGTATCCGCGCTTATGGCTCAAAGTTGGTTATCTTGTATAGCAAAACATATTCTCAGTTTTACAAAAAGCGTCGACTACTTATACTCTTTTTATTTTATCAGCAATCTTACAGTAAAAATTATATTCGGGAGAATACATAGCTCTAATTGCATTAATTATGAACTTCTATTTATGGGCAGTGTCAAATCACGGCACTGCCGCTTTACAAATTCAATTTTCAATTTCTAGCTTGATATAATACTTTTTGCTAAATGTTCCAACATAAGCAAGGTACAAAACGGCACTGCCGACTTACGATTCTACTTTACGAATATTTGCTTATCTAGATTACAAAAATACAAAACATTCTATGTAGGGTGTAGAAAAATATCAAGTATCAATCCTGAATGAATACTTTCTGTATAGAGTGCTTTAACCATCACTTACGACCAAATTTTCTCGTTTATTTTAATTTCTTCATGCTTGTGTTTTGAGTTGTGATTAGCTTATTACACTTCCGCCGTTGTGATTGGCTCAGACATGATTTGCTCTGTGATTAATGTGGAAAGCACTCTAAACAAAAGTCAATTCACATGGAATGTTTCTTCCTTTCTAGTTTAAGACTTAAAATATCAAATTACTTCATTCTAACTTTAATTAAGTTGACAAAGCGATTCCTACTTCCTTCTGAAGGATTGGATTTCAACGAATCTATCTACTCAAACATTTATGCGTATATATAAGAATATAAATTTCTAGATTAGTGTGCAAAAAATGTTGTGAATCAGTATACAGCTACAGTATACAGATCAATTCTGTTGCTCTGAAGGAAAGCCTGCTATTCATCCTAATAAATACTTCATTTGAAATGATACATTTATTGCTAACAACTTGCGACTGAAAATTGCAAAAATCGCTAGATTACATCAATTTAAAAATATCTAACAAAGTTTTACAATTTTAAAGTTTTACTCTTGATGTTAAAGTTATTATTTTTCTACATTATAATTGCTTTGAAAAAGAAGTAGATTCACCAAGTGTTAGGTGAACATCATGTACATACGATTTCTAGCACATTTTACAAATTAGTCGGAGGCTAAGTACAGTTCGATGAAACCCGAATAACGGTTGATAACTCATTGTACTTTTATTCTTGCTAGGCAGAAAAGCTGAGATTATTAACTGAAATCTAGTCAGACAAAATGATTACGTTTTAAAAGCTAACACTTGTACGAAGTGTTCGTTTTATGTCAACTGTTATTTAAAATTGCTGGAGACGTATTTTTACTAATGGTCAACTTGTGAGATACAGACTGATTCCTTGTTCTTCTTTTTGCATCAGTGTTTTGTTTGTAATGACGTCCTTGATGTGCTCTTCGTCAACGAAGTTATTCAAAATTACTGTAGGCATCAAACGAATCCAGATACTCACTGAGGGCAGAGTAAATAAATTCGTACTGTTCCTAGAAGAGAAACAGATTATTACATCAAAATCCAGTAGTTTAAGAATAATATTAAGTGAATGGAGAAAAGTGATGGTATACACAATCAGTTAAAGTGATGCTACTGCACAGATCAAGACAAACTAAGGAAAAAAGGTGTTTTGTTTTATCGTCACCTCACTGTTACCACCTAATACCTGGCAAACGTATTCTTTTAAAATGTCATACGGAAATCGCCGTCGTCTCTTTAAACCGTCGTTAAGGCCACAGCCGTCACGTGACCACGACGTCGAAGGAAGCTTATCTCATTAGCGAAAGGGGCTTTTGGAGTGTGGTAAGCTGGCTAATAGTAATTAGTAGAATTCTACCAGTACACTAATGCAAATGCTGCAATGTGATTGGCTGAGCTATTGCACACTATCAGCCATTAGTGTGCAGTTGCCGAAGGTCGTCCACAAAATGCGACGTTTTTATCGTTTTTCCGAAGTTTTGGAAGGAAGTTTAAATGTAAATGGATAATAAAATTCCCGAGAAGACTAAAAGAAGGACATTAGCGGTTTCTTGACTTTAAAAGCTTGAAATTATTGAAAAACGGGTGCACGCGCGTAAACAACTGCAAATTTACCAAGGACAATTCAATGCGTGCGATTTTGTTAAAACGTTAAGTTCGATAATGCGTAGGAAAATAATTAGAAACCATTATTTGCGTTTATTTCAGTCAGAATTCTACTAAAACAATTAGATTATTCGCTCTCAATTTCTATGAGGTGATAGTTGATTCGGCCTGCGGCCTCATCAACTATCACCTCATAGAAATCTCGAGCTCATAATCTAATTGTTAATTAGTATCACCCAACTAGTGGACTAATGCAAATCCTGCATTTTGATTGGCTACGCTACTAGAGGACTATTAGTAACTGTAATAGTCATCGAGTAGCGAAATTCGTGACGCTTTCTTTCGTTTTATTCCCAGATAAATCTTCTTTCAACTTGCATTTGCTAACTTTATTAATGCTTTTTCTGTCCGACTAGTTGGGTGATACAAAACAATTAGACCCTTCGCCCTCAAGGGCCACGGGTCAATAGTCCATTCGGCTTTGCCTCATGGGCTATTGTTAAATATTTTAAATATTTTGTTTATTTATATTTAACTAATTGTCAGGGGTTTCAATAAAATTTGAAGTAGGCAGCTAGTTCGAATAGAGTAGCCGACTGCATCAACAAGGTTTGAAAGGATCTTTCTCTAGTTTCTTCAATTTAGGGGAAAAAGTAGCCGACTTCTCCGAGCAAAGTAGCCGACACTTTTCGTCGGCCGTCGGTGCTTATTGAAAGCACTGAATTGTTAAATAAAACCAGAAAAAAAAAGCGAGGAGAATCGGCGAAGCGGATTGTATCGGTGCATGCACGCATCATGATTGCATTACGTATCATGATTCGGAATGATTTGTTATTTCACAAATGACGACATACCTTGGTCTGCACCATGGCGGGTCTCTGAGCTCTTAGCTGCTTGACAGTCTGGAAGACATCCACCACACCCTCGCTCTTCAATCGCTCAATCAGAATACTGAGGGCACAGAACACTCCTGTTCGACCAACTCCAGCGCTGGCAAAACAAAGACAGGAGAAAGAAAAGCAAAGTCAACAAAAGCCAAACTCAGAGCCATCTAGTTAAAAGATGCTGACGAACCATTCGGGATGCTAGCTGTGTTTGCTTCATTTGTATAATAATTTTTAAATTGAAGTCAATACGGTAAATTATGCACCGTTCGACAATTCAGAGCGATAGCCCTTTGTCAGAGTAACTCGGTGGATGATTGGGTTGTGTAAGTGTTTCTTATACGGTTTTACGGCATTGGTGGGAACATGTCTCCATGTTTTTGAGCCGTGTCTTTGCTCAAACTCCCGAAAGCAACAATGACTGGACACGAGTGAGAAATGCAAATTACTGATTTCTGTGGTTTTCCGTGATGCCGTGCTGGTCACGGAAAAGACCGCCAACAAGTACGTACTGCAAGTAAGTAGCCTGATAATAAATAAATTTGTTATTAAAAATTAGTCATGGTGTATTGCAATTCCATAGTTTTGATTGGTTTACAGGCCCTGGTAAATGAGCTCATATACCACGGAAGACAAGTATGGTACGTGTAGACTTCAGCGAGAACAGTTGGGAAGCTCAAATACTGCAATTCTTTAATGAAACAATTGTTTCACTTGAGCTTGTTGGGTACGAGATAGTTATAGCCAAGTCAGCGCTAGGCACCTTGTTTGCTATCTACCATCTCATATTCAATGCGCGCTCGTGGAATAGTTGTTAGGTTTAACTGGTATCTGTTGTGAACACACCTGCAGTGCACAGTGATCGTAGTATTTCCTGACTGCTGCTGCCATCGCTGTACTTGGCCAATAAGATCAATCAGTCCTGTGCCCGAGTCTGGAGATCCCACATCAGGCCATCCAGTGTAATGATACTGACGGACCACTCGAGATGCACTCTCCTGACACGTTCAAATACAACACAATTATAATATTATCATTCTACAACATTACGTTGCTATGAAAAACACTTGAAATCAACAAGAACAGTTTGTGCGACCGTATCCCCTATTGCTGAATGTATAATGCTCGTTTAACCCTGCTTTATAACCTCTTCAATTTGAGAAGGCCTCATCCACAGAAACCTAAGAGCTTCTGGTACTCCTTTTGTGTATTACTATTATTTAATGTTTTTTTGTAATTACTAATTTTGAAACTCTGCTCGCTTGCGGCTTCGCGTTCTAATAAACTGTTGAACTCTCCCGAGCTCAGGCGAGCCAGTTTCTTTTTCCTAAGAAACTGATGTAACAAATATTTAATTTAGTAAGAGAAGATATCAATAATTCCACTTGATAATGGCGACGTAGAGTCCCGAAGCGTCATATTTTTATAGCTTATTTTTCTTTTAAAATCAACTTAGCAAGGCCCGCAAAATACGGTGCGACTCAGAAAACAAAAGATTGCTAAAATAATAACTGTAACATGGCAGCTTTAATAACGATACCTTAGTATTGGTGAGTTTTATTTCTCTCATGGTGTAGTCATCATAAACCATCTCGTTCGTCATTTCCACCACCAAAGTTCCAATGTTCGCAGGCTGCTTTGCGGGCCAGTAACGATGAACTTTAACCTGTATGTACACACAGGATATACAAAATCAACAAAATAACTTTCTTACAAGAGAAAACAGAACAATTGTACTTCACTGAAATTGTCTTGACGCTTAGAGACCATTTCACCTAATCTCTTCCAGAAAAAAAAAACAAGTAAACAAACAAACAAACAAATAATTAGCATCAGGTGTAATTAACTTTTGGTAATAAGTTCGTTCCCGCTATTTCCAGGCTACACTAAAGCCTGCCAGCACTCTGTCTAATCTAGCAATGAATCTAGCAATGAATGGAAGCGGACATCAAGTTCGTTGGCAAACCACAGGATTTATTCAAATTGCATTATGTGTACAAAATATGCACACAGAAATATCTGTACAGTAGAGTCGGTAAACCGCAAACCAATGACCATGCAATACGCAGAATTTGAGATTACCTTGCCACTTTCTGTCTCTTTGGACAGCATAACCACTGTGGAAGACTCTTGTTCCCAGATCATGCGCCAAAAGTCGGGAATGGTGTCTGGTATAGGGGCCTGGGTGGCAATAAACGCCCTCCTTGTCATGTAGCCATCGACGAAGTTCGCGTTGATGTAGTCCGAGCCCTCTATGCCAGTGATTACACTTAGTTTGACCCGCGTGTCATCAAACGCCAACACGTTTGCATAGCGATTCTTAGTCTTGTTGTAGGCCATGTTGGCGCTTTGGAACTTGGATTGGGGGGCATTATTGCCACGTCCTAAACGGATGAATTCCTCATCCATTTCTGTTTGACCTAACAATACAGAGATACACTCTGATGTCAGAATATTAATTCTTTCTGTTGCTCTCAAATATTGATAATAGTGCTATATCTGAGGATTGGATGATAGACCGAGGAAAGTTTCCTTCTAATGCGTTTCCTTTAAATCCATTGAAATTTGGTGACTTCTACATGTAACATATGAAACAATCCTGAAAGGTACGCCAGTGCAATAAAAGAAATAGTTAAGTGCAAGTGTCGGTAACACCCCCCCCCCCCCCCCCCTACAACTCGTCTCACTCGTAGCGTGAGACCCATGGCAAGGAAGATATTAAAATCTACTTTCCGAAACATTTCGCGATCAGTTGCTTGCACAATCATGTATGTTGCAAGGTGTAAGAAGTACTTCCTGGTAATACAAGAATGTCAGATTGTAGAAGAAGCGCAGGATAGAATAAAATACATACCGCTGACTGAATTGACCTGCATGAGGTTCTTAATGTGGGCTCTAAGATCATTGGCTCGTATCTCAGTGTATCCTGAATGGATGGCCTCTAGCAGAACTTCATGAATAAAAACGTACTGTTCTTCCACTTGAACCATGATGTTTCTGTCACGCCGTAACGACATCACAAATCCGAACACCTCGACAGTCTTCTCAGCGGCTATACGCTGCAGCATGGTATCCACCACAATAAAGGTACCTGTCCTCCCGACACCAGCACTGCAGTGAACAACCTGAAAAAAAAAACAAAGCGCATGCCTCGTCAGCAACGCAGATATGTTCAGGATTTAACGCTAAATAAACAATAGCCTTTATTTGGCGCGAAAATATGCACGGATATAATCCATCAAATAGTTTTCGCGCGCGCGATTGCTCTAAACACGTCACGTGATGCAGCTAAAACTGGGAATATCAGATGACAATTATTCACCGAAGTGGAGGTGAATAGTGGTGGATATTTACCGAGCCGCGAAGTGGTGAGGTAAATATCCACCACTTTCACCGACACTGAGGTGAATAATTGTTTTAGTATACACCACACAAGTTGAATAACTAACGGCAAAAACATTACTTTCGGTACCCAAAGCGACGCGCGAAGCCACTTTGTCTCTCTTCCGCTGCTCGGAGGTGAATAGTACTTTGCTAATCACCTCCGAGTTAACCAATCAGCGCGCGCAGAAAGCCCTATTCACTTGTGTGGTATATACTAAATATTCCCTAGTTTTCGAACTTTGCGATTTACGTTCGCACGTTTAGTTTTTATCCCGAGTAAATTGTTAAAATGAATAAAACTAAACACTTTGAACGGACTAATAATATTTTGAGCGCTGACAGAATTTCTTTGACGTTTAAAAGCTTTGAGAAAAGGTCTCCCAAAATGTGGCCTTGTAAAAAATATTTGAAGGATAATAAACACAATAGCATCCATTTGGCTTCAAAAATATGCACAGATATTTGTCCTTGGACATTATCTGTTCCTCGAAGCTCACAGTTTTTCTCGAGCTTCCCTCTCGGAAAAACGCTTCTTGGAAAAGATAATGTCCACGGACAAATATCCGTGCATATTTTCGCGCCAAATGGAGGCTAATTATGTCAAATATGAAGCAACATGGAAATGTCAATAACCCAGTCAAAGATGAGGATATAAGTGTTGCAACTCCCCATCTATTGTTTGACATCTCAACTACCTTTATCAGTGATAAAAAGATATGTCACGCATTCCGAATATTAAAGGCTGATATGGTTTCTCAATAAACAAATGAAGTAACAATATGGACAAGAAAAAATGTGCGACATAAGAACTCGGGCGTCTCTAGACAGGGAGGTGCTAGCTACGTACATAGTCTCTAATTTTTTTCAAAACTGAGGAGAGCGAACGTCAAATTTTCGAACACTAAGAGGCGTAAGCACGGACTCCAACAAAACTCGTGGGCTAAATTTGCGTTCGCCGCACTCAGTATTAGAAGTGATTTGAGGATAACTTACCATAGGACCCGCATCAGGTGGGTTAGCACCAGAAGCTTTCCTTACAAACGTAAGGACTGACGTAGCGCACGTGGGCACACCGTGGTCAGGCCATATTGTGTAATGGTACTGATTCAGTATCCGCTCAGATCTGCTATTGGCTTTCTTCAGACAGAATGTGCGGATAGTAAAATCACTCAGTTCCACCGTCTGTGTTAGCGTTACTTGGATGTCGCCATAAGCCTCCCCGCCTTCTGATGGCCAGTACTGATGGCACTTAACACGACCTCGCTCTTCCAAGTTTGTTACCTGGGAGGGGATGGACAGGGAAGATTAATGATTTTATAAATTTAGTACAGATGATAGACAAATTCACTTGTGTGGTATATACTAATAATAATACTAATAATAATAATATAAAAATAACAACTTTATTTATACACGGTAAGGGTTTAAAGCTATAAGCTTATGGGGCTGTGTAGAATACCGTAATAAGAAATAGAAACAAGTATGTAATCTAGAGAAGGGTAAAATTCAAAAGTTAGACAACAAAAAGGAGACGATTTTGTGTCGAAAAGACGAAATTCCCAACAATTCCAAAATCTGAAGTCTGTTCCTACATAATTCTTTTTCGGAGATGACTACGTAGCCAGTGATAGTATGTTTCTTGGTTGTACATCTTAATTCAATTTAGAAATGACTGAAATTGCTTTTTTAACCTGAAAAAAATTTCAAGGCTACAACGGATTTGAACCCATGACCTCCACGATACCGATACGTTGCTCTACCAACTGAACTATGAAGCCTTGATACGTTGGAAGCAGGTCAATTGTATCGAATTGTAGGTCCTTTAATTTTTTTCAGGCTAAAAAAGCAATTGCTTAAATTGCCTGTTCACTGCGAATATCATTTCATGTTTCCACCGCAGTTCAGATATATATCTCTCATGTATTCAGTATGTTAATACACGTAAGCTTAGACTAGTCAGTCAATACGAACCATGACAATAGTCTTAGTCCCTTGTTCCCACACCATTCTCCAGAAGTCATCTACTGTCTCAGGGAGGGGTCCCTGAGTAGCGATGTATGCCTTCTTTTTCTGATAACCATCAAGGAAGTTAGCGTTGATGTAATCCGAGCCAGGGACACCTGTCACCGGCGCGAGATGTACTCGGCTGTGGTCGTACGAGACAATGTTGTTGTAGCGGTTCTTGTATCTGTTCTCCTGAGCTAGGGTGGCATTCCAAGTGAAGTCTGCGGAAGGACGGAGGGCACTGTACTCTTGAGAGAACAAAAGATCGCCGTTGGCGTGTAGACGTCGCACGTGGCCTTCAAATTCCTCCACAGGTATCGCCTCTCCTGGGTTGTGGTTAGGGTTGTCTATATATTGGTAAATAACTGTCAATATTACAATTCATGTGACTGATAACTATGATCATTATAAGGTCAGATAGAACAAGCAGCTATCCACCAAGCTTTTTCCTTTCAGCTACTTACAGCTTTCGTTTTCCTGTACACAGTATAATAAATTCCCAGGTGAAACTTAAAAAAATAAAAAAATAAATGTTCAATTTAGCACCAGGTGGGCGTGGTCTCACCGACGTATAACAGAGGGCACTCATACGAGCAGGAAGCGCCTACTAACGTGAATGATCTGATAAAAGCCCACTCTCAAATAAACGCCTCGTATCTAATATACGCCCCCCTGTATACTTTGTATCAGACGCTCCCCTCTAATAGACGCCCTGTGTCTAATAGACGCTCCCATCCCCAAAGAATCGCCTCAAAAACAGCATACGCTGGATAGCAATGGCTTGCAAATTGCATCTTGTTCATTCTCAACTTTAAAGTTACGGATAGTGCTCTTTGTAGTTTTATCTTCTTATTTCTGTAATCAACATGTCGGCAACTTTCTTTCGGTCTGTCGCAACTCGGTTACATCCAGGAGCGACGAGACCAACTTCACGTTTTCCACAAAGTTTGACAGTGAGGAAATTCGTTAGCGCAGATAAGATCAGTCTCCTACTCACAAACTAAAGACGCCGCATATCAACTTAACGCCTCCCCCTTCCTAAGACCCCTAAAATTGCAAAACATCCCGGGCGTTTATTAGATTACGGAATTCGCCTTGCAACTTCGTCGCAAGTACAGGTTGGAACGCCCTAGGTAGCCGGGGAACAACAAGTTTCGTTTCGAAAACGAACCGAAATATTCACGATTGTCACGATTGCCAAATCAGGGAACAGTACGAGTAGCCGAAAGTTGCCTTATAACATTGCTGACATGCCTCCAGGATGAAAAGCACGATGAACACATCGCGGCTTGCAGGTTACTCTCTTAAATGATAACAGAAACTCAAAGGAGGTTGAAACCCTTATGGGCTTCTGATGATAAATGGCAAGTAAATTTCTCGTGTTCGAGTATAAAGTGCCAATTTAACAACGTATCTTTCCAATGCTTAAATTGGCACTTTAAAACTCGAACATGAAAACTTTATTTTATACCTTTTTATACTCTCTTAAACGGTCAGCCAAAATTATTTTTTTTGTGATAGACAACTTTCTCTTCCAATTCTCGACAGGTTATAAAAAGATGAACAAAACAATCAATGTGGGAAGTTTGAAATTTTCCAATTTTTCTGTGCACGAGGAATAGAACCCTGTCATGTTGCGGCCGTTAGGCCAGTGCAAATGTGAACGATAAATGATTAGACTCACTTTTAGGAATGTTACAAGTTGAACCAGTTAGCTTAACACATGCACTTAATATTTGGCATCGAAAATTGCATTTCAGGGATTTATTTGGGTTATTTTAGACAAACAGACCCTGCAGCCATATTCAGTAAAGAAGCCCGAATTTTTAAGATTCAGGGTGATCTTTTAGATAGCTTATCTCCGCAGCGAAATCGGTGACTCACCACTCTTTTTTACATTTCTAACACTGATGAGTAGCTTACAATCTCAGGGGTAAAAGCTTTAGAAAAAGTTCAATGGAAATTTTTGTGCGAACGTCAGTATGGACAGAGTACAACTCACCGAAAGCGCCCGAGCCTCGTCCCCGGATCCTGTCTGTTAAAGTCCTGTGGCGGGGTCGAGGCTTCAGACCAATCTCTTCATCTTCTCCATTGCTAGCACTATTTTGTCGTCGACGATAAAAGAAAATACCAGCTGCAATAACCGCAACTACAACCACTAGAGCTACAACTATGCCCACGATTAATCCCGTGTTGTCCTTGTTGGTTTTAAACTCAATAATTCCCTCATTTTCATAGTCGCCATCTTCGGCAAAAGATCGCTGAAATACAGCGTATTTTACGCCGTCGTCAAGCTTTCCATTTAGATACTCGGTGTAAGCTGAAAGAACAAAAAACGAAAACAAAAATGTAACAAGACGCATATTTGCGTTAACTGGGGCTTTTTTAGAACATTTTGACACTTTTTGTTCATGTCGTTTTACGTTAACGCAATATAGACGATTTAGGGCCTCTTCATATGAGCCCGTTTGACCGTGCTGGCCCGGTTTCTGAGATCTCGCCTCACTCCTATTTCCTTTGTAAAAATTTCGATGTGTTCATATGAGAAAGCGGGCCAGCCCGGTTACCGAGATTTCGCTTTCTACTACCGAGATCTCGGCCGTTTCAATCGCCCTTTATAATCGTCGTTGAAAATCGTCCCGCGCTTTGATAGAAAGTTTTCTCTGCGCGCGCAGTGTCGTGAATATGCTCATTAAAGTCATAACGTCGCGCGTACGTGTTCAAGACATGACTGCGAATTGCGACAGAACGTAAAAAATAAGAAGGCCGGAATTTCAACTCGGCGTTTCCTTTAATTGGAAAGCCCGAGTAATTACGAGCAATCTTCGATCCTGAATATAGGCTAAACCATGGTTTGAATTGAGTGAGTGCTGGCGAAGGGGTATAAAACAGTGGGAATTGAATTGAGCATTGAACAGGCTTAGAAAACTTTTTCAACTTTTGAGGGGGTGCAGAGTAGGCTCTCGCTGGATGAGTTATAAAAATTACTACAGCAAGTAGTGTTTTTGAAAATGGCCCAACCGTAGTTCGCGCCAAATAACGACGAAAACGGTAAATTACTCTAAAAAGCAAATGAAATGGTTTGAAATTTAATCACAACTATAACAAAATTCTCGAATCTGATTGGTTCTTAGCACGCCCTATTTTTTACCAAATTGGAGCGCGCGCGGCTAAAGTGTCCAATAACAAAGTGTCCAATAACAAGGTGTCCAATAACAAAGTTCGCGTGCTGCACATGCGCGCGCTCTTTATTTGGTTTCTTGTTGTGACTAAATACTTCTTGATATTCCTAAAACGTTCAGCTTCAAGAATGGCTTTTTTGCCTTAGTGATGATAAGTCCTTAGTAGGCTTCGCTTTATCTAAATTTTTTCTCGAATTTTGTTATACTTATGATTAATTGGTAACAGGACTTTGTGTCGTCCAATTCTGTCTGTAATCATACTCGTGATTAAGGTGGCTTACTACAGTATTTAAGAGACTCAAGAGCGCGCGCTACGATTTTCTGCCTGTCGTCAATATTGCTCGCGCGGATAAAAATTGCGCGAGCAACTCTAAAAAAGCACAAACAAGTTTCAGCACTTAAATCGCGTTAAACCAAATTGAAATTTCCATATACTTTCAGAAATGTTTTATTACCTAGGACTGAAAAGAGTTAAGACCAGGAAGGTTGATAAATAGCCCGGTAGAGGAGTTCTAATTTTGTCTTTCTTTATCGCACGCGATGCATTGCGTCACACGAGCGCGCGCTAAATGAAAAGGCATACGCAATTCGGATCCTGTCGGAGGTTGTGCAAACTTTTTTTTTGACATCAAATTACTCAAAAACCTACCGTACGACCCATAATGAAATTTTCACAAATTATTCATAGGGTTGAAACATGTCCGCGGCCAAAATTTAAGAAAAATCTGTAAGACCGATTTCGAGCTATTTTTAAAATAGCGAAAATACGACATTTTCCTATTTTTCGAAAAATCTATCTTACAGATTTTTGTTTATTTTTGCATGAGTGTTCAATCAAAGGTAATTTTTAATTTATGAAATTTTGAGGTAGGGTCATACGGGTAGATTTTGAGTAAAACGCTATGGAAACTGCTAGTGCCCAGTCCCCTCTTAAGCACTCGGTTGCTTATTTTGGCTATCCTTAGCACCTATATGGTTGGAATGTCGCATATGATGGTTGTATACTGTAACAAACAGTAATTAGAGACAGGGAAAAACATTTTTGAGCATTTAAAAAAAAAAGTTCAAAGTTGGGCAATTTTATCCCTCAAAACTGTAGTACGCGGTCGTCCGATTTTGTTAATCACTCGTATGATTACAGACCGAATTGGACTCCACTCAGTCCTATTACCATTACTTACGATGTAATTTTTCATTCTGGTTCTCTTAAGGCAAAAAACCTTTTGATGCACGACGCCGACTGAATTTAGTAACGAAATGACCACTATCTAATGTGATAGATTTAAATGTAAAGTTTTATATTTGCCCTTGTTCAGCGTGGGACCTAATAATGTTGGTGCATCTCAAAGTACTCACTCGCTCTACGCTTTCTTTTAGCCTCAGTTACACCATCTCTTGAATATTTCTTTCCATCTCCAACAGGAAACTTTGTCCTTGGCTCATCGTTGGCAAACTCAGCCGTAATATAAGGCTCTCCTTCTACTTGGTCATCGTACGTTCGCGTGACTGTAACATATTTCGCATCTGATGATTTGCCTGGGTTTTGTCCTTCCTTCAATGGAGTGACGATCATTTGATAATAGCTAAAAAAGCATAACAAGGAATTGGAAAAAAGCAACAAGTTCATTGTAGGTCTTGAAAGTTCCAAACATCTGTAACATCTTACAAAACAAAACAAAAACGAATGGACCGTGGCAAAGCTTAGCTCTAAAATCGCCAACAAACACAGCGCAGGTAGGTAAAATCGGCATTACAGGGAACTGAATACTGACCGGACTCGTTTGCCGTTACTCAACGATTCCTTGGTTATAAAGGCGACAGACACTTCTGTTGTTCCAACGTCGTCTGGAGAAGTCGTCGGAGGTGTAGGCGGGTCTGAAACAAACAATATTGGAATATAAGAAGTTGGATGAGCCGAATCTAGGGATGATCATTTCCTCTGGAGTAAACGGCGTTCCTTGGTTAAAAGGTAAATAAGAGTTTGCTGTTTGTCCGAGCAGGCAACTAATTTACCTGATTCGCACTTGCCCGCAGACCCTGTACAATAATATTGTGGGATAAGTTTCTGCTTGAAGGAGGATGAATCAAATCCAGTCTTGTCCAATCTTAAATAAACTATTATTTTGAGTTTTCCAACGATTTAAACATAATTTTGTATATTGTTCGTATGTGCTGTTGAATTTATGATTAATTCACTGATTATTTACAGTGTTCAGTATTAGTTATATTGGTGTTAAAATCGTAAAATAATCTGAATAATGTCAATGGCTTTAGTTCTAAATGGCTTGTTCTGTAAAAAAAGATAGTAAGAACACGTTCTAAAATCGACTGGGATATTCTAACATGGCGATATTTGGCAATAATTAGCTACTTTAGTGTACATGATTTGTATGGGTAATCAAACGGTGACGAGTTAAGGTGGTGGCAAACAAGGACACAAGGTTGCGGACACATTGTTGCTCATGATTGTTTCTATGCTGCGCAAACAGGGAAACATTTGTTGCGGACACAAAATGTTTCTGAAAGAAATTAGAAACATTTTAGTAGTAATAGGTCAGCAGAATTAAGCCCCGTTGGTGGATGCCCTTTGGATTCCCTCCTAAAAGTGGATTCCCTTCATTACATATGCAGGATTCCCTCACAAAAAAAAAAGTGGATTCCCTTCATTACATATGCAGGATTCCCTCGACAAGGTGCCTTCCTCCATACTAATGAAGGTATTCCCGCTGCATACTAATAAAGTGCCTTCCTCCATACTAATGAGCGTCCCTCTTACACAATGAGAACAATAGGCTTGCCCAGACTTGATCGCTCTATTCACACCCTGATTGGATCTTAAGATTTATATTATCTGTTCAAAATAAAAAGCGGGTTGATATCGAAAGTGCTATCGTTCTTGCAACCGCTTTGCTTCATTTAAACAATGGTATAGACTCAATATGCTTAAGTGAACTCAATTATAAACAAAGCATGACCAATCGAACTAATCCTTTCACAAACGAAAAATAAAACAATAGCGTGTATGCGCTTCGGTGACCTTAAATTAACCTCCTCGGTTTTAAGCACGAAAGCGAATTGCTGCGAAAGTAACATTAATACTAAACACACAAATAGTATATCAAGCAAAACCTTTATTTTTGGACTTTGAAATGCAATTTTGGATTCCGGCTGCATACTATTAAGTGTCTAGTCGCTTCTTTTTACAACAATTAAACAATAGACCTACCATCGAAACGAATCATTATTCACAAACGAAAACTATATATGCGCTTCATTGACCCTGAACGTAAACATTGCAAGTGCGAAGCGAATTGCCGCGAATAATAAACACACACAGGTTATAACTCAAGCAAAAATTTTTATTTCATCAAAAACACAACCTTACAAGACAAAAGTCAGCAGTTTCATATAGCGAAAAACACGTTTAACTGTTCCCAACTTTATTTTCTTTCTCGCTGGCTCTAGTTTCTTCAAGAAATGTAAATATTCCAACCATATAATAAATTCAAACTTACTCGCTCTAACCTTAGAGTTATTACAACTCTGGTCTGAACATGAGTAATGGAAGAAAAGTGCTACACCAGTGTTGTTATACAGTCATGTTTCTAGTAAAATTTTATGGCAGAGAAAGACATCAACAGCTGATCTCTTTTCAAATAGGTTTATTGATAACAAAGCCACGATTAAATGTGCACAGACAGGGTTCGCTTAGTTTTCGGGAACGGGTTGTTTGACAAACAATCGATTGAGTAGGAATTTCCGTCGATTCCAGCCAATCATATCCTTCTGAGTCTTTGAGATCCTGTCTTGTTTGCATCACTTTACGGAATGTAGAATCCTTTTTCATCGCATGCATCCATTTTAAATACTCCAAGAATACTATTCTCAACTCCTTTCTATATACAGGGAGCAAAGCGTTCTCAGCCTTAAGAGGGAGTCTCTCTAATTTTCGACCGGTCGGTTCCGGATCGAAAAATCAAATCGCCTGATTTTTTGTGAGGTGAAAGGCCTTCATGCCAAAGTAACAAAACCACAATCTTTTTGGTTCTTGGCTTAAGCTTTTTTCCGCTAGAGCTAAAAATAATTTTGACCGAATTTTGCTCGCGCGCGACCGAAAATCAAGACGATTGTTTACCTTTTTTAAGCGATCGGTGCAAAGCAAGGATAAACTGTACCGCCATAATTTTTACATAGCAAGAAAGATCTACTTCTATTTTATGAGCTGTAGGAGTTTCAAGCAATTTGAAGTTAATCTACAGGCATTCTGTGATATTACTCACCCCTACGTTAGGAGGCTCGACGGACAACCCGAAAATTGGTCATTTTGTGGACCTCTTTTCTCAGCTGGCGGATAAAATCAAAACATGGCAGTTACATCAATGTAAAGTCTTAACCTTCTCCTACACGAATATGTAAAAAAATATTGTCTATAACGCCTTTCCTGTAAATGTCGAGGGGATAATTTTTCCTAATTTTGAGAAATTATCAAAAACAACACCAAATCGCTAATTGTTTAAAATTTGAATACCTTGGACCAATACCGGTCTTACATCAAAGAAAAGTAAACTAAAACATTAGGGAATAGAAATAAAAAGCCATATTCAATAGTGTTTTCAATTTTTAGTTCGCCGTTTCATTTTATTGGGAGGAGAGTGACCATCGGCTCATTAAATATTCACCGAACAGTGAAATTCGATCCAAACCAGAACTGTCAAATTTCATATCGCACTGGCCGTCTTAATTTCACTGAATCTCGTTTCAAATCACATTTGTACGCAAAACGAATATCCTGAAAATGCTATTTTGTTGTTGTGTTTAAGTTTAAGCCAAATCTGAGCTTTGAATACGCACTTAGAATACAAACGGAGTTCACTCACGATTTACTCGACCACTGTCAACACTGAATCGAAATTCATTTTCTCTGATTGTTGGACTATAAATTGACTTAGTTTACCTGAGTTCCAAAAGGCTTTTTCCCTTTTTCTTTTGACTTTTTCTGTTGGTGATGCATTAAATAACCGGTACAATTAGGAGCTTTGATTCAATCAACGAGCTGCCAGTCCGGTCCTGGCCCTATCTGTCACGCAACGCTATGGGGTGAAACAAGACCACTCTTGCAAATGAAGCTCATTGAGAATATCAGTTTTCATCATCGTTTAAAATGTTGCCTCGAATCCTTAGAACAAAGCTGTCTAGAAAATATTCTAGAAGTGCACAGGACAGAAAAACACTAATTTTTGCTTGTTTTATTTGTAATTATTTGGTGTAGTCAGAGCTATGAATGTACTGCGGAAATTTGGATGTAGTGTGCATTTTGGAACAAGGATTGCATTATTATAAGGGACCAATATAAAGAGGGTATAGAAAGTTTGAGAAGTCTGAAGAGATGAGTGGTGGTGGAGTGTGCTTGTAGTGTAGTATGTTGCAAGTTTTGTGAGATAGATATTCAACACCTTTTTGGGTTTAATTCAGAATAGCCAGCCATATTTGCAAGAGAAGAAAATGTTGCTTATACAGTCTTGAAGTCATAATAAGGTTATCCAAAAAGTAAATAACCGTTAGCAGTGCCAAAGCAAGAAATGTAATGCTGGGCAATGAAGCTTTTTCGTACCTTTGTTCTATCCGTTGGTTGATGCTATGTGTAATATATGTGTATACTATGACTGACATAACTATTATTTTAACTGTGTTTAAGGGACCGGTCATTATTTATCATCTGGAGCGGGGAGGGGGGGGGGGGGAGTGGTGCGGGGGATTTTTATTGCTACACCGTAGCATTCACCTGATCTCCCCATAAAGTATATAGCATTTGAATGATCCCCCCTCATTGGAAGCTTTCATGATCCCCGCCCCCTCCTTTCCAAGCCACCACAAAATATCAAGTTCATTGCAAGTGCGGATGGCAGTAAACTGTCAAGGACGCTTTGAATTGCGCAGCCGATTTGTTATCATTCACCGACAGCAATCGAAAGGTTCTATATCATAATGTAGAGAACACCATACCAAAAAACTGTTCGCAAGTGATGAGCTGGAATATTTTCAGAAAGCTCAAGAGCGAGTAATGGTGCTCTACGAAGAACTGCAGAGAGCCTCAAATAAGTTTACAACATCTCTAATGAATTGAACCTGAAGAGGAAGTTTCTATTTGGCATGGAGAAAGATCAACAATCGTGACTGTTGCTGTTGTTGTTGTTTTCAATAATATCGCACCGTTCGGCCGCGTTGAACAAACATTTCCATTGGCTCTTAATAAAATGCCTCTTTAAAGAATTTGACATATGGAACTTTAACATTTGAAATACAGAACTTAAACAATTTCAAGCCATTGCACAACGATTATTTATGTGATGAGATCGTGCCTGGATAAGAGCACGCAGAAGCCAAAACATAACAATAGCATAAAAGGAGGCGATCAATTGGCACGGTTCAAGTTATTTACGGCGATCCCACCGCCACATGAAATTCTCAGACTTTTTTCTGGTCCCCCCCCCCCCCCCCCCCCCCCCCCCTTCACCCTCTTCACTGTCAATTACGGCTGATCCCTCCTTCATTCTCAGTTCAGAAAACTATGTGGTCCCCTCCAACGTGCTCCAGTTTTCGTCTGGATTATTCAATAAGAATTTATTTTGACCTACTCAGTGCGGGATCCAAACTTGGATACAATTAAGGTGGTGGTATTGAAAAAATAACCGCTAATGCTGTCATAAAATAGCACTGCCTTGGTCCTACGATCATCAAAAAACCGGTTATTTCATCTACTTATTTGCGTACAAGCCGGTGGCCAAAAACTTAAAAGTTACCTTACTGAAAGATTAAATCGCCTGCTAGCCTGCGTAGCTGGCGGGATTTCGCGAGCGAGTGTTTT
This sequence comes from Meandrina meandrites, assembly GCA_963693305.1. Classification (NCBI taxonomy): domain Eukaryota; kingdom Metazoa; phylum Cnidaria; class Anthozoa; order Scleractinia; family Meandrinidae; genus Meandrina; species Meandrina meandrites. Next base: position 12,543,328 of record OY855916.1, read on the forward strand.
TTCTAGTGGCCGCATGCTTTGGTCTTGGCCGCCAAGCAGCGAGGGGTTTGGTGGTTTGGTGAGGAGTCAAGTTGAGATCACTCGCGGCTCGGCCGCTCAGCGACGCGGGCTTCACCCGCACGAGAAAAATTCACTTGTGCCCACTAATCCCACCAGGTGCGCAGGCTAATCGCCTCCCTCACTATCCCCTCCATGGGATCCGCCAATGCTACCAATTAGCTGCAACTTTAAATCAGGCAGGATCACCCGGGATAAAGCAACAGCTGTTAAATATCTTATAAGATTAAATTTAGAAATACAGTTAACAATAAAGATTAGCGAAAAAACTGAGGAACGACGTTTCGGTGTCATCCTGGCACCATTTTCAAGTTAAAAAATTATTTGAACGAAAAGTAACTAATTTATACCAATGGTGGAGGTGCGAAATTGAATAAATTAAGATTAAAAATAGCTGTTCACTGTTCATGTTCATTCCAGTGAGGTGTCAAACACTGGTAATGAGTGCAGTGTCTGTTCAATGCCTAAACAAATACTTTTGCGCGAATGGAGTCTGACTGAGTGTTAAGGCTTGGTTTCTTCTTGCGAATCCACAACATTTCGTGGATCAAGCAATCGAACTTTCCCTGACATTTCTTTAGGATCTTAAAGTTGTTAGTCAGGTCAACTCGGTGTTCAATATCGCTTTGTTTTAAAACAAGTCCCACCAAATAGGAACTTTCAAAAATAACCCAATATCTGTATAAATACAAATGCTGTCGGTGAGATATAGATACGCGATTCCATTCCTATTTGCAGGAGTGACCAAGGATACTTACTTGTTAAAATTTGTTTCATCAGTACTTATCCAGTGGATAGGGTTATCCACTGTTTGAAAAACTAGGCCCAGACTTATAAGATATATTTACTGGGGGAGGGGATCTCCCTATAGTCACTATAGTAAAGTACGTTCTATTTTATAAGAATCGTTTTTATAAGAACGTCGAGGCTGAAAAAGGACAAAAATTAAAAACATCCTTAGAACGTACCCAAGGCTGAAATTTGGCTACGAACAAATTTTATACTTTTCTATTCGTTGTAAGTGACAAATATGTGTTTACACTAAATGAAGAATCAAGTCGTGAATCTTTAATCAAATAAGACCTAGAACAAACATTGTATTCACCCATGAACGTGACGTGAACATGTACATATCAGTTTAAATAAAACTATTTTCACAGGGGCGGATCTAGGGGAGGGTGCAGGCGGTGCGGGGAGGCTTTCTAATACAACTGGCATTCTGCAAACAAAAAAATATCTGCACCCCTCCTTAGAAAAATCCTTGGTCTGCTCCTGTTTAAGAACATTTTAGGCTTAAATCATCGAAAACGTTCGGACAAAAATGAGAAGTTCTCTCCCAGAAGGGATACCTTTTTCAGGCTGCAGCTTTATAAAAAGGTAAGGTTTTTTTATGAGTTGAAGTAGACAAAAGGATAAAATTTAGGTATTTGAAAGGACCTTTCAAAAATATCTCGAACACAGCCACCGAAAGGGTAAACGTGAATTTAAGTGACATTTTAAGAGGTCCAAAGAAGGGATAGAAGATAGAAGAAGTTGACCCCAACGTAAGAGCACCTGGTGTACCCCCGTTTTAAGTATTTTAAGGGGATTGGACCTCATGTGCAAGAAAATTATGAGTACTCCCTAACCCTGGGCAATTTCACCGCTGAGTGTTGCGTGACAGATAGGGCCAGAACCGGAGTGGTAGTTCGTTCATTGAATCAAAGCTCCAAATTGCACCGGTCATTTAAATGCATCACCAACAGAAAAAGTCAAAAGAAAAAGGGAAAAAGCCTTTTGGGACTCAGGTAAACTAAGTCAATTTATAGTCCAACAATCAGAGAAAATGAATTTCGATTCAGTGTTGACAGTGGTCGAGTAAATCGTGAGTGAACTCCGTTTGTATTCTAAGTGCGTATTCAAAGCTCAAATTTGGCTTAAATTTAAACACAACAACAAAATAGCATTTTCAGGATATTCGTTTTGCGTACAAATGTGATTTGAAACGAGATTCAATGAAATTAAGACGACCAGTGCGATATGAAATTTGACAGTTCTGGTTTGGATCGAATTTCACTGTTCGGTGAATATTTAATGAGCCGATGGTCACTCTCCTCCCAATAAAATGAAACGGCGAACTAAAAATTGAAAACACTATTGAATATGGCTTTTTATTTCTATTCCCTAATGTTTTAGTTTACTTTTCTTTGATGTAAGACCGGTATTGGTCCAAGGTATTCAAATTTTAAACAATTAGCGATTTGGTGTTGTTTTTGATAATTTCTCAAAATTAGGAAAAATTATCCCCTCGACATTTACAGGAAAGGCGTTATAGACAATATTTTTTTACATATTCGTGTAGGAGAAGGTTAAGACTTTACATTGATGTAACTGCCATGTTTTGATTTTATCCGCCAGCTGAGAAAAGAGGTCCACAAAATGACCAATTTTCGGGTTGTCCGTCGAGCCTCCTAACGTAGGGGTGAGTAATATCATAGAATGCCTAAAGATTAACTTCAAATTGCTTGAAACTCCTACAGCTCATAAAATAGAAGTAGATCTTTCTTGCTATGTAAAAATTATGGCGGTACAGTTTATCCTTGCTTTGCACCGATCGCTTAAAAAAGGTAAACAATCGTCTTGATTTTCGGTCGCGCGCAAGCAAAATTCGGTCAAAATTATTTTTAGCTCTAGCGGAAAAAAGCTTAAGCCAAGAACCAAAAAGATTACGGTTTTGTTACTTTGGCATGAAGGCCTTTCACCTCACAAAAAATCAGGCGATTTGATTTTTCGATCCGGAACCGACCGGTCGAAAATTAGAGAGACTCCCTCTTAATGCGGGCCACTTCAGACGAATCTCCCTTTTGTTCATACTCGTTTATTAGAGCTTCGAGCTGGGCTTCATGGCGATCACTTGCTTCATCTTGAATGCGTGACCAAGGGTCTATATGCTCCTCTTCCTCTTGGGATGATTCCATTTCTTCGCTAGATGTAGAGCTTTGAGATGAGTGTTCACTTTCAATGTCATCGTCATCATCTTCAAAATTTCCATATCCTTTTTGAACGAAATGATTGTAATTGCTGGACATTGTGATTCGAACAGACTATGAACAGACTAAACTGCAAGCAGCGCTGCACTTCTTTTATAGGTATCGATGGAGGTATGGTTACAAAGCACAACAGTAAAAATCCCTCGACCACCACTACCACCACCGCCATAATATTATACCCTCGCTGTATCCTTCCTGTACCCTTCCTGTACCCCTCCTGTACCCTTCCTGTACCCCTCCTATACCCTTCCTGTACCCCTCCTCTACCCCTCCTATACCCTTCCTGTACCCTTCCTGTACCCATCCTGTACCCCTTCTGTACCCCTCCTGTACCCTTTCTGTACCCTTCCTGTACCCCTCCTGTACCCTTTCTGTACCCCTCCTGTACCCTTCCTGTACCCCTCCTGTACCCCTCCTGTACCCCTCCTGTGCCCCTGAATTCTCCTAAGTACTCCCCACCATTGTATATAACTATAGCTCATTAAATGATTGTAAAATTAAACAATGTATTATTGATGAAACAGAAGTATATTTCACATTGGAACCAAACCCTACAAAACTCGCCAAAACTTAGTTCTTATAACACTATTAAAAAGATAATTATAACCCTTCTTCCTACTTGGATTTAACAAGAAGGAACTATCTAAGAAAAACTTTAGTAAAACTGAGGTAGATACGACAATATACCTCGAAATGAAAGACTATACAACTTCTGCAGCGGCATCCCTTGACAGATTAATAAATTCGCATATATCAATCTTCCGAAAACTCGTCACTCGATAATCAAACTAACAATATGGTTACTGCGCCTTCCCTCAACAAAACTTTTGCCTTGTTTTATAAATTTTGTTTATTTTAAGGGCCACAAGGGCCACAAGGGCCATTTTTAGCGCTGTTTTTTCCCCAAGGGTGCGCGTGAGAATCTCGCGTGAAGTTCGTGCGCGCGTGGCTACACAGAAAGTAAGCCAGGTTTAAATCAAACGGTATTTATTTACAAAATACTATGTACAAATGACATTCTTTAAAACTTTGAAGTCTTCAAAATATTTACAATGTATATTTATAATTTAAAGAAAGCGAAAAACTATATACAAGAACTCTGAAAACTATTTGCAAACAAAACTTAAATATCTAAAGGCAAGGTGCTAACACCATGAACCAACACTTTCCGCTTAGGATAAAAATAGGAAAACGCATCTCGAACTTGAGTATAAGTATACATGGTATTGTTGACAACACGAAAACCGCGATTAATACCAGAACTATTTTGTTTTGTCAGTAAAACATTCAAATACTTGTCCTTGTTGATGTCGTTACATTTCTTGTTCACACCTTTACAAGAACATTGTTTAATTTTACAATCATTTAATGAGCTATAGCTATATACAATGGTGGGGAGTACTTAGGAGAATTCAGGGGCACAGGAGGAGTACAGGAGGGGTACAGAAAGGGTACAGGAGGGGTACAGGAAGGGTACAGAAAGGGTACAGGAGGGGTACAGGAAGGGTACAGGAGGGGTACAGGATGGGTACAGGAAGGGTATTGGAGGGGTACAGGAAGGGTACAGGGGGGGTACAGGAAGGGTACAGGAGGGGTACAGGAAGGATACAGCGAGGGTATAATATTATGGCGGTGGTGGTAGTGGTGGTCGAGGGGTTTTTACTGTTGTGCTTTGTAACCATACCTCCATCGATACCTATAAAAGAAGTGCAGCGCTGCTTGCATTTTAGTCTGTTCATAGTCTGTTCGAATCACAATGTCCAGCAATTACAATCATTTCGTTCAAAAAGGATATGGAAATTTTGAAGATGATGACGATGACATTGAAAGTGAACACTCATCTCAAAGCTCTACATCTAGCGAAGAAATGGAATCATCCCAAGAGGAAGAGGAGCATATAGACCCTTGGTCACGCATTCAAGATGAAGCAAGTGATCGCCATGAAGCTCAGCTCGAAGCTCTAATAAACGAGTATGAACAAAAGGGAGATTCGTCTGAAGTGGCCCGCATTAAGGCTGAGAACGCTTTGCTCCCTGTATATAGAAAGGAGTTGAGAATAGTATTCTTGGAGTATTTAAAATGGATGCATGCGATGAAAAAGGATTCTACATTCCGTAAAGTGATGCAAACAAGACAGGATCTCAAAGACTCAGAAGGATATGATTGGCTGGAATCGACGGAACTTGCTGTCGATAAGCGGAAATTCCTACTCAATCGATTGTTTGTCAAACAACCCGTTCCCGAAAACTAAGCGAACCCTGTCTGTGCACATTTAATCGTGGCTTTGTTATCAATAAACCTATTTGAAAAGAGATCAGCTGTTGATGTCTTTCTCTGCCATAAAATTTTACTAGAAACATGACTGTATAACAACACTGGTGTAGCACTTTTCTTCCATTACTCATGTTCAGACCAGAGTTGTAATAACTCTAAGGTTAGAGCGAGTAAGTTTGAATTTATTATATGGTTGGAATATTTACATTTCTTGAAGAAACTAGAGCCAGCGAGAAAGAAAATAAAGTTGGGAACAGTTAAACGTGTTTTTCGCTATATGAAACTGCTGACTTTTGTCTTGTAAGGTTGTGTTTTTGATGAAATAAAAATTTTTGCTTGAGTTATAACCTGTGTGTGTTTATTATTCGCGGCAATTCGCTTCGCACTTGCAATGTTTACGTTCAGGGTCAATGAAGCGCATATATAGTTTTCGTTTGTGAATAATGATTCGTTTCGATGGTAGGTCTATTGTTTAATTGTTGTGAAAAGAAGCGACTAGACACTTAATAGTATGCAGCCGGAATCCAAAATTGCATTTCAAAGTCCAAAAATAAAGGTTTTGCTTGATATACTATTTGTGTGTTTAGTATTAATGTTACTTTCGCAGCAATTCGCTTTCGTGCTTAAAACCGAGGAGGTTAATTTAAGGTCACCGAAGCGCATACACGCTATTGTTTTATTTTTCGTTTGTGAAAGGATTAGTTCGATTGGTCATGCTTTGTTTATAATTGAGTTCACTTAAGCATATTGAGTCTATACCATTGTTTAAATGAAGCAAAGCGGTTGCAAGAACGATAGCACTTTCGATATCAACCCGCTTTTTATTTTGAACAGATAATATAAATCTTAAGATCCAATCAGGGTGTGAATAGAGCGATCAAGTCTGGGCAAGCCTATTGTTCTCATTGTGTAAGAGGGACGCTCATTAGTATGGAGGAAGGCACTTTATTAGTATGCAGCGGGAATACCTTCATTAGTATGGAGGAAGGCACCTTGTTGAGGGAATCCTGCATATGTAATGAAGGGAATCCACTTTTTTTTTTGTGAGGGAATCCTGCATATGTAATGAAGGGAATCCACTTTTAGGAGGGAATCCAAAGGGCATCCACCAACGGGGCTTAATTCTGCTGACCTATTACTACTCATTTTTACGACTGTTTTTGCGTATGCAAAACGGGAGTTATGGAAGGGGTGGCGATTTCATAGTTAATTATTATTTGAAGCCATCCTTCCTTCACTCCTTCAGTCGATCATCTGTAAACAAAAGGCCGTTGACAGATGGTTGGCAGACCTACATGTAACGCCACTCTCAGTTTGACGTTGCGGTTTATTAAGACCGATGACAGACCACTGTACTTTACGCCCTAATGGTTTTGTTTTGATGGGTATGTGATGATAATTTGAAAATCGATTGTGAATATATTTTATTTTTATTTTACCTTAAATCAGGTGTATGTTGTTTCTGCCCTATTGAAAAATCAACAGAATTTTCTTAAGTTTGCATGTGACGCACGGTGAAAGCGAAATTGAAAGCGAAGTTTGTGTAATCGCTAGCTGACAGAAGATTATCAGTGTCACGCGACAAAGGTCAACCTAGCCGATTTCAAAATAAATTTTATGCGACGCTTAATCTTCACAGCAATCAAAGAATGCCAGATAAAACCTATCGATGTCATGCTCATGGCACTATCAAAACACATTCCGGAAATTGAACGTTAATCGTAAACGCTGTACAGAGAAAAGAGTGAACACACGCTAGCACGAAAACACGCAAACTTGAATTTGTCTGCTTGGAGCTTGCTTCTTTTACTCCCAATGCAAATCACAATGAAAAACAGCGTAAATCCGTATAGATCTTTAAAAGTGATCCACGTTCGACTTCGACGATTTAATTCGTCACTTGTTAAATAGAAGCTACAAGAAGGAACAATTGCATCGTGTGCTTCACAGCGACAACCTAAATCAACGCATTTCAAACAACTTTTATAGGCCTCGGAGTTAAGAAGTACCCTTGCTGAGTTTTATAACCCACAACAGATAAATGTTCATCGCATGCAAGCACAATCATCAGCACAGGTCGCAGCGGAGAACACTCGAGTTTCAATGACGAGATAAAATCTGGAGCAAGATTTATTCCTAGCAGAAGATTACCTATCCCAAAAGCCAGAGGACCCTACCGCAAGAGGGGTACCTTTCACAGTACAAGCAACCAAAATAGCGGTCGCAGAAGACAGGCAAAGTCATATTTTAAAAGCATATTAAAATAAAAGACGATGCGCGGATCGTTAAAAGTGATCATATGTTTTCAAACACGAATAGAAAAATACATAGAAGAAAACAACTTGCCCCCAAAGTTATCCAGATATACACGCAATCGAATTCCACCAAAAAGTCGTTCCACGTACCATTGAGTTCACCACAAAAATCAGAATTATCAGTGTCACGCGACAAAGGTTTACGCAGCCGATTTCAAAATAAATTTTATGCGACGTTAATCTTCACAGCAATCAAAGAATGCAAGATCATGCTCATGGCACAATCAAAACACATTCCGGAAATTGAACGTCAATCGTACACGACAGGAAAAAGAGTGTACACATGCTAGCACGAAAACACGCAAACTTGAATTTGTCTGCTTGGAGCTTGCTTCTTTTACAACCAATGCAAAACAAAATGAAAAACAACGTAAATCCGTATAGATCTTTACAAGTGATGCACGTTCGACTTTGACGATTTAATTCGTCACTTGTTAAATAAAAGCGACAAGAACTCACACGAACACATTAAATGATGAAGTCATCGCTTAAAAAAACAGTCGTGGCCCAATAGGGCCTTTTGATTGTGCCTCGGACACAAATTTTACGCGCGTTTTGTCAAAATTCTAATTATTTCCCGAGCCTTCAACCATTTGGTTACCTTTTAATATCATGGGTGACAAATTACGCTTACAATCGTAGTTTTTTAACTTGTTTATTGTATCGTCATGAACGAACCGGTTGGAAACGACGCCCGTGTAAAACGTTAAAAAATCTGCTCAACGCCATTCATGTTATCGCTAAAAGATTATAAGACGACCAAACAAACTGGCCAAGGTGAAATTCAAGCGAAAAGCGAAAGTGTAAGCTTTGAGATTTAGCTCTTATTAACCGAGCAGGAGGTCTGTATGGGAGAATCTTGACCAAGGTCGTGAGTACAGACCGAACGCAGTGAGGTCTGTACTCATGACCGAGGTCAAGATTCTCCCATACAGACCGACTGAGCTCGGTTAATAAGATGTTTATTATATGGCCAAACTAGAAAAAAATAAACGGCACGCGATGCATGCAGAAGCGATGACGTTTCACAAGGGGTCTTTGATAATTTTCAGGACATTTGTCAAAAAATTAGGGTACATAAAAGTAACTGACAACTTCTGTGCTGAATGATTGTTCAACAAAAATTGCGTTATCTTGGCGTGACATACGATATACGATATACGATGCAAGGTCAAACGCTGTCTAAAATTGTTTACACCTTTTGTTTTAAAGAATGGAGAGATTTCTGTTTACTAAATCTTATAGAACGCATCAAATATAATTTGTTTCTTTCGTTTATGCTTTAAATTAGTCCTTTCTAACGGCCCAGGAGTGTTTTGCTTTGAGTTCTATGCGACGATTTCTTGTTGAGTTGACTTGATTTCTTTTCCCAGTATTCGGTTCTACAGATCGGTTGATCACAACAGGCAACAGACAACAGACAACAACAGATCCTGTCCACTCGCACGGCGAGATTAATCGATCACGTCATCGTCATCGCTTAAAAAAAGGTTTAAGATGGCTCACCTTTTCAACAGATGTTTCAAAACTGCTAATAATCGGTTGCTTCGTCTGCAGTCACGACAGACATCACTTCTTAACTTTATGCCAAATTTATTCGATAACTGATAAAGTGCAACACTCACTGCAGACTCGAAATCTCAATTTAACAGCTACAAATGAAATAAGGTTTGCCGATCGGTGATGATACAAGCTGCAAAAAAATATCTTCCTTTGCCAAAAAACAAGATGGCGGATCTAAAAAAGAATACAAACAATGCACCTAGTTCCCATTGCTCTTCGGTTCAATTCAGGGAGTAATTCTCACACCCTAACACCAAAAATTCCACAATTTCCATCGCTTTTCCGCTTCACAGCATTAACCGATGACGTCATAAAATGACGTCATCGCTTAAAAACTTTTTAGCAGAAACAAGTTAACGTTTTGCATTTTTGTTTTTAAACTTCTCAACGTAAGTTCAACCGGTCTAGATGCCAGTCTAGATGGGAAAATCTAGACCGCGGTCAATATCCATTTTAGCCAATCAAATTCCCGAATTTGGTAGTTCCCAGTCCTTGTGTGACACGGCCATATAATAACATCTTTTAAAATCCGGTACGCCATCTTGGCACTGAGACATGGGAAACGTTGCCATGGCAATTTTGTAATTTCACATGTGAAATTATAAATTAGCGCTAAAATTTCGCGCCAAAATTAAGGAGTAATTTGTCACCCATGATATTATACCAATTACACTCTAAAAGACATCATAGGTGGAAAGAAATATTACCACTCCCCAACTTCATATGGTTAAATTTTTTTTGAATACCTTATTATAGGATATTAACGCTTCATGTAATTAACGAAATTCGCGTTAATTTAGGTCGGGTTAATTTTTGTGAGCATTGATTTCCGCGCCCTTAAATGATTTAGTGAAGCGTTGATTTCCGTGGAGCGCTATGCTCTATCGGCGTGGAGATCTACCGGTATCGTTAGCGCTGAAAAAAACGCTCGAAGAAGCGAGATTCGTTCGGTTTTTGGATTTTGTTAACTTGTTAACAGTGTGTTACAATGAATTTGTTTCGGTTTTCTCTACAAGTTCCGTTTCTTTGTCTGGTCGCGTGAATTTCCTTCATTTTGAAATTTTAGGACCTCTTTCGCGTTAATTTTCTTCACTGGAAAGTAATTTTTCCTTCACTTCGCGTTAATTTCCAATACCTTAATTTATACCATGCCATAGATAATACAGCCAATCAGAATACAGTAAAGCCGTTGTATATTCGACGGTATTCAACCCAACCTTCCCATCATGCGTTGCGGTCTTATTCTCGACGGAATTTAGTCAGCGTATTTTCTATGGCATGGTATAAAATAGTTACACAACACTTTCTCGTGGTATACTATGGAAGATCCCACTTGTCACTTGTATTTTCTTCGTATACACACTCGCCTAAAGGCTCGTGTGTATACCGAGACAATACAAGTGACTCGTGGGATATTTCATATAATAATAAACATGAAAAAATTACTCGATTCTGATTGGCTGAGAGCACTGCAGTTCAGTTGTAACACCAGTGCAAAAAGTGTAACACCAATGCAAATTACAAATAGATGCGGACGAAAACAACGACCGGGGTTTTTGCTAGGGAAACAACAGTAAAACACCTAAAAATAGTTCATTCTGGCTAAATGTACGAAAAGTGTCTTGCGAAGAGAAAAAATATCGCCAACAAAATAGAGGAAAACGAGCTAGCCGAACTAAAAGTTCTGCCCTATAGTAAAAGGACAAAATAGTGACGACTTTTCTTCGAACCAGATAGCTTACAGAGTGATGATAGCTACACTCGGCAGGCATATAAATAAACAAGAATACAAGTTTTCAATCAACCAAGTTCTTCGCCAGTCCGTCATGGGAAAATGTCCAAATATAAAAGCGCGAAGTTCAACAGAGGAAGAAGTGGACGTGCTATGAAAGTAGGATTTTTTTGTTGCCAAAACGCCAGAAGTACTTACATATCTGTAGTTTGTGGTGGCTTTTTGTATTTATTAACTGCCAAGTTGCTTTCATCTTTGTCCGCTCGAAGCTTACATCTCGGTTTTCAAAACGGCCACTGTCCACTTCTTCAGTTTACGCCGAGCTTTCACAGTCTAAGATGTACATTGTCTTTTGTCGGTTATGGTTAACTGAGTTGTGCTTCAAAAAAAATTCCCAAGTTTACAGTACAACTGAATGAATTTGAATATTTCGCTCTTGTGAAAGTTTGAACTTGAAATGTGTTTGCTGTGCTTCAACCAATCAATTGAATGAAATATCAGAAAGGGCGCGCGGTGTCAAAATTCAACTGGTTTTCTTTTTCTCTCTGTCACTTTTTTCATGAACATTATTATTAATAAGTAATCATATGATTAGGAATAAATAAGCACTTGTAAATTTTTCAAGGACTACAAATTGCACTCGCCCTACGGGCGCGTGCAATTTTGTTAGCCTTTGAAAAATTTACTCATGCTTATTTATTCCTAATTGTACTCGAAATCATGTGATTAACTATATGTATACCACTCGAAAGCGTTGCATAACTAGTATTAATACGAGTGTCTTGCGAAGAGAAAAAATATCGCCAACAAAATAGAGGAAAACGAGCTAGCCGAACTAAAAGTTCTGCCCTATAGTAAAAGGACAAAATAGTGACGACTTTTCTTCGAACCAGATAGCTTACAGAGTGATGATAGCTACACTCGGCAGGCATATAAATAAACAAGAATACAAGTTTTCAATCAACCAAGTTCTTCGCCAGTCCGTCATGGGAAAATGTCCAAATATAAAAGCGCGAAGTTCAACAGAAGAAGAAGTGGACGTGCTATGAAAGTAGGATTTTTTTGTTGCCAAAACGCCAGAAGCACTTACATATCTGTAGTTTGTGGTGGCTTTTTGTATTTATTAACTGCCAAGTTGCTTTCATCTTTGGCCGCTCGAAGCTTACATCTCGGTTTTCAAAACGGCCACCGTCCACTTCTTCAGTTTACGCCGAGCTTTCACAGTCTAAGATGTACATTGTCTTTTGTCGGTTATGGTTAACCGAGTTGTGCTTCAAAAAAAATTCCCAAGTTTACAGTACAACTGAATGAATTTGAATATTTCGCTCTTGTGAAAGTTTGAACTTGAAATGTGTTTGCTGTGCTTCAACCAATCAATTGAATGAAATATCAGAAAGGGCGCGCGGTGTCAAAATTCAACTGGTTTTCTTTTTCTCTCTGTCACTTTTTTCATGAACATTATTATTAATAAGTAATCATATGATTAGGAATAAATAAGCACTTGTAAATTTTTCAAGGACTACAAATTGCACTCGCCCTACGGGCGCGTGCAATTTTGTTAGCCTTTGAAAAATTTACTCATGCTTATTTATTCCTAATTGTACTCGAAATCATGTGATTAACTATATGTATACCACTCGAAAGCGTTGCATAACTAGTATTAATACGAGTGTTAATTTCCCATAATAAGGTACTCAATATGATCATTTCTTCCGCAGGTAAAACAAAAGAGAAAAGCAAATGTGATAAATGTCTAATTATTTGCGCAGCACTGGTACATGGAAATTTTTTATGTACCTTTTTCTGTGCTGCATCAAGAGTCCATAAAGGTAATCAGTGCTGCATAAAGGTACATGGAAATTTCAATGTACCTCTTTCTTGTGTTGTATGTCACAAGGTACATGGAGATTCCAATGTACCTTTTCTTATGTGTTAACACATAACAAAAGGTAATTGAAATTTCAATGTACCTTTTTCTTATTTGTTAAGTCACAAGGTACATTAAAATTTCAATGTACCTTTTTCTTATTTGTTAAGTCAAACGGTACATGGAAATTTCAATGTACCTTTTTCTTATTTGTTAACACATAACAAAAGGTACATTAAAATTTCAATGTACCTTTTCTTATGTGTTAACACATAACAAAAGGTACATTAAAATTTCAATGTACCTTTTTCTTATTTGTTAAGTCACAAGGTACATTAAAATTCCAATGTACCTTTTTCTTATTTGTTAAGTCACAAGGTACATTAAAATTCCAATGTACCTTTTCTTATGTGTTAACACATAACAAAAGGTACATGGAAATTTCATAAAGGACATGGAAGAATGTCGAAATCGGTGTTAGAACGTGTTAAGATTTGTTTGCTCTTGTGCGATCTTTAATTTATTTCCGATATTTAATTGAATTTTGAACGAAATATTCCCTTTTAAAAAAACAAAAAACAAAACAATTATAGTGGTGTGTCAACACTTTCCACACTGCAATACAAATGCCTTAAAATACTAACGGCGCTGGTTAACGCAATTTTTAACCGTTTCTTGCAAAACTTGGAAGTACAACAAAACTTTATGTCCTCCGCTTTTCCAATAAGACATGTGCTTGTTGATCAGGTGAAAGACGCCAGCAAAGCACGGCTTATACCAGGCTGGTGTTTTCAGGGGTTGTAAACGTTTTACATGTTTGTAGGTCAAATTATTTTCACGCTAAATTGTTTCCAACCAATGTTAATATATTTCAATCTGAATCACCCCTATAATCAAACAATAATATTTAAATTCATTCCTCACCTCAGCATAATTATAATACTTGATTTATTATCAGTTAAAAACTAAGTTTTTAAAAATAATATCAAGACGCCTTTTTAGAACTTGAATACATGAAGTTAATCTACCATAGAGTAATTTGGGTGGCATTCAAAATTCTTAGTACACCTGTTTCTACAATTTATGATAAATGAAAAGTAAACGTGGGAATGACATAAAACGAGAATGTTGAAAATGGAGGATCTCACTTGGGTTATCCTCACTTATAACCCACCGATTAATTTCCGCGCGCGCTCATTGGACAAAACACATCACGTGGTACAAAATCGGACGACGGGTATCAGACAATATACCCCGTCCGATTTGATATCCGTCGTCCGATTTTTTATAGCAGTGCAAAACAAACGTAAAAGTGACCTTTTCAGGTCTAACGTTTTAATAAAATCACAGTGTTAAAAAAGAAATTCGAAACCTATCGACTTGCATTTATTTTAACTAAATTATGCCGTGATTATCGCGCGCTGTAGGTTTGGCCTTTTTCCCGCAATGAAGCGCGTTGAAGAAATTAATCGGAGGGTTATAAAATAAATAAACCCCTTCCTGGCTTGCTGGTATATTGGAGGATAATGCCCTTGGCTGAAAGATTGTCCTCATAATTTCACAGTTACCCTCGAAGCTTCGCTTCTCGGCCAACTGTTCATTTTTCGGACGATCTTTCAGCCTCGGGCATTATCCTTCAATATACCAGTCGCCTGAAGGGGTTTATT